>CM024541.1:8332171-8666344 GCA_014182365.1 Eucalyptus tenuipes | reverse complement strand
GTTCTTATTAGCTTATAACTTATCGTTTTTCTTCCCGTGTATGCTCTTCTTTAACGATGCTATCTGAGCGTAAGATGATTGTACGGTATTTACTACAGTGGTGCACATAATTTAGATAGACTATGCATCAGTAAATTTATGTGTGAAGCTTATGCAGGATCTATCAAGTTTAGAATTCAGCTCCTGTATGTTTGACCTTGTTAGGATGAGTCTTTAATGGGTTCCAGCATCTGCTTCTTGTGTTGTTTTGCTTTAATCTTGTTGATAATTAATATTTGGTGAGATAAATGGTTGACATGTGCTTGCTTTCTGTGCATCTTTAAATGAGTGGATTGCACAATCTAAGTTAATAAATAGGTTTCATTCTGTGCAGCATTAGTGGAAAGTTCTTTAAGCAACCATAACTTTTATCCACTTGCTTTTCAACAGTACATGTTTAACGTTGGTGTGGCAACATAATTATACGGTAGTATGTTTGTAAAAAAGACTATAATTAATGTTTGAGCTTGCAAATTCATCTATTGAATTAGGATAATGCAAGTTATGCATCTCTTACAGAATTGATGATAGAGGGATTTGCTTTCCTGATTCATATTGGGGTGTGGGTTGCTTAGAACTTCTATTTCTCGACGGAATTAGGATCAATTACTGTTTAAATACTTAACGGTTCCGTTTGCTAGTCGAGATTTTTCTAGGACTTGCATGGGCAGGGTTCTTGTACTGGGTGCTTAGCTAAATTTAAATAGTGGCAGTAGGATTGAGAATAATTATACCATAATGGGGAGTTGGCAGTACATAGTGTAGATCAAATATTTATCATTTGTATAGCTGATGGTTCATGACATGTTTGAGATAAGTGCCTTTTGGATCTCTCCTTTTGGTGTCACTCGGATGAGGGTTTTGTGTTTTCTTGTAGGCAATTCAAACCATCGATGGTGAAATATCTCAACAACTTAACCTAAAGAAACATAGGGAGGGTGTTGCTCCAGCATTTTTTTGAAGCCACTGTATTTGGTCAAGGTTCAATGGGCATTCTCCCAGAGGCTCTTCGCCCAAACCCGGTCACTTGTCCCTTTCTCAACAACGGGTTTATGAGGTATCACTGTTGGGCTGTTTTGAGAAGTCATGATTTGATGTTAGATTATGCCTCTTTGAGCCTCTCTTTTCAACTATTCCATGCAGGACTTTGATAGGCTTCCTTGGCAAAACCATTGAGTCAAAGTTCACATACACTGCCTTCGGGACATTCAGCTTCATCCGGAGGTTCTCTACCTTCTATTAATCTTAATCTGGTATCTGGACAACTATCTGGCTATGCTCCGTCCTACATTAACTCAGGGCTGAAACAGTTTCTCGTCAATTGGATCTTCCAACTGAAGGAGTAGAGGCTGGTTCAGCTCCATTTCTCAGGTTCCTGCTTTTTCTTTGGAAAGGTTTCCATTCATGGTTTCATTAAAATTGAAGTTTGGGATTCAGGGGTTTCTGGCTAATCGGTTTTCTGTGATTTTAGTGTGTCCTCTACTCATATTGGCACAGTGGATGGGGTTACTCATAGTTCTGACAAAAATGCAGTTACCGCTTCACTGCCTTTGTCTGCTCCTGTCTGAATTGAATTCAGTGGAAACCTCCACTGCTATGAAGGTTAGACTACTACTTTTGTGTTGATACTTCTATAACACAGATAAGTTCTGTTGCTGAGCTGTGCTTTCTTGAACTTTGCAAGGACACTGCTCCTCCACAGCCATTGCCCTCGCCCGTGCCCTCTGGCGCATTGGAAAGCGGCATATCAGAACCTTCATTGCAGCCAAGGGATGCATTAGACAAATACCAAATTGTTGCACAGAAGGTTCTAAATAATTTCATTCTGAAGTTTGTGCCCCCCTTTCCTTTTTTTTCTCCTCTTTTTTTTTTTCCTTTTCTTGGTGAACTTTCTTGAAGCATTTTAGCTTTTTAATTCAGAGTGTCATAAATTTTTATGGAACTCTGTTTGTGTGGATGGAGGATGGACAATAAACTGAACGCAGTTTAACCACCCATTGGATTTTCCTTTAAAACTGGCTTCTCAGGGACAACCATCACTAAAATCAATGTAAACTGTATCCATATGGACTGGATATGATCTTGCTGTCTTGGATTCCATACAAATGGATTTCTTAATGTCTCCCTTTGCAAAACTATTCAAGATTGTGCATCTGTCTAGTTGAAAAATATGGATTTCATCATTTAAAAAAGGAAATCATTTTCTTCATTTTCTGTTTTGGTTTTTGTCTTGGGAGTTGACAGATATGCTATTCCTTTTCCTGCATATAATAATTCTCAATTATTTGCTTTTGTTAATTTCTATTTAGTCGGTGTTGGAGTGGTTCTTGTATATGAGGTGCTCTTAAACCCCGCTCGCTTATCTTAATACCTGAAGAACTATCTACTGATCTTTTGCTCCTAACTTTTGTAAGTTATTCATATTTTTTCTGTGTCATCGTTGTGGCTCTTTAACAATTGTCTGTTTTAATTCCAGTTGGAAGATTTGATGACTAATGATGCTAGAGATGTAGAAGTTCAGGTATTATTCTTCTGGTGTCTCCTTGTGTTCATTGTATTCTTTTGTTCATTGCATATTTTTTCCTTTTTTTGTGGAACTCGTGGTGTGTCATGAGGTATGTTAAATTGCTATTGTTTCCTCTTCTCCTGTGGGGATATGTGGTCTGAGTTTATTCTGTATATGTCTTGCGCTCCCTCTGATATGTCTCTGCTAGACAGTATGTTAAATGTAGTTTCTGTTACTTTGTTAATTATTCTTCACTTTATTTTGGAAGTGGCTTCTCTTGGTTGTATGTTTTTCTACATCTATTCAATTGAAATATTTGTGCACTAGTCTTGTGGACATATATTTGATAGAAATAATCACTGATGTTGTTGTGACTTGTTTCAGAGAATAGTGCTGAAGTTCCTGAGATCATACTACGCTGCAGAGGTCGAGATGAGGCTGCTTTGGCAGTAGCTCAAGGTTTCCTATGTTCTATAATGAGTATTCTTATACGCAGTATTACCTTTGAACTTTCTTTTGCTTCCTATATTGCTCATTGGCTGATGTTGGATACTATGCAGGTTTCAAGGGTTTGTATGAGAACCCATCAAATAACTTTCATGTCAGTGCTCATCTTGCAATTTTGGCTGCCATCAGAGATGTTTGTAAGCTCGTGGTTAAGGAGGTTACAAGCTGGGTATGAATGCGTGTTTCAATTATGTTAATTTTCGGTAGTTTCAGCAGTTTGGAGTACTTTGAATGTGCAACATTGTTTTCCTTAACATCATACAAGCTTGGAAATGCTTCTATGATGTGATTCTTGTCTTTATCTTTTTCTTATATGTTCCTTCTGCTTTCTTACCATGTGTAGTTCAACTTTATGCAGAGTAGAATTTCTTTTGTCCATGAATAAAGCATGTGATTTGCGGACTGTAATTTCTAGCCTTTTGGTTCTTTGGGATGCTTGTATTGTTCCATAAAGTATCCCTGGTGAAGCTTCAAACTTTGCTTGGTTTTCCGTGGAGGATTGCACGGCATCAAACTCCCCTCTGTTGAACATTTGAATAATGTTAAAGCATATTTTTCACATTTCTATCTTCCTGTGATCAATTTTTTTAATATGTAGCACTATGGAGTAGTTGGCATTGGAAACGTGGTAGAGCGTAGAATTAACTTTGACATAGACCATTGGCCAGGGCTATGATCTATTTTCTAATTTGGTTTGATGCAGTTCAACTCTTTTTATAATGTATGATGATATTTTTTTTTGGCTTAACCTTCTATGTATTGGTTTTTCATAGATAATGTGTCTATCATTGATTATGTCTTTCTTCTCTGTTTCAGCACCCCCTGCATTCTTTTTAGATTTAATGTAATAATGGTATGGTTGGTGAACCCCTACCTTCAAGCCGGTAATTACTTAATCGTTGTCTTGTCATAGGTAATATACTCAGATGAGGAGCGGAAGTTCAATAAAGATATCATTCTGGGACTAATCCACAGTGAATTGCTAAATCTTGCCGAGTACAATGTTCATATGGCAAAGCTGATAGATGGGGGCAGGAATGAGTACGTAGCACAAAGATTTATTTTATTTTGGGATCTATTCTGTAGCAATTTTCAACTGACCAGCCCATGTTCAAATCTGCAGAGGTGGCTACAGAGTTTGCTGTTTCTCTTCTGCAAACTCTAGCAGTTGAAGAATCTAGTGTTGTTTCTGAGCTCCATAGTCTTGTTGAAGCATTGGCAAAGGTTTGTTCCACTCTGTGAGTAATTTCTGTCTTATGTTTCCTATTTTTGATGAATCTTGTTTGTATGCGGCAAAGCCTGGAATGCCCGAGTCATTACAGCAACTGGTTGAGGTTTGAAGAATCCTGGTGCTAATGCGAATGCTTTAGCTAGCGTCACTATTGGAAAGGAGGATAAGACCAAGCAATTGAAGGACAAAAAGGTCGGGGAATTGCCATAATAAGATCTTTGCTTGTTGTGATCTCTTGTAACCTGTTGTCTCATTCTTTATGTGGAAATAGGCTCTGGCCCTACCGCCATTGGTAGAGATGACTACAACAATGTCGATGTTGTGGACCCGATCCTGCTGGCTTTAGTGAGCAGGTAAATGGATCATCATGCACCTGCCAATTGAATTTTTGTACTGAGCAGGAGTAAGATCGGAGGTGTAGGTATGAAGTCATAGCTAATGAAAATACTGTTAGAAAGGTCATTAGCTAGGGGAGGCTACTTGTTTCTCTATGTAAGCTTACTCAAGGTGATTGGGGGCAGCCAGCAGCTTCCTTTGTAGATTTCTGTTCATTTTTAGTACCTGGATAAGGAGACATCATTATCTGACTGAAGTCTACGAGTGTTAGGTGTGTCTGGAAAATCCGGCTTCAAGCATTGTGTATTTATTGGGAGTGGAGAATGTTTGAATATGCTGGGCTTACACCAGTCATTCAGTAATTTGCATGCACCGACAATTTCTGACAAACTTGCTGTTGAATGTTCTGCAGGCATCTTTGCGTTTTGGAGAATGGTACAGGATATGTGAACTTCCTGGTTCAAATGATGCTGCTTGTTCACATTACATCTTACAGTTGCATCAAAGTGGACTTCTTAAAGTTGATGACATGACAGATCGGTTTTTCCGTGCTCTAACGGTGACAATTTTAATACTGCATAGAAATTTGGATTGATAATGGAGTTGCAATCCGTTTTCTTACCATTGGCTTTTATTTCCCTAATGTCAGCATATTGCTGTTTCTCATTGCGTTTCCACTGAAGTGATCAATTCAAACACTACACAGTCACCTCAGCCATTACAAAATCTTTCATTCCTTGCAATCGACACATATGCAAAACTTGTCTTTTCAGCTGTTAAGGTAATTCAAGCTCCCCAGTCATGGTATTTCCATTTCTTGTTTTGGTTGACTGATTGTATTTTTTAATTTCTTCCTGTATTTGTTCCAAGTATTGTCCCATGGACCAAGGATCCAACAAGCATGCACTTTTTTGGTGAGACATTTTTATATATGTAACTGCAGTTTATAATTATGTACGATATTCAAATTCTCTCTGTCTCCCCTTTTGCTAGAATGATAAAAGATCTGCTTTGTTGTAGATACTGGCTGTTACTGTCAGATATATCAAAAAAGATGCAGAGAGGAGAAGAGAAAGCGTTTAATCCGAGACCGTATTTCAGATTGTTTATCAATTGGCTGCTAGACTTCAATTCCGCAGATTCTGCTATTGATAGTGCACATTTTCAGGTACTCCTGTCAAAGGGTATTGTTTGATGGATTATGCTCTGACCTAATTGACTTAACATTTAGTGCATGATTCAGATTTTGACAGCATTTGCGGAATGCATTCCATGCTTTGCAACCTCTGAAAGTTCAGCGTTCAGGTTAGCATGACACCACTTCCAAAGCTTGCAAATGGAGAAATCGTTGTGTATTTTTTTATTTTTTTTTTTTTTTTTTTTTTTTTGGGGCTTAATTGCATGTAGACCATCAATTGCTGCTTTCTGTAGAATTCATCAAAGTGTCTTTAACAGACACATTAAATGATTCTGTCGGGCAATTAGGTCCATTGAATAAATAACTTAGTTGGGTGGTAAGTGGATAGTGTTTAGATTAGTCGGCGAAAAGTAGTGATTTTTGTTTCATGGCATCATTGTGTATTGTGGGAATGTGTCGCAAGTTTTGATGTGCAGGTGTATCATTTGGGCTTTTGGTTTTGAAATGAGCGATTATTTCAATGACTTGGCAAATTTGCACTGACCCAGAACTTGTGCTTCGTGCATTGTTGTGATCAAAAGTTTCTTGCATTGGGTTGCACTTATGTGCAGATCAAGAAAACTTCTATGTGCTAGGACCACTACTTGCCTTTGGCCACAAACAACCACCCTTGTACAGCTGCTGGCCCAGTGAATGAACACCTACTAATAAAAGCTGAAAAAACACGGTGCCCATAGGGTACTGTCCCCCGTACTAGCAACTGATTCCATGATGAGTTGCAATTACCGGCAGTACTAAAACAAAAAGGATTGGCATGTTAAAGAACATATAACTTGCTCATGGTTTTTGGTGCCAAGAATCAAGAGTCATTATCTACCCATTTGTGTTGGAGATTTGTGGAGTTTCTTTGAATGTTTGCTGAATAACTTTCGCGTGGATCATTTTTTCCGGATAACTTCCATGTGGATCATGACTATGCTTGCATGTACTTTACAGCTTTGCATGGCTCGAGCTGGTTAGTCACAGGAGTTTCATGCCGAAGATTCTCTCAGGGAACTCTCAGAAAGGTTGGCCTTACTTCCAGCGCCTGCTGGTTGACTTGTTTCAGTACATGGAACCATTCTTGAGGAATGCTGAACTTGGTTTGCCGGTGGGCTAAATCTTTCTCTATTATTTTTAATTAGTCATCTTTATGGTTCTCAAATTTAACCTGCTTGATTGGCAATTAACGGTTCTAATATTCTTGTTTCCCTTTACTTGCACAGGTTCATTTTCTGTATAAGGGAACACTTAGAGTGCTGCTTGTGCTGCTTCATGATTTTCAGAGTTCCTTTGTGATTATCATTTTACATTTTGTGATGTGATTCCCCCTAGCTGTATCCAAATGCGAAATATCATCCTTAGCGCATTTCCTCGCAATATGAGGCTTCCTGATCCATCTACTCCCAACTTAAAGGTCTCTATAGTTGATATTCCTCATGACTTCTTATTGCAGGTGATGGATATTAAAAATAAGATCTTTTCTGCTTTTGTAGATTGATTTGCTGGCAGAGATCACTCAATCACCTCGCATCCTTTCTGAAGTTGATGCTGCTGTAAAACTAAAGCAGATGAAGGCTGATATTGATGAGTATCTTAAGGTATACATGCATGATTTTCTCTTTGATACTGGCCCGCCTGCTAGAGTAGGATTTAAAATTTTTTTTTTTTTTAATGGAATTGTTCCGTAGCATACAGTACGAGGGTGGAAATTTCACATGGACTATGGAACCTTCTTTTAAAAAAAAAAAAAAAAAAAAGCTTTTTCAGTGCCTTCTCCCATATGACATATATGGTCATACTTTTGTGTACTTTGAGCAGACAAGGCCACAAGGATCGTCATTTTGACTGAACTGAAACAGAGATTACTGCTTCCACCAAGTGAAGCCTCAGTCTCTGGCACCAGATATGATGTGCCGTTGATAAATTCTCTAGTTCTTTATGTCGGGATGCAGGTAACTTCCTTTCTGGTATTGAGTGGATTTCCTGTTATTTGGGGGTTTTGGGGGCCTCTTGGTTTCTTGAGACACCCTAACAATCTCTAGTCTAAGCTGTTGTGCTGAGCTATCTCTTTCCTTTATAACATGCTTCATTCATGAAAATGAGAATTTTCCAGGGAATAAAAATTGCGATTAATTAATTTGTTACCAGTTTACATCACATTGATTTGATTACAGTTCGGTAGTTCAAATAAAACTTCCTTGGAAGTCGTAAAAGATTTGATCAAAAGAAATAAAAAACACCATGAAGCTTTTGGATTATAAAATAAGAAGATGCAGTCCCAAATGTCATTGGTGTTTAGCTGTTGGAGTCTGGTGTTTGGTGAAGCCTGAGACTAGAGAGGTATGCAAACCGAGAATGGGAGAGCGAAGGTGCCGTAGATTGAGCGGAGTTGAGGCTTTTCTTTCTCTATGCTAGTCCTCTGTTTTGGTCATAAGGAAAACCCTGGAAACTATCAAAATCAATTGAGTTTCTATATATGAAAAATTGGAAATAGAATACCCACATTTCCATATTTGATCTTGTTTCTAAAGTTCCGCCAGAAGTGTTTCCTCTGCTCGTTTTCATTTTAAATGGAAATGCTGTGGAAGAACTTGTTTTTCTCCAGATACTAAAACCACCCTTTTTCTGATGATTCTATTTAATTAGTTGACGTTGAAAAGTTCGGTTCTTTGTTATCTTGGGTGAAATTTACTCTCGTCTTTTTCTTTTATAGAACTGGCAATTTGTTTATTCCTTTTATGTCTTCTCTGTCTTAAACATGGGAGGGCTAACATTATGGTGTTGAGCGAAGACATCTCTATATTTTAGGAATAAAGCATCATTTAAATTTTCCCCTATTATGCAGAAAGATTTTGGCAGAAAAATAAAGTCTTATGGGATAAAACGACGTCTGATTTAGTTTTTAATGTTCATCCTCCCAATTGAATATGTAACTCTGGAGAGTGGAGTTATGTGGGTAACAGTTTTTAAAATGCGTACTCCGAACATTAGATTCTTTGAGAAGCGCTCTCTCAGTTGCTCTGTGACATATGGCTGTTCACTTCTATATCTATATTTCAGGCCATTCAGCAGCTACAGTCGAGGACAGCTCATGCACAAACACCCGTAAATCCTGCTTCGTTGGCTGTTTTCTGATCAGTGCAGCACTGGATATTTTTCAGACCCTGATAGTGGAGTTGGATACTGAAGGACCTATCTCTTTCTGAATGCAATTGCTAATCAACTGCGTTACCCTAATACCCATACACACTATTTCTCTTTTGTCCTCCTCTACTTATTTGCGAGACGAATCAGGTAATTGCGTTGCCACTCATTTTCCTTACCTTGGGTGGTGTTACATGTGTTAGAATGTCATTGTAGTTGGTAGAATATGTTTGATGTTCCCAAAGAGTTATTTCTGAGCAAGAAGAAAACAGTGAAGCTCATAGCTTCCATGTTGTTTGGTTATATATTGGACTGACACATTGTTCTTAAGAATGCAAAGAATCACATGGTAAGTAGATGCTTAGTTGGCATATAGTTAATAGCTGTCTTTCTGGGGTTGAAGGATTTTAATTTGTATTGAGTTGCCATACTTTGATAGTTTTGACACTGTTGAGATTTTAGCCACAATCTTGAATTTCACTTTTGGAAGCTGTGTTCCGAACTTTGTAAATTTTCATTTGCGAAATAGGTCTATGCTAGCTCTATGGCTGCTTACAACCAACAGCATAGGTGTTGTAATTTCTATGCTAGCTTTCTCCTTTCAGCTTTCAATGCTTCCGTCTGTCTGTATAAAACGTTAATGAGTGCTCAAGACATCAGTTTTTATGCGGTTCTCATTGGTGTTGGCACATGCGGTCAAAACAATATGTTTTATATCGAGTCTTACCATTTATTTTTTAGTGGTGCCTTTCTCTTTTATCCAATCTTTCGTATGCTTCATTGAGGTTATTGATATACTGGTGCCTTAAAGCAGGAGATTGTCCAAGAGCAGATTACAAGAGTGTTGTTCGAACGCCTAATTGTGAACCGCCCTCATCCCTGGGGTCTCCTTATAACCTTTATCGAACTCATCAAGGTATACCGTGTTTCGGAAATGTTACTGTAGTGAGATGCCTGCCATTTACATGGTTTCGTTAAAATTGTTGGATCTACGATTTGCAGAATCCGCGATACAACTTTTGGAACCCGATCCTTCATACGCTGCGCTCCCGAGATTGAGAAGCTTTTTGAATCAGTGGCAAGATCGTGCGGGGTCGAAAACTGTGGATGAGCGTGGTCTCCGGTTGGATATCCGACAGCGCCCACTGACTGTAAGTTTGTGGCCGTAGTTTCCTTTTTCTTTTTTTCTTCAATGTTTCCTGTATAGACCTTGTCTGTCTATTTGTTTTTCGGCCAAAACTTGGACATTGTAATTGGCCTTTGTACATTGTAGGACAAACTCAAACTCAGAAAATTCCAGAGCCAATTTTTTTTCTATGGGCACCTTTGGAACCGTGGTTATTGCAATGTCGCATGATGATCAAAGTGAAGAAATTGGTTGAGATTGTTTTGGCTAAGATTGTTTGGTAACACTTCCAGGAACAAGTGATTTTATTTTTTTATTCCGCTAAACAAAAAAAAAAAAGGAATGAATATGTAAATTTTTATACTCGAGAATAAAAATCTGTTCTTTTGTTCCCGAGATTGGATTTGGAATAGAATCAAGAAGTTAAAAAAATTGGTTTTTGTTCTTGGAAATAATTCTTAGAATGAAGTCTAATTTTTTTCCTTTGTTCTTTCCTTTTCTTCTTCTAATTTTTGGTTGGTCGTCAGCCTCAGCCATGGCTGGCCATCGGCCAGACGAGGGCGGTGACCTCGTTGGAGTGTCATTGGGCCTTGGCAATGTCAAGACATGGGGAGGCTTGGTGTCGCCAGTCGGCATGAGGTTGGGCTTCACTAGGTTAGGGTGAATTGACGTGAGCCTCGCGTCACCTGGCCAAGTTAGAGCCTCCCAGGCGAGCGAGGCGAGGCTTGTCTAAATCCGAGTCGACGGTCACGGTGGCTAGGAGAGCCTCCGGCGGGTTGTTGGACCTTGACAATGGCCGGCAATCGGGGGAGCTTGTTGGACCTTGACAATGGTTGGCAATCGGCCACAGGAAGAAGAGAAATGAAAAAGAAAAAAAAGAAAAAGAAAAAGAAAAAGAAGAAAAAAAAAGAATAAAAGTATTAAAAAAAAAAAGAAACAAAAAGTTTTGAGAATTTTATCAAATACATTTTTATTTTGAGAATAACGATTTTGGATAGTTATCGAATACGGCTTCAAATGTTTAGGAACGGAATTAAGAAAAATCATTTCTGAGCAAATGTGCCCTTAGTTACTTGCTCATGTTTACTAGTACAGACAGCATACAAAAGAAAGAAGAACAATTTCAAAACAATGCATTCAACTTGTACCCCTCAGGAGAAAAGGGAAGATCGTCTATATGCCCGACCATGCCAGCTCTTCCTCTACAAGTGCATTCACCTAGTCGCACGTTCTAGCCTCTTCCTATTGACCACAGTTAATCCAACATGGTAGTTGAAAATTTCTTTTTCTTCTGAATTGATCAGATGAACTCGGTTTCAATTTCAAAATCGACTTGGAAAACTAAGTGTCGACATGGAGAAAAAGAAACTCGATTCAAGAATTCAAGCTCTTTCGATTTCCGGGGTCTCATTTTTTGTTCTCTGATTTAGATGACTAAACACGTTGATTTCCAGTTGCGAGAGACTGCGATGTTCGACCTTACCAGCACGCTTGTTGTGTAGCTACGTCAAACTTAACGGCTAGAAATTTGGTGTATCTATTTGGGGAGCATGTTGATTTCGCGGGTTCAAGCTGATGCGTCTTTTGAGAATTTGGCCATAGGAGGAAAGTCGCGAAATAAAGGGAGCTAACATACGGTGGTTCGTTGGAGGTAGCAAATCTCTTTCGCTTCCAATTGATTTTCTTTCTTTCTCGGGGGACCGAGGAAATCAAGTAATAGCAGCTACAAGTACGCTGGTCTTTCAGGTAACGGCTAATGACTCCTTACGTACCAATTACTTCTCTTTAAGTACAATGTACGCTACATTTACTGTCGAAATCTTATATCTAAATTAGTTCATTTACTTACTAATTTGCTTAAAATTCGGCAATTGAGCACTTGTAATAATCCGAAACCAACGTCTTGAATTATAAGCAAATTACAGCTAAAACTCAGAAAGAGTTCTTTCCCGACTAACCTCCAATGTAGCAAAACAGCGGATTCATCTGGAGATGATGCTCGGTGAAATTGCAGAACACCTGAAGGCATAGTAAACAAAGTACAATTCCGAAGGATTAGTTCATGCGTCATCGTTGAAAACAAATTTTCTTAATGTAGACCGCTTTGTTAACGATTGATGGACTTACTTTTTCTTCACGTGTATCATGCTATTCCATCTCCGTGAAGTACTTCCGCCGGGCGGAGACAACAGCCACCACAACATTTAGGCGCAGAAAAGGTTCGTACGAGTCGGCACTCGATATTTAGGCTTCATGTCAGAGGAGGGATTGCGCAAATAATTGTGTCAATATGCCTCAAGCTCACTGATGCGAGATCTTGGTATCTTTGGTGGACCAATTTGCTTTCACATCGAAATCGTCACATAAGTACAACGTTATTTGCAGCACCCGAATCACATAGACCCGCAGCGTATCCGAGCCATGAGCCCCATGAAATTCAACGCTCACACGTGCCGAGCTAACCGCATCGGCGGTGCCCAGTAACTTCCATATGTCGGTACTATCGAAAGCCCGATCGATCCAGCGGTTTACTCGCCCCCATTTCGCTTTTCAAACTGGTCCAATCTACTACTAACGATATCTGCTGTGTAACATTGCAGAGTTCACAAATCCGACCGGCTCGCGAGATCGTTCCAGCATGTCCAAATAGGCGAGCCCGCCGACTCCGGGACGAGAAAACCGATACACCTAGACATTTCTAAGATTCTTAAATTGAATTGGGCGACATTTAAGGTGAAGAACCTGGACACAAGCTCATTCAATACTTCTGTCCGTAGGAACCGGCCGGAAAGAAAACTACAAAAAAAAGGGAAAAGGGCAGTGAATCTCTCCGTACGGAAGGGAGGAAATGGGAAGGGAAGTTTCATTTTTCCATCTTGAGATTTTTGAGAGGAGGGTGTTGGGGCTGGATCTGGAGTGAGTCAACTCAGTGCGCACGTGTAACTGGTCACTCGCTCTCTCACTTCCGACGACACAAATGTCGAGACCATAGTCGTACCTCCATTATTGCCGTCTCCATATCTCCATTTCTATTCATTTTGATCATTTTTTATAAGTTTATTTCTCTCTCACCCTCTCTTTTTCTTTTTTATAATTTTTTTTTTCTGATTTGCTGCAAGTTTATGTTATTTAATGTGGGTCCATACTCTTCTTCCAAGCGCCATACGAACTGTCGGCGGCGATTTTTATTTTACGGAATCGTCCAAGAAAATCTTTTCCAAGATTTGTATGGGTTAATTCATATATAAAGACAAACACTCGTTAGATCCATTTTTTTTTTTCAATTTGATCAGATAGTTTCTATTTACGTCAAAAAAATTTTGCCGGATGATTTACCACTGTCATGAAGATCTAAATTATTGCTCATCAAGTGAATTTATAATGTAAAAAAGTCATTTACGCAAGTCATGGAAAATCCCACAAGTTTCATATGAGGATTTGAAAATTATGGATCGTAAAATTCGACTTTCTGGACCACTTCAACTATGACAAATCGCAATGACCAATCCTTGTTATGACAAAAATGAGTGGACCAAGCTAATTAATAGGAGAAAGGGGGGTTATTATTTGAGCTCGTTCAGATTTCTGGGTCTCATTTACATTCCACTCTTCTGAATATACATAAATAGAATTGCGATCTCATTCAAATGGTCGTCTAAACTCTGAAAATCAAACGCAACCCAAATAATCAATGGAGTCCTTACTAATCACTCTTACCCACATTTCAAAAACTACAGATACAAGAAATCGATTTTGAATGAACGGCACGCTCTCCATATTGATTCAAGAACCACTCAATGCTCAACCCAAGATGAGAAAATAAAAAGAAGAGTCAAGGCTCAAGTCGGCCTTAGACACTGAAGAAGAGGAGGACAATCCGCCCTTAATGAACTACTCTTCTTGCCATATCATGTCCCATATCAGACTGTCGGTGAGCTGTCAAGGTCTCCCAACGTGTGAAACCCTTCCTAAGTGGCAAATCTAAATTAGGTCAAATCCAATGAAATCAAAGCAGCTTAGAGCCCCATGCATTATACAATTCGCTTAGCTGAGCTGTTGTGTCTGTACACCGTACTTTCAATGCACAATCTTTAATATTATCTTTCCTTCCACCCACCTTCCAAAAGATGGAAAGGAAAGAAAAAAAACCCTATTTTTCTTCTGATGATTCATTGTTGTTTCCTTTCCCTCTATTCCATTCACCCTCCTTAGTACCTACTCATTGGGGTCCCTATATAAAACCCCTCCCTCTCAAAACCTTCCCAATCATCTCAACTCAGCATCAACACCACCAAGAATTTTCAAATTTACTCCCCCAAACCAAGCGCAAGAGCCTCCCCAGAAACGCTCTCCAATTCGAAATTCTCCCTGGGCAATACGTTTCGAGAAATGGGTTCGTCTTCTCTCGCGACGATCTCGCCAAGGACGCTCCGGTCCGACCTCTACTCGTTCACCTACCGGCAGGACTCGAAGACCCCGCTCGTCGTCTCGGTCCTCGCCTCACTCATCGAGCGAACCATGTCCCGGAACGAGAGGATCGCGCGGAGCTGCTCGCGGGCTCTGTTGAAGGACGTGAAGACGCGCGTCTTCGACTGCCATGAGTCGCCGGACATGACGATACAGAGCTACCTGGAGAGGATTTTTCGGTACACGAAGGCCGGCCCGTCGGTCTACGTGGTGGCGTACGTGTACATAGACCGGTTCTGCCAGGCCAACCCGGGGTTCAGGATCAATGCCAGGAATGTCCATAGGCTCCTCATCACGACCATCATGGTGGCTTCCAAATATGTGGAGGACATGTGAGTTTTCTACCTTCTTTCTCCTTTTCCCTTCTCGAATCTTTTTCTCGATGGTTGAATTCGAGTGAAACTTGGGTTTTCCTTGGCATTTCCAAGAAACGTGGTCCCGAAAAGCCAAATAAAAAAAATGCCATTCTTGAACTTTCTATTCCATTTCTGAAAATCATTTCGAATCATGACAAAAAGGTTAAGGTGACTTAAATGTCATGCGATGCGTTTACCGACAGTACCATCATTTTCACTTCCACCCTCGAAACAAAATTCCAAAAAACATTAATTTTAAACGACCCTTTCAAACACAATCGTTAAATTCTCCAAAAATCTGATCATCCAAGGCACCGAATGTCTAATTCTCGATTCCCTTTTTCTTGGAACAGGAATTACAGAAACTCCTACTTCGCGCGAGTCGGGGGACTGGGGACGGAGGAAATCAACAGGTTGGAGCTGGAGTTTCTGTTCCTGATGGGGTTCAAGCTGCACGTGAACCTGAGCGTGTTCGAGAGCTACTGCTGTCACCTGGAGAGAGAGGTGGGCATCGGAGGCGGCTATCAGATCGAGAGAGCTCTCCGGTGTGCAGAGGAGATCAAGTTCTCGAGGCAGAGGGCGGGGGGATCCGAGGCTCAATCATCATCACGTCGCCCGAATCATGCTCTAGAAAACCCCTTGATCATAGACGACACAAAATTCGAGAAAAAATCGAACGAAGGAAAAAACATATGGAAAGGGAAAATGAGTGTACAGATGTGGTGATTGATGTACAGGTGGTTTTATCTTTCTAGGGGGGGTTGAGTACGGCCATTGTACTGTGATGTTACTCTCTCTCCCTCTCTTTTTGCAATGAATATATGGAGAAATTCAAATTTTTTTTTTACTGAGGTAAAAGGGATAATTTATCGTTTGCGAATTAACAGAAAATTGCTTTATGCAGCGGTATGCATTGAAGTCTTGAATATGTGCGATTTTGATTTATATTATGTTGTTTTAAATGACTTCTATATACATTGACTAGTTGATATGTTTTTAAGTGTCTGGGGTTAGCTTATTTCAAGGCTATCTAGGTCCCCTGCCGCGCCCCTATTTTGGAAATTTTGATTAGCTGCCGCGAAGTTTAAATTATGTTCACAGGTGAAATTTGCAAATAAAGAAATCGGCGAGGGAATCTAATGAGTGGATGTGAGAGTTTAAAACTCGGTCGTTTGGAGTAAATTGTACAATTTAGATAAATAAGAAGCATCTCACTCCGCGTGCAAATAGTAAATGAGGCTCTCAAAAGCAATTGGCTTTACAGCTCGTTGGAATTTAGTATATGGCGCAATCTTCCTTACTACTTGAGAATGCTTTGCCCCCCTTTTTAACCCTTTATTTTTGGTAGGAGTAGAAGCACGATATGCTCTTTTCTTAATTCTGTGGCACGATCGTAGAGTGCCTCTGCCATTTGGAGGCTTGTGAAGCATCATGCAAGGGCAGTAAGCCAGGGTAAACGGTCCAGATCTAGAACAGTTCACGCATAATTTATAGAGTTTGAACAAGTGTGGCCTTCCGTTCTTAAGCTGAAAATTTCAATTGAGGTTACCATCTACCTTGGACACTTTTAAACAACTAAATACATCCATGCACGAAAAGACCTTTTGCCAAGAATAATTAGATATTATTATTGAGGCATGCTTTGTTTTTTTGCGTAATCGTCTATGAATTACATATAGAGAGAAAGAAATGATTTTTCGAAAGGAATTGAACAATCGGCTAATTTAGTGGATTTGTAAAGGATGATAATTAGACATGTGTAAGTTGAATGGTAGCTCTACGAAAGACAGAGTAGTGAGTGATTTTTTTAGACTCTATTTATTTCGTAGAAAATCAATTGTTTGAAAAATATTTTCCTAAAACTAATTTTTGTAATAATTGAAAAATTTAGTCGATGAGAATCATTCTCATCATCAATAATAAATTATATCTGAATATTTTTATGAACAATGAAAATATTTTTCTTTCATTATATTTATAAATGATACAAGTCATTTTTATGAAAATATTTTTCAAATAAGTTATTTTCTGTGAAATAAATGGAGCCTTAATGAGAGAATAAATTAAAAAATAACAGAAAAATGAGATAAAAGCCAGTTCTAATTTAAATACATCGATATGCAAATCACAAAGAGACAAGATTCATTCCTAATAGTGTGACGGTTCCCGCTTTTAACTCAAGGAGATTGAGGTGTCCCTTTTGTATAATGATTGAAGTCTACACCTTCTTAGGTTGAGATGGTCGAATAATTCCCTGATCAAGGTGGAACTTGATATGACTCGACTTTTGTAGTTTTTGTTAATTTTTTCTCGAGATATGTCTTAACTTGAACCTTATTTTAATACGTGGGCCGGAAACTTACGCTCGCAGCAATATTATAAATAGGTGCAGAATGTTGACATTTTATATACATACCGATTCTCTAAACTCAGTTAATAGATACTTATATGGTAATTTAGACATGCGTGAGATTTTGTAGAATCACTAATAACTTTTCTAAAAAACTTAACTTGTAAAATGAAATAATTATTTAATATATAACACTTTTCCTCAAGCATAGACTAGATTTAGATTAGTGTACAAATTTGTAATTCCATCCAAATTGTGGAAATTCACAATGACTCCAAGTTTTAAAACAATTGTAATGAGGTCCATATACTATCAATGGCCATCTTTAATAGATTATACAATGAACTTTTGTGTGATTTTGCTCATCTTATGATTGTAATTGAATTCATGGACAACACTTGATAAGGGTTTAGTTACGTGCTCAAAAAACATTAAATATCACAATCAATATTCCTAAAAATAAAAGAAAAATCACGTGCAACTTAGTTATCAAAGTGCTCATAATCGAGAAAACGTGCGTAACTCAACCGAAATCAAAGTGAAAAGAGAGAATGAGGAGAAAGGGACACTTGTCAAAGTGTGCGAAGCACAGAGATGCAAAATGAGACCACCTCCATTGAACATCGTATGAGCTTCCTAAACATAGAATTTTAAATTCTAATTTGTCGACAGAATTAATTTGAAGAAAAATCATCAAAGAGCTTTCTCGGATCTGGATGATCTCGTATTGCCAAAAGAAGACAAAACGAAAGAACGTGGAAAGTGGCCACAAGACAAGCACCTAACACAAGTAAAAGGACAATTTTCATCTATTTTAGTAGGGTTCGTATATGAATTATATTCCCCATAAATCAGAATGATTAGATCATAGAGAGTTTAATTATATACTAATTATCTTATTATGTTTTGCTCGTCGTGATTCTCGCCAGACAAGCACCTAACACTCTGCTCAAACCTATGACCACATATGTCCCATATGCATCATCATCAACCTAAGAATTGTTTAAAAAAAAATGAGCAGGCAATTTTTCAATTTGGTACCATTGTACCTTGACGTTGTCCATCGGGTCACCTTTTTCAAGGCCATTTTATTTTCTAAGTTGGGCCAAATCGCAATTATAAGAAACATTCACAAGCGCACTAAGGCTGTTCCCCACCTTCCCCTTTTTAGCTGACCTTTTCCTTTCCTCTTTAACTGGCAAACAAAAAAAAATGACTCCAATAAAGGAATAACTGTCATTTTTAGAAGAACAATTAATATAATCATTATTTTTATTTTTCCGCATAAGTATGGTAGGCTTACTTCCTATACCATCTATTAAAGAGATATCATCATTCGCTTATATCATTGTAAATTAGTAACTATTATAATATTTGCTTACCGAAAACATTCTTGACGTTTACTCGTGCGCTTTCTAACTATTACTAGGATATAAAATAAACTAGTTTCTTGCGCCATAATTAAGATCTATGTTCGCAGGGTCTATGTAATTGAAAAAGTAAAAAAAAAAAAAAAAAAAAAGTCGAGATCTAAAAATATTGATTGAACTATAAAATAATTAGGATTGTTGCGTTTCAAGAAGTGTGAGGTTTTGGTTTTAACTAGTTGCTGTCGCCACTTGGGATCTACACGACAAGGGGATAATCCCGTTGTGAATTCCACAGTGCTGCTAGTGCCAATGGCTTGTCTTCTACATTTATGGCAATTAGTATATGCTGCAATCTTCCTTGCTACTCGAGAATGCTTATTTTTTCCTCCCATTTTTTAACCCTTTATTTTTGGTGGGACTAGAAGCACGATATTCTCCATTTCCTAATTACACCTGCACGGTCGTGAAGTGCCCCCGCCTTTCGGAGGCTAGTGAAACATCATGCAAGGGCAGCAAGAGAGAGTAAGTTCAGGGATTTGGCTCGTGCAAACGGTTCAGATCCAGTACGATTCAGGCGTAATTTATAGAGTGTGAACAAGTGTGGCCTTCAGTTCCTATATACGTTCACGCATGCAAAGGCCTATTGTCTATAGTAATAAGATATTAGTGTTGAGGCATACGCTGCTCATATGCGTGATCGTCTGTGAATTATGTGAATTACGTATGGGAGAAAAATAATTTTTTTCGGAAGGAATTCAACAATAAGTTAATTGAGTGGATCTGTAAAGGATAACTATTAAACATGTTTGAGTTTTTTTTTTTTTTTTTTTGGTCATAAACATGTGTGAGTTGAGTAGTAACTCAATGAAAGAGATTAAATGGGAGAATAATTTCGGAAATAGTAGAAAATAGAATAAAAAGCTGATTCTAATTTAAATACATCAATATACAAATCACACAGGGACAAGATTTACAATGAGATAAGAGCAGTTTTAGGGTCAGTCTCGATTCTATCTAGATCCTGGAACCTAACTTGTCAGAGCTGGTTTCCCAATTTTTGAAACTTAAAACGTACACTGCATACCCTAGAATTTATAACTTATCTTGTCAATCAGTTTCAGGATTTACACGGGAACCTATAATTTTTTTTCTTGTTTCATTTTTTTTTTGTTTTTGTTTTTTTGTTTTTTTGGATTTCATTTTTAGTTAAGCAAAATGAAAGTGAATATTATAACAGAATTCCCATTTATCAACCGCAACAATTCATGAAACACTAATACATTATCTCGTTAATGAGTCATAATATCCTCCCTTCTTCCGTGATAGTTTTTCGTCATCGCTGGGCGTATGCAATAGCTTCTGGTGGTGCAATCTCTCCTCCTTACAAGAACAATATTTAAAGCTCACCCTTCACTTTAAACCACAAGTGCACGGAGAAAAATACAAGATCACAGAAAAACCATAATCATGCTGGTAACAGGAGCAGCAGTTTGCGCATTATTATATTTTAACGAATGCGAGATGAAAAAGAAGAGAACCATAATCTGTAGAAGGGTTTGAAGCATCCGACAAGGCCAAAGTGGGCAACTTCTGCTTCGAAAATTACTCGAGTTTGTTCTGGATGCTTTCATTCTTCTCCGGACAATAGGAACATACCACAGGATTCAGATCGAGAACATGCATAAAAAGACCGAGTGATAATTAAATGATTGCTATGTAGGTTTGTGGTTCGGTTCTTGATCTGATTCCCGATCTAGTTCTTTGGTTCTTAGTTTCCAGTCCGGTTCAAAAAACATGAAGGAAAATTGTTAAAAATAAAATAAAATAAAGCTATTACATTGGTGTCAATTCAGTCATAAACCTTTTAATGGTGCTAATTGAGTCATAAATCTTTTGAATTAGTGCTAACTTAGTCCTAAACGTTTTGACTTGGTGCCAATTTAATTTTTCTGGCTAATTTTGGCCGGACATTGCTTAAGTGGAAGCTAGCCTGCTTACGTGGTGGCACTGCCGGTATTGATATAGATAATTATTGATAATATTTTGATTTTTTTTTGAATTTTTGAATTATTTTTTATTTCTTTCTCTCTCATTTCTTCTTCATTTTGCTGGTGATCGGCCATTGGTCATAGGCGATGACAAGCCAATGGCCACAATTGGGCGAGCTAACCTTGCTTGGCCATGGTGAGGCCGAGCTGCAGCAAGGGTCGGCCTTGCCGGATCTTACTAGAATTTGGAATCGGATTGACTCTATCAATCTAGCTATGCGGTTCTTGATTTTACCTTAAAACCATATTCACCTTTATTCACAATAAGGCAGCGGTTCCTACTTTTAACTCAAGTGAATTGAGGCGCCCCTTCTGCACAATGATTGAAGTGACACATTTACACCTTAGGTTGATATGTCTGAATAATCCCGGAATCGAGGTTGAATTTGATATGACTTGACTTTTGTATTTTTTGCTATTTTTTTCTCAACATATGCCTTAATTTGAATCTTATCTTAATATTTGGGCCGTAAATTTACCCCCGCCAAAAATATCATAAATAGGTGCCGAATGTTGACATTTCATATATGAACTGATTCTCTAAACTCTGTTCATAGATGTTTATAGAATAACTTAGATACATATGAGATTTCATGTGATCATTGTCAATTATTTTAAAAGTTTAAATTGCTAAATAAAGTAATTGTATAATATTTAAATATTTTAATATTCCCCATCAAGCGTGGGCTGGATTTAGGTCAAGCCTAGAGTGTGCAAATATGTAATTCCATCCAAATTGAGGAAATTCATGATGGCTCCAAGTTTTAAGGTCCATATACTATCACTAGCTATCTTTAGTAGACGACAAAATGAAGTTTTGTTCTTTATGAAAATTAACCTTTGTGTAATTTTGATTGTATGGTGATTGTAATTAAAACCGTGCGAAACACTCGATAATAATTTAGTCAGGTGTTCAAAATTCCAAAAACCAATAAAAGAAAAATCACGTGCGACTTAATTATCGAAGTGCTCATGATGGAGAAAACGTACGTAATTCAACCGAAATCAAAGTGAAAAGAGAGAATGAGGAGAAAGCGACACTTGTCAAAGAGTGCGAAACATAGAGAAGCAAAATGAGACCACCTCCATTGACCATCTTATGAACTTCCAAAAAATAGAATTTTAAATTCTAATTTGTCAACGGAATTAATTTGAAGAAAAATCATCAAAGAGCTTCCTCAGATCTGGATAATCTTGTATCGCCACCAGAAGACAAAACGAAAGAACGTGGAAAGTGGCCACAAGACAAGCTCCTAACACGAAGTTAAAAGGAGAATTTTCATCTATTTTAGTAAGATTCATGTATAAATTATATTCCAATTAATCAGAATGATAAGATCATAGAGTTTAATTAAATACTAGTTATTTTATTATGTTTTTCTCATCGCGATTCTCACGAGACAAGCACCTAACACTTGGCTCAAACCTATGGCCACATTTGTCCCATATGCATCATCAGCCAACCTAAGAATTATTTAAAAATTTGGGCTGGCAATTTTTCAATTTGGTGTACCTTGACATTGTTAACGGGGTCACCTTTTTCAAGGCCATTTTATTTTCTAATTTGGGCCAAACAACAATTATACGATATACACCTTCAAAAGCGCACTAAGACTGTTCCCCACCTTCCCCTTTCTTAGCTGACCTTTTCATTTTCTCTTTAAGTAGCAAACAAAAAAAATGACTCGAGTAATATAATAATTCCTTTCTCTTTCCTCTAGGAATAATTCTCATTTTTTCAGAAGTATAATTAATTTAGTCATTACTTTAATTTTTCGAGTATGTATAGTAGGCTCACTTCCTATACCATCTATTAAAAAGATGAAAGTCATTGTTTGCTTATATCATTGTAAATTAGTAATTTTTCGAGTCATTTGTATGCTTTTCAACTATTACTAGGATATCGAATAAACTAGTTTCTTTCCTCATAATTAAGATTTCGATTCGCAAGGTCTATGTAATAAAATAACTAAAGAAATAAAAGTCGAGACCTAAAAGTGTTGATCCAGCAATAAAACAACAACGATTGTTGTGTTTCAACGAGCATGAGGTCTCGGGTTCGATTACTTGATACGACCTTTTGGGGTCCATGCCAAAAGGGGATAATCTCGTGTTAGTCTCGCAGTGCTGCCAGTACGGATTGCTTGTCTTTTACCAGACCTGAGAGGTGGATTTAACCTGGTGCATGAGGACTGTTCGAGAATATATACCGTCTCTCGCTTTTAAATGAAAATAGGAAAGAAAAATTGTAACATGTGAATCAAACTATGGGCAAGATCCGGAAGATTTCAGTGCCACTTCCCCTAAGCATTAATTATAATTTCCTAGAGTACTAGCAAGCACAAACTGCTGCTGCGTCCGTTCTGAATACCACCTTTTTCCAGCAGAAGACAGTATCTCAGGAGGAAACACCCAAGAAAGGGCCTTGGCATGGCTAAACGACAAAATCAATTACAAATTAGTAAGCATTAAAAACTAGTTTCTTAATGGAATCAGTGCTTATTAGTTTATTGACCATCGATTAGGACTGTTCAAACATGTTCTCTAATTGTCATTTCCAGTCTTAATCCACCAAGACAGGCAACTAACCACTTGGCCCAATCAAGGCAGAACAAATTGTGATCTGCTATCATGAGATCTCATGATTCCTGGGCATGTTCTGAAGGCAAATCGAACCAGATTATCTCAGGCAAATCAAACCTGTTTATTTCTGTCTGTCCTATAAAGAAGCTAATTTCTGTTTCAACTAATTAAAAGGCTAACTACTTAATGATGGATGGTAGGGAGATTTGTTAATGGACATTGGACATGAATATCAAAAGGGCAGCTGACAAATTATTTTTGTCGTTTTTTTATTGGTATAACCATTTAGTACGACTATAAAAATTTCGCTTTGGAAAGTTCAAAGAAGACATATCTATTTATAATGCATGAAATAAAATAGTATTATAAAATAATCAAAATTTGAGAATGTGCCGAAAAGATGGCGCTCTCTGGTAGTTTGAAAAGGTAGGAAATTACCAAGTACTTAAATAGTTATTAATGTTCTAATTACCCAAAGAAAAAGGGGTAATGAGTGTATTGGTGGTTGCTCATTGATTAGAGAAAAGGCAGTTGAAACGCTCCCTTTGCGCCGTTCTTTTAGACGATAGTGATGATGATGGGGGCACAACGATTGAAAGTGGAGCTTCCTGGTTTGTTACGTTATTACATAAAGAAGACTATTTGAACCGAGCTGTAATCATTAAACATCTCAAGTGGAGATTGAAATCCTTCAACAAAATTTAATACCCAATTGACAAAATTAAAAATATGTAGGACTGAATTGATAAAAGTAAAATAAGTTTAGAATTTTTTGGACAATTTTTCTAGAAGAAGTGAGATGACTAATTAAGATATGAGCTTTGATTTCATGGTCTAACAAGTTGGAATCCTTTTGGATGGGCGTGCCTTGAACCTTTGTGTTTTACTTTACCAATCCCTTCGTCCTTGGTTGGTATTTTCTCTAATAAGCTCGCATTACGCCGTTTAGGTTGATTCGTTTATATATTACTTATTTGAAGACAAAAGAGTTCAAAATGATGAGCTCTCTTTAGAGGATTAAATCGAGTCTGGTTCGAGATTTCTCATACTCGATTCGAAATGCCTTCACTCAGAAGACAGGATTTTCCCAGTGCGACGATGGATGATATTGCTTCGACTTCTGCATCTTGCTAATGCAAAATCATTCTCGGTACATAACAAAATGGTTCCCAACACAAATGATTAATATGGGAAAGAGGTAGGACAACCAGAGTGGGGCGGTCATTGTGGGGATCGAAATTAGGCTTTGACCGAGCCTTTGGTCGAATCATACGATGATAAAATTAAATTTGTATTCTGAATCTCTACGAACGTATTGAGGACGAGAGGCTGAGGTATTGCGACCCCTGGCCCCTCCACACGCTCCAGTTACCATCCTCGTGAACATTTCGCTTCCTCTGTGATTTATATGTCTTGAAAATGTTAGAAGTGGAAGCTATTGAATCGAAAAGGATCAAATGTTCCCACTATAAGACATCAGAAAAGTATCAAAAAAATTCTAAATCTGTTGTATTTCTGTCAATTTAGCTCTAAGCCTTTCAATTGGACTTATTTAATCTTAAACATTTTAGATTTATGCCAATTGAGTTTATCCGATCAAATTTTTGATTCACTTAATTTTTAATTGAGTTACCAACTTTTATTTAACTTGATTATCACTCCTCTAATTACTAGCTCTTTTTAAAGATTACCAAGAGTGAGTTACCAACCTTTTCCATTTACTTAGTTTAACCTTTTTTTAATAGTTACCCCCCTTTTTTTAATCTTTCTTGCTAACACCTCAATATCTACCAACTCCTATATGAAATTACTAACTCTTGTTCGAGTGCTTATAGATTGTTCCTTCAATTTCTTCCTTTTTTGAAATTGCTCCATGAGTTGTGATTCTTATTCAATAGTAAACATTGTATGAAGGATTCCTACGTCATTCATACTATGATTGATGGATACTGTGAGAATGAGGACAAAGGTTTGTAGTAAATGACCAGATAACGAAGACCAGATTCAGTTACAGTAAGTATTTTGGCAATGTACAACATCAATCTTACTCTGTTCAATGCTTCCATATTTGACCCTCAACATAAGTGGGAATATGCGAGACATTTAATCAATGATGTTTATGAAAGTTAGCTGATAGAAACATTACGAGATAAAACATCTCCAACGTTGCCATTTGAGCAATACCAAATTGGTGTGCCTTCGAAGCAACAAGTGAGGGTTGAGGTAAAAAGGTATAAGGATGATATGCGTGTCGAAGACTCCTCTAGTTGGTACTGGCATTGTGACTGCGAAGTGCCTTTGCCAAACGGGACAATACAATCTGAAAGAAAAATCTGAATTGGATAGTATTTAGATGATGCATGTGAACGTGACAGCCTTGACTTTGATATGTTGAATTGGTGGAAAGTAAATTCTTCAAGATATCCTACTTCTCTTCCATTGCTCCAGACATTTTGGTGGCACCGCCTGGGATTTCGTTTTAATGAGAAATGGGATTTGATTCTCTGTTTAAGCTCTTCCTTTTCCTGATATCATAACCAAAGAAGACGACTTCAGAGCTATGTCCATCAGTCATCACTAAAAAAATCGAAACAAGGCACTGTTCTCAAAGTATGGCAACTGACAGTTTTCTGGTTCCAAGTATCTGAAGAGCCAGTGTTCATCGAGCAAGTCTTTAACCCACTGTGCAAACACATGTGCAAACCATTGAAGATAACCGACAATAAATGGTGATACAGAAATACTAATGAAAGCAAATGACCATAGTCCGCCAGTTTACCTTGAACCAAGAACTAAATTCATAATAAAAATAAGAAATGGGATTAAACGTACCAATCCGCAACTTCATTAGTCATCAAGAGAAACTACCATCGAGTTTGGCTCCATGATTGGAGTTGAGAACTCTGCATTAAATTGAAAACTAAAGTAACCATCATGATATAGAAGGGAATAAACACTCTATAAAACTTATTTTTACCTGATTCGAAATTTTCAAGTTCTTCCAAGTCATCCTCAATTGAAAGTGAATGGCTTATATTATATATAATCTCGAACACATATAGAGTTCTACCATACTCAGTCTCAAGGAGCTACATAAAAACCTCTCGTACTAATGTGGCCTATGATGCTACAGTTGACGGGCACATCCAATATGTCTCGAGCAGTGAAAGAGAGAATAGCATATCTCGACGAATTCACTTTCCACTAATTTAAGATATCAAAGTTGGGCCTATAACTTCTCATGCTTTCTTTGAACAATTATCAAATTCAGATTTTTTTTTCCAAACTTTGTCGTCCCATTTGGATACAGTACTTCGCCGTCACAATGTCATCACCAACTACAAGAAACTTTGATAGGCTTATAATCCTCGTACTTTTTGACCTCAACCCCTTATTTGTTGCTTTGGGGGCATATAACATCAGAGATGTTACTTTTATCTCCTAAAGTATCTGCCTGCTTACTTTCATATCAATCATCTTACATATTTTCACTTTGTCGAGGGTCAAGTACGCATATTTGTTGCTTTTGGGGCATATACCAGTACAGTATTGCTTGAACAATAACATCAGAGATGTTACTTTTATCTCCTAACGTCTCTGCCTGCTTACTTTCATATCAATCATCTTACATATTTTCACTTTGTCGAGGGTCAAGTACACAAGCAATGAATAAAGTAAGATTAATGTTGTTCACATTACCAAAATACTTATTGAATTTGGTCTTCATTCTCTTGGCCATTTCGTGCATTCTTTATTCATCAGTCTCACAATGTCCATCAATCATTGATCCCATAGACACGCAATCATTACTAGTGACATAACTTTTGCCTTGGAAAGGTCTGCAAGTTTGCTATCTTGAATTTCCAATACGCCAGATCTGGCTCCAACATCATATGTGTTGAGTTCCAACAGTCTCAATATCCAAACATACAAAACTCTTGTACTCAACATTCTCTAGCTCAATGCAACTCCTGAGCCATCTCATCCGAGCATCAGAAGACCTCACACACCACACAATGTTCTAACCATGGAATCATTTCTATCTTTCATCTCTTCTCTTACGATCAAACTCAATACATGAGCACAGCACCTCAAGTGGAGTAACTCACCTCTCAATACTAGAGAGTTTCAAGAGTTTAAGTCTCTTTTTTCACATATTGAATCCCAAGATATTTGAGCTCGCATTATCCGCGATGATTGAAAAAAACCCTTTGAATCCCCGACCAATTAAGCACTTCTCAACTGTTTTTCCTATAACCTCTCAGCAAAGTGACTAGAGATCTGACTATTTAACTGCTGCTTCCAATCAGCATCTACGATATGATAAGTGAGAGACATAGCATATGTTAGTGGTAAGACAACATCTAGAAGATGTATCGGAAAAATAATTCTTCAATTTACTTCTTTCTTCCGTGTATAACTCATAACAATCATGTCTCAAGTGTTATGTGACAGATCAAGAACTTTGAGTGGATTCTTTTCACCAATAACCGAAATCTCTCAGCGAAGACATCTGGCAATCCTGAAAAAATATTTCACGTTCATGTTTACATAACAGCAATTCATGGCTACCACCGCTACTCAATGCAGCTAGCAAAAATTTAATAAACAATCTTGCATAAGTTCAGTAAACTCTAAGCTGTGATCCTGTAATTCTCTGGTAACTAAGCACCTCATTAGGCATTCATATAGGCAAAAGATCTTTGATATGTCAAGGCATGGCATATTTTGGACTTCACAGCAACCCATTCATTGATACAAGACATAACAAGATAAAACAGCATTACTTGCCCAATATACGCTCAGGTTCAGCAACAGTCATGGCAGAGTACTCAATTTAGAGCTCGAAAAATGGAAAACCATATCATAAATGGGTAGTAAACATTTTGAAGAATGGGTGCAGCATCTAACGACAGAAAAAGTTTGATTATATGAACATTCATGTTGAATGATAAAAGAAAAGGAAAAATCTGGAAAATTGCAAGAGCACTCTAGTTGGCAAGCAGAGGATCTCTAAAATCAATCGCAAATAGACAAAAAACGACGTGCTAGTAAGCCCATCTAAGCTACAATTCAATCTAGAACAAGCAGTTCACTCTGAAAAGAGAGAGAGAGAGAGAGAGAGAGAGAGTACCCTACCTCGTACTTCACAGAGTCAGCAGAGATGATCGACGACGGAGGTAACAACACGGACATCAGCCACGGGGGCGACAACATAAACAAGGGCAGAGGCAATGAGGATGATGGCAGAGACCACGGCAACAATAGACACGGCAGAATAACCGGACAAAGTTCCCATCGAGGGGACGCTGTTCCGAAGGGTACGCGACAGCAGGCAGCGTGGAGAAGCTGGAGGAGGGCCGATGGTTGCGGAGACGGGCGAGGGGAGGGGGCGGAGGTGGAGGAGTGGATGGCGGCGGAGATGCTTTTAGGTTTTCTTCCTTTATGTGTTGATAGGTTTGGAAACAAGTTTATGAATGTGTTCATCGTAGTTTTCTTCTGCACTTACTGCCCGAACCGATTGGATAATCTTTTTACACCACCGATATACTTGAGTGTGAATTTTCCGGCTTTCAATGATGGTTAAGGCGATTTTTTTAGAGACATGCAAAGGAGTTGGGAATGGCTCGGAAGCGGACCAAAATTAGCCTAGAATTGGCATTTTCATGGGGATCAGTCTAATTTTCGATTCTAGGTGGGAAAATGCCCATTGAGACTAAATCGATATATATACTGTATGTGTGTAAAAAATTGTAGCTCACTTTCTTTCACGCTTTTTGCAACTCTCTTGTTCACTTCTTAAGTTGCTCTGTTTGTCTTGTTCATATGATGCGGAGGACCATGTTAAATAGCTCTGCACGGCTGTGTACATATTGAGCCTTTAGTTTTAGTTATCAGATGGAGGGCTTCAAAGGTGCATCAAACAATGTAGTCTTTGCCTAGTTCTTTATTATTCAAATCTTAACACATACTCCTTTGTTTATATAGTTCCCTTTGGTGCTTTGGCAATTCTGTAGTGAGTGTGATGGTATAAATTGATAAATGCAATTTTGTATGGATTGATGACTGGTTTCATGGATTTACTGGACAACTTAACCGAACTAACAATCTAGTTCTCAGATAGGTCCAAGGAACTAATGGGTAGTTCCGGATTCTAATTTTTCTGGACCGATTCTTGACGGGCAGTTTTCGGTTCCTGCTCACTTAGACCATACTCATCCTTAGTTTTTTATCCATGACTGATGCAAGCAACTCTCTTAAAGAAGATGGAAGGTTAACCACCCAATCAAGACAGGAGAGGACATCCTTCTCTAGTATTGCAAAGCCACCCGATGGTTGCCTTCGCCAAGGTACAAATCTGAAATCCAAACTCGGGAAATGGTCTCGCTCATTTCATGTACCTTCGATACTCTCTGCCTATACTTACAGTTCGGTAAACCACTGATCCAATATGGAACTCTTTGATCAGACCATCAGTGACGATGAGGATCGCCAGTCTATCCCACCATACTGATAAATGAAATGTATGTCCCAATGAACTGTTGCGGCATCCATGTCGGTACAAAATGTCATGCCCTGCCTAGTCAACATTAGCTTTAGTTTGCTTTGCAGATTGCTTCTTTGGAAGTGCTCTCCACCCAATGTCATGCTGGCAGAATCCTCCGGGCAAGTTGATAGCTTCAACTGCTTGGTAAGCTGTCTCTTCCGGTTTCATCCCCTGGCGGTGAGTGACCCAGGAACATGACCTCCGGTTGCGACAAAATTGCCATATGAGACGAAAGCAGTTCTTGCATGAAATATTTTAATAGATGGAGCAACAAGCTTCGGTTCTTCAAGATTCCAGATCACACTCCCCTTTCCATAGGCTCCTGGATAGGCCGTACTTGCCCATTACCGCCACATTGGCAGATCCAAGCAACCAATTCAGTGTCACTCGGTGCAGCTCTCCCCTGCACGCTGACAGCAACACTAGGCGCCGAGTCTGAAAGTGAGATATCAACGCCTATATGTAAGAGGGAGCACAAGGGGTGAGTAAACCCATTCTCAATGTCAACTTGTCAGCACATTATAGGGATTCCATAAAGTAAGTATAAACTTCAAGATGATACGATAAGAGGACCAAGGTTGAGCGACAAAGAAAAGGCTGAGAGGTTGGAGCATTAAGGCCAAGGATGAAATCCCAACGTCATTACCGGATTGTCTTCTCTGTTCGCTAGGTTATGATCACTTATCTCACACTGATAAACAATCATCTCATACATCAAAGCTACATGAACTTCCATATTTGCTGATCATTCATATTAGTATCTTTTAATTTTTTGCAGCACACATGTGCTCAGAGTGTTGAATTCTCACTTACGGGGGAGGGGGGAACTGCTGCTGAAGGGGATTGGATGTGAAAAACTGAAGATTACCATGCACCGATGTGAACTACCATATCAATCTCTAATCGCATCTTTTCTACATCGTCATAGGATAATTTGGTACATCCATAAGTACCCAGCACTCTGCACTATATTCAGTATAAAACGTCATGTTCAAATTGTAGAAAATAGAGACCATAGATCTTAGCCCAAGAAAAAGAAGACAGAGATTGCCAGTGATCACTGAAACTGAAGCATTAAGCAGCCACAACTCGGTACTTCAATACAAAATTGGTCATTATCGTTGAAGGTGGACTCTTGATAGCATCAGAGTCATAAATAAATATTGATAAAAGAAGTGTCGGAGAACCTGGTGTTTCAAATCTCCTAATCAGTTAGTTTAGGCATCCAAGATTTCTTCTCTATCATGAGTCCAGCATAGAGACTGCCAACAAACTCGCAACCTTCAACTGCTGTCCCTTCAACAGTAGGGAGAATGATGGGCCGCAAGACTAAGATTGAAACTGTGGAGTCAAGATATGTGCCGGAGAGTAGCCACCCGTTCACCAGGATCGGGCCTCGTATCCCCATCCCCAACTCGTTTATGGTCTTGAGCAGAATCAAGAGCAATGGCATTTTCCCCATCCACCAGTGCAACGAAAGAAGCTTCCTCTCCTTCGAGATACTCCTCAACCATGACCTTGCAACAGGCAGCACGAAAAATCCCCTCTAGAAGACGTCGAGTCAATAGCTTGATATACTTCCTCCAATGTTATGGCAATAAGAACTCCTTTCCCAGCAGCTGAGCCGTCCAATTTTATAACAATGGGTGCCCCCGTGCTTCTAGATGTATAGCTTCACTGCAGATGCATCTGTAAAAGTCTTATACTGCACCAATTATTCGTAAACATCGTGAGGAACTAAGTCTTTTCCATGAAGCATGCGATGGAGTATGAATAATTCAGCAAACGGCAAGATGCCAATTCCTTAATTGTCCCATGTGACGGTCACCAACATCCAGTGGCGTTCGACATATCATAATCGATAACGTTTTCACAGTAACAGATTTTTGGTTTGATGATAAGTTCGTAAACCAAATGGAGGAAAAGCTAATGCTACATGTCCAAGTAGGAAACTACTTGACTGGGAATGTCACACTTGTCCCACAAATTCTTCATGAAGCTCTTGGAACCCTTTAAAACAGCAACTTCTGATGAAGGACCAAAGGCAGGGAATTCAGCCTTCAACTAAATTATTTACCAAACCCGCAACAAGAAGAGCCAGTGGTCCGACCACAACTAGTCCGATTCGCTGCTTCCAGAAATAAAGAAATAACAGTTGTACTATCGAGAACGTCAATCCGGAATGCAAGCGGCGTCCCGCGAGCTGGAAATGCCGGCATTTCCCGGCCCACAGAAGACCACGTCACAACACGGAGACTGTTGTGTTGGGATATAATACGCGGAATTACCGCATCTTTAATTTATGTCGTGAGATTCGCCCGAAATAAACGAGAAAAATAAGAACACCGAAATTTACGTGGTTCGGTCCGAGTATCGATGCACTGCGTCCCACTTTGGGAGGCGAATGAAGAAATAATCCACTAAAATCGGAGAATCGAGTTCTGATAATCGCTCAATCACTCAGTGTTTCCACACCTGATTTAACCCCAAACCCTAAGTGTTTATAAATAAACAACTCACTTGGGTATAAATTCACGGCACAAATTACCGTGCGACGAAACTCTCTACGTACGGCTTCGCGAGGCTTCAAGATCTTGGATCTTTTTCAAGCGGCGTGGACGTGCGCGGCTTCTCACGTACGTAGGGCTTCGGCGGCAATATCACTTCGGCGGCATCGTTCTTTTTTTTCTCCTCGTAGGGTTTTATTTCTTTTATACGTGTGCCCCAAAAGTCAAAGCTTGACTTTTTTGGGCCCCACGAGAATTCAATTTTCACGAGCAAAGGACTTCACGCCAAGAAAAAGGAGACCTCTTCGTACAGGGACTTCATCGCCATAAGGAATTCGGCAGTGCAAGGATTCAAAGGAAATAGGAAACCTGGGCCCACCGTGGATAACATCTTTTAGCGACAATTCCTAAAGAAGGAATTCATATGCCATGTACCCATATATTTATTTTATATTTCCTCTATTCCAGCGAAAACTCGAGACATAATTTAACATGTTGCAATGCAAAGCAAAGTGCATGTTTCTTTCCTCCACCGCCAATGACGAGCAACACCACTCTCTTGGGCAGAATATTAGGAAAAGGATATAAATGAATAACATAAAACTTTAGAAATGTACACATTACGAAAGGAAGGCAAATTATAAGTTTAAAATACCCTCAAGACAAAACCATAAACACAATCAATGAAAGCAAAACAAAAGCGAATCATTGCAAACATAATTTTTCTCTTCACATATATTCTATACCACATAGATACCTTTATAAATAAATTTCCTGGCGATATAACGATTAATTCACCATGTTAAAAACTATCAAAAATAAAAAATAAATAAATGTCTGTTATTAAGGTGCAACCGGAAATAGAAATTTAACATAAGTACCCAAAGCAAGTCACAATTAGCACGACAAACAGGATTGGATTTCTCATAATAAGCTTAAGTTCCAATGTTAATAGCTAACAATCAGATAGAGGAATGGCATAACATCCTATGGATAATGCCAATATAACCCGCCAACAGTCTACACGTTTGGTTCGGTATTTTGAAAGCCTATTGGGAAAGTGCAAAGCGGTTTAGTTTAAAGGACTTTAGGTAAATGTAAAGCAGATTGGTAAACTATGCTTTGAGAAGTAACTTTGAGAGAAATGCCGTTTGGTAGAAAATATATTTGAAAAGCTTTTTGGGTGATTAATATTAGTTTTTTTAATTTTATTTATTTAAAATTGAAAAAATAATGTATGCAACTTTTTAAATATAAATTTTGACAATTCTACTAAAAAATGAATACATAAAAAAAAAAACCGAACCCTTCATCGGAATTTTTAAATTTTTATTTGCTTCAAATTGAAAAAAAAAATGATGTATGCAACTTTTTAAATATAAATTTTCACAATAATGCTAAAAAAATCATATATATATATATTTAAAAAAGACCAAATCATTCGTTGAAATTTTTTAATTTTTATTTGTTTAAAATTGAAAAAGTAATGTATGCAACTTTTTAAATATAAATTTGAAAATAATGCTAAAAAATCAAATACATATATAATTTTTTTAAAAAGACTAAGAATTTTTAAATTTTTAATTGTTTAAAATTGAAAAAAATAGTGTATGCAGCTTTTGAATATCAATTTTGACAATAATACTAAAAAAATCAAATACATATATATTTTTAAAAAGATCAAATCCTTCATTGAAATATTTTAATTTTAATTTTTTTTAAAATTGAAAAAAAAAATAATGTATGCAACTTTTTAAATATAAAATTTGACAATAATGCTAAAAAAATCAAATATATATGCTAAAAAAATCAAATATATAAATAATTTTTTTAAAAAGACCAAAATATATTTGATTTTTTTTTAGCATTTTTTAGCATTTGAAAAAATAATAACGAGGTTAAAATCAGAAATTTGAAGAATGAATCGGGATAGTTTTTGAAGAAAAAAATAAGTTTTAGCATTTGGCCAAATGCGAAAACTCAAAACTAGTCCCTACTAGCAAGGGCTTTTAGCCTTCCCACGCTTTCACTTCACTGAAAAGCTACTTCAAAATGGTTCCAAAAGCTTTGGAAGCCGAAAGTTCTATGGAATCTTTGAACCAAACGCACCCTATGAGACTTGCGTTGCTTTGCATCTATAGTTCCTAAAATGTTTTCATTACCCATGGTTAGCAAAACAAAATGAGCTGATGAAGAACATCGAATTGTAGTGAGGACAATCACTGGGAAATTTGAGGATCCGTGACACCAAAACAAAGGGATAGACACACTATGCAAACGAACACTAATCCCTGTTCACAAATCCAAGAGCGCACCAGAGTAAATCCACAAAAATCGCTAATCACACCATCAGAAGCATAGTTACTTTGAGATAAATCAATGAAGACCGATTGCTCTAATGTCCCGCCGACACACTTGAAAATAACATGAGAATTTAATCTGATCGAAGGTAAACATTGTTCACAAAACAAAAGCGCTCCATGTACTTACATTCGAAATGTTTCTAAAATGAGATGGTATATCTAAGGTGATGATAAAAAGACGAACACTAGTTTTTAAATGACAAGAAAAGTTGGCAAGTTAAAAAATAAGAGATAACATCAATAAGTAACTTAATTGAGACCTAGTAATCCAATATTAGGTTGTGAATCGATAGGATAAAAGGAGGCGAGTCACACTAATTTACATTGGTAAACTCTAAAAAGATAGTAAATTTTTGAGGTGTTGCTGACCAAAACAAATAAAGTTTGGTAACTTAATAAAAAAATTTAATAAAGTAAAAAAAGAACGTTGGCAATTTACTCAAATAAGACTAGGTAGCTCAATAACTAGTTATTAATTGACTATGCCAAAGTTTGTCGGTTAATCTAATATAGATTGATAAATTCATATAAGAGCTAATACATTTGAAATGTTTGAAATTTATGCAAGTATAAATTGATAAGTTGGCACAAAAATTGAAACTTACCGACTACAAAAAATTATCGATTTCATGAAATTGTTAGTAAAGTAGGTACTCACCAACACTTTTTTTCACGTTAATCGCCACATGCTCTCCCTCATCATTAATTTCTGTAAACGGACCCCTACCGCATTAAGAAGCATGTAGAATGGACCCCACGCTAATTCAACTCTTTTTAAGCATCGATCGATTTCAACAACTAGTTTTGCATTAATACTTCTTGTTTGAGAAAGTAACCTTTTTTCTTTGATTAACCAACTTTTCTTATCTTACGGAAAAAAGAAGAAGAAGCTCTCATCTCGTTTGGATCTTTTTTTACCTTTTTTATCAACATCTTCAATTTACCAACTAATACATAAAATGACTTTACCAACTTTGTTACCGACACTAAATGCAACTCTTATTAAGCACTGATCCATCTCAATAAGATGGTGCAAACTTGGCATCTACAAATAAATGGCAATAGACAACTAAGCATTGGGTTTGGCAGGTACAATTTCCCGGCAAACCACAAGGCAATTGCAAAGCTGCTGGCTGGTTCCTTTTGGTGTACAGATGCACTTCTGCGGCATCGCGCTGGCCCCAAAATCGTTCAGGAACTTGAGAGCGCACTGGAAACTCCCGTCTTCGCTGCACGCACCGTCGTACGTCTTCTCTTTCCGGCAGAAATTAGGATCTCCTGGATAATCGAACGAACATAAGAAAAAACGGGAGTCAAATTGAACAGGTTTTGTCCCTTAAGGGTTGCTAAAATTATCCTTTTCATCCATGTGCTTGTAACGAGCTTTCACTTCGCAAAATGGGCAAATGAGATTTATCAATTTTCTCTGAAAATTTGAGATAAAAAATCATGAATATACCTTTCGAGAGATCGACCAAACCGGAGATAAGAACCAGCGCGAACACAGTAAGGAGGACGGACTTCCTCATGATGCTTCTCTTTCTTGGGGCCTCCGTTTTTTAGCGTATTGTAAAGGGCCAATGTATCGCTCACTTGCTCACCAGTCTAGTGGGATCGTAGAGAGAAGTGTTTAGAGAAGTTCTAGGTGACAATGTAGGGAGAGAGCACCCCTATTTATACATGAGGCATTTCAATTGCTACCATTGATCATTTCTTGATCAAACTGTGGAGATCCACTCTCCTCAACTAATATCTATACACCACTATCAATCCTATTAAATACAAGAAATACCTTAAATGCAAATATACATCTCTAAAACCATCACTAGAATTTCTATAATCCTCATTGTTGGGAAAAACGGATTCCTTAAAACGGATTCGACACTCAATCGAACCCTAAAACAAATGCGGAAGACGAGCCCGGGAAATACATGTATCACCGATCAAAGGTACATTACAGAATCGAACGTACCATGCCTTTCACAGATTAAACACCAATGTTGAAGTTCGAGGAAGAATCACGTTCCTGTTCTACCGAGGAGCGTACTGTTGCTTTGAAGGGGAGAAAGTTCTGTTTGAGAGCGTACTGTTCTAACGTTAAGGGGAGAGAGCGTCTTCAGAACGTACGTACATCAAAATGGTACGTTCTCATTTTTCTTTTCTCTCTTAAAACGTTTTCTCCAAAAGACGTATTTCTTCAATGTAAAACGTTCCTCCAAAAAACATAACCCCTCAAGGTACCCTTTCATATCTCAACTCTTCATCCATGGGCCCTTATCTCGCGGGCCGGGCTTTTAGGCCCAACATGGGCGGACGGGCCTACTTAGGCCCATCATCACATATAAAAAACCCATCATCTCCCACTCGCACATGGTGGGCCGAATAGGATCCTCTTTACCTCTTTGCAACATTCATACCGGTGAATAATTCGTGCGACCAGCATACTTTGAGAGCTCGTTGCCATACATCTGTTAAGAATATATTGCAGCTCATAATGGACATCACACTCTGAGTAGATTTAGCATGTAGTACCCTAGATCGATCGATCACATTTATATCTCTCTTGATCTCTTTTTAAACAAATATATATTGTATTCACAATTATGATTGTCTCATAAAACAATCATAATTGGTCGACTAGTGAATACAAAATTAAAATGTGATTTTCCAAATTCGATCTTCCTCTTTACTTGAAACTCTCAATTTCAGTTCAACTTGCTTTTCTAGAATTGTCCCATTAGATCGAATCAATTCATGATCATAGGCAACATTCTAAGATAGCAAACACTGAATAGAAATCTTGAGAATAAGTAAGAGTCATGAGGGCACTAAATTGAGGAACTCTTTTCCTCAAGAGTCTCACACGGCATAAAAGTTGAGATCAAACTTTTGCCACTCTTATTGGTCGTCTCATGCATACGTAGTATGAAATACGTATTACGGTATTAACTCCTTTTCCATGGAGTGTATGTCTACATCATCACTACCGTACAGATGACAGTTCAGACATATCTAATGTCTAACTTGAGTTTACATATCTACTAATTCATAAAATTCATTAGAACTCATATCTGGCATCATAGACAGATAAAGTAACATATGTGGGTTATTTTACTTTCGGACATAGTAAATATTATGTCCTCATCTTAACACTTAATTAAGGTGACATATACATTTTAAGCTTGAGCTCTCGATTATCACCTAGATAATAAGCTTAAAAACTATCTCATCTCTATTTATCACATAGTAAATAGAGGGGATTATTCGTGGGAGTGGGCTAATCTTTTATCTGTCCAACATACTTTCTCAACTTTATATAATGCACTAAGCATTAAGATGCATAAACATCAAACAAAAACTCATAGGCATTAATAATGAAAAAACACAAATTCATTAAATGTGAATACTTTAGGGAAATTACAATATTCTGTACATCAGCCTTTACACAGTCCTAGAGATTTCACATGACTACAAAACACATCTCTAGGTATTGACTTTGTCATAGGATCTGTTACCATTCTATGCGTAGATATGTACTGTAAGTTCACATCCTTTCGTGCAACCATATCTTTGACATAATTATACTTGGTATCTATATGTTTGGTCTTGCCATGATATTTTGGATATTTGGTGTACGCTATAGCTGCTTGGCTATCACAGTTAACCAATAATGGATTTGCAGCATTCCCAATAACACCTAAATGATCCAAAAATCTCTTAAGCCAAACTTCTTCTTGTACTGCTGCTGATAATGCCACGAACTCAGCTTCCATCGTGGACGAGGATATACATGTTTGTTTCTTCAACGTAAAACGTTCCTCCAAAAGACATAACCCCTCAAGGTACCCTTTCATATCTCGACTCTTCATCCATGGGCCCTTACTTTGCGGGCCGGGCTTTTAGGCCCAACATGGGTGGACGGGCCTACTTAGGCCCATCATCACATATAAAAAACCCATAATCTCCCACTCGCACATGGTGGGCCGAATAGGATCCTCTTTACCCCTCTGCAACATTCATGCCGGTGAATAATCCGTGCGACCATCATACTTTGAGAGCTTGTTGCCATACATCTGTTAGGAATATATAGCAGCTCATAATGGACATCACACTCTGAGTAGATTTAGTATGTAGTACCCTAGATCGATCGATCACATTTATATCTCTCTTGATCTCTTTTTAAACAAATATATATTGTATTCACAATTATGATTGTCTCATAAAACAATCATAATTGGTCGACCAGTGAATACAAAATTAAAATGTGATTTTCCAAATTCGATCTTCCTCTTTACTTGAAACTCTCAATTTCAGTTCAACTTGCTTTTCTAGAAATGTCCCATTAGATCGAATCAATTCATGATCATAGGCAACATTCTAAGATAGCAAACACTGAATAGAAATCTTGAGAATAAGTAAGAGTCATGAGGGCACTAAATTGAGGAGCTCTTTTCCTCAAGAGTCTCACACGGCATAAAAGTTGAGATCAAACTTTTTCCACTCTTATTGGTCGTCTCATGCATATGTAGTATGAAATACGTATTACGATATTAACTCCTTTTCCATGGAGTGTATGTCTACATCATCACTACCGTACAGATGACAGTTCAGACATATCTAATGTCTAACTTGAGTTTACATATCTACTCATTCATAGAATTCATTAGAACTCATATTTGACATCATAGACAGATAAAGTAAAATATGTGGGTTATTTTACTTTCGGACATAGTAAATATTATGTCATTATCTTAACACTTAATTAAGGTGACATATACATTTTAAGCTTGAGCTCTCGATTATCACCTAGATAATAAGCTTAAAAACTGTCTCATCTCTATTTATCACATAGTAAATAGAGGCGATTACCCGTGGGAGTGGGCTAATCTTTTATCTGACCGACATACTTTCTCAACTTTATATAATGCACTAAGCATTAAGATGCATAAACATCAAACAAAAACTCATAAGCATTAATAATGAAAAAACACAAATTCATTAAATGTGAATACTTTAGGGAAATTACAATATTCGTATATCGGCCTTTACACAGTCCTAGAGATTTTACATGACTACAAAACACATCTCTAGGTATTGACTTTGTCATAGGATCTGTTACCATTCTATGCGTAGATATGTACTGTAAGTTCACATCCTTTCGTGCAATCATATCTTTGACATAATTATACTTGGTATCTATATGTTTGGTCTTGCCATGATATTTTGGATATTTGGTATACGCTATAGCTGTTTGACTATCACAGTTAACCAATAATGGATTTGCAGCATTCCCAATGACACCTAAATGATTCAAAAATCTCTTAAGCCAAACTTCTTCTTGTACTGCTGCTGATAATGCCATGAACTCAGCTTCCATCGTGGACAAGGCTATACATGTTTGTTTCTTACTACTCCATGATATGACGTCATTATTCAGTAAAAAGCAAATCCGAGGTAGATTTCTTTTCATCTAAATATCCTCCCCAATCGATCTCGAATAGCCTTCAAGTCGCAGATCCTTTCCTTGGTAATTCAGCTTGTAATCGCAGTTCCATTCGAGATACCTCGGTATTCTTTTAATGGCTTTCCAATGTGCTTGACCTGGATTGGATTGGTATCTACTCACCAGTCCAACTGCAAAACATATGTCAAGTCTTGTACACATCATAGCGTACATCAAGCTTCCAACAGCACTAGCATAAGGAACATGTTTCATTTGTTCATTCTCTTGTGGAGTCCTTGGACACAGTCTATGGCTCAATCTTTCACATTTTGCAATAGAAGTATCTATGGGTTTACAATCTTGCATACTAAATCGTTCAAGAACCTTATTTAGGTATGTTTCTTGCGAAAGAGATAATGACCTCTTAGAACAATCTCTTGAAATCTTAACTCTAAGAATGTATGTAGCCTCACCCATATCTTTCACCTCAAAGTTGGAAGATAACCAACTCTTGACAGTATTAACAAACTCCATATTGCTTTCGGCAATTAGTATGTCATCAACATATAATGATGATCACAAATTGATCTTTAAATCTTTTGATATATACACAATGATCCTCATCAATCATTGTAAAATCATATGCCATTATGACATTATGAAAACGTATATACCATTGTTTCAACGACTGCTTAAGGTCATATATCGATCTCAAAAGTCGACATACCTTTTCTTCTTGACCTTCCATAATGAAACCAACAGGTTGTTCCATATATATTTCTTCATCTGATTCTCCATTGAGAAAAGCAGTGTTTACATCCATTTGATGTAACTCAAGATCCATACTTGCCACTATTGCCAGAATAATGCGAATCAAGGTAAATCTCACTACGGGAGAAAATGTTTCTTCATAATCAATTCAATCCTGTTGATTATACCCCTTCGCCACAAGGCGAGTTTTATGTTTTTCTATCGAGCCATCAGTTTTATGCTTTATTTTGAGAACCCACCTGTTCCCAATGGTTTTGTGCCCTTTTAGAAGATCAACCAGTTCTCAAATATGGTTTGACTTCATTGACTCCATCTCCTCTTCCATTGCATGCATCCATTTTTCCTTACTAGGGCAATTTAGAGCCTCATTAACATTTCTTGGCTCATCCTCATCTTGTGGAGCAACCATGAAAGTTTCTCCTTCAATGTCAAAACGTCGACGGTGAATACTTTTGCGACTTGTTCGCCGTATAGGAGATTGTACATGTCACGCCCCGACCCTCGGTCTCGTGACCATCCTTCAACTTTGGTCGATTTTAAAATGCGATATCCCAGGACTACATATCGCCGACCCTTTAATTTTTGATAGCACATGCGGAAGCAGTTATAAAAATTCCCAGACAATAAAGCAATGGGATATACAAGTAGGACTAGAAAATTTAACCTTAAAACCAACACCCTTATTTACAAATACAAGTCATGCTAAAAGGTTGGTTTCTACTCAAATAGATTCTACAGCCAAAATCATCATATAGGATTGGCGACTCAATTCTCATCAGGGTCCTACTCTGGAGCATTCTCGTAGTTCTCCTCCAGATACTCCTCTTCGAATTCTTTCTCGGGTTCTTCATCAGGGTCCTGAAATGTTGTCCCCAAACCGGGATGAGACTATGTCTCAGCAAGTTCTACCCCCTAAGACCCGATTAGTAAACTAATACACCTCGGGGTTGCCTATGCACAACATGAGTCGAGGACTTACCTTGGCCTCGATTCCACCTGCATATTAGCACATATCAAATAGGCACCCAAGTAATCACATCACGATCATCGACCTAGTCGATTACACACCAACAATACCACTCACAGTCATTTCCATTCAATCAATCAATTCACATCATCAGATCAAAGTAGTGATCAATCGATCTAGTCGATTACTTATCAAACAGACCAACTCTAGGTTGTTCCCAAACATCAATCACATGTACTCTCTCGGGCATCTTTTCGCCAACCGCCATACCATCACCGATCACGTGCATTCTTTAAGGCGCCGTTTTCGCAATGTCCCAATCACCGAATCACGTATCATTCCTAGGGCGCCGTTTTCGCCAAGGTGATGTATGCAATGGACAGCACTCGTGCGTTCTTTAAGGCGCCGTTTTCCAAAGTGATACCCTCCATCACCGAACCACGTATGTCCAAAATGAAGCAAGGGATAGACAGTACTCGTGCGTTCTTTAAGGCGCCGTTTTCACCAGTGATATCCTTAATTACCGAACCACGTATGTCTATAAGTCACGTACATTCTCTCTCTCTAGCGCCGTTTTCGCCAACGTGACATATGTAATGGGCGCACGGCGTGCGTTCTTTAAGCGCCGTTTTCACCAAAGTGATATCCTTAATCACCGAACCACGTTTGTCCACTTACATCATACCCGATTGGTCTCGGCCAATAGAGTTCTCGGTTCACTCTCACGACTCTCTCCACTTTACAGCTCATCAAGGTATTATAAATGCTAAATAGCCATACTCGGCCACCTACCAATCAGTCATTCAATTTCACTCAATTTCAATCAATTAAGGAATAATTCCTTAAATTGCACAATCAATTTAATTAAGCACAACATGGAGCTCAAATAAATAAACGGACTGTACCACGACAATCAGCATGAAATTCCGGTCACCGGCCATCCCGGTTGAATTTCCGGAAAATAAATAATTAAATAATTAATTTCGAAAATTAAATAAATACAATAATTTCAATTTAGCACAATATAAAACTCAATTAAATAAACGGATCGCGCCACGATTACAAAGATAAAATCCCTGGTCCACCTGGCCATCCCAGTTGAATTTCCGGAAAATAAATAATTAAATAATTAATTTCGAAAATTAATATTTAATTCCTAAAAATTCCACTTAGGCCCGAATTACCTAATTAACACCCGATAAGGGTCGGGAAAAATCCCAAGAAGCATTCAATAAATACTATGGGCAATTCCCTATCTAAGTACACTAACTATTTCACTAATATGCAATGCAATTCACTAATAATCCCTAATCCATTCTAATCTAACTACCTAATTACACTTAACTAACACTAATCAACCTTTAAGTATAATTAGCAAACTAAGAAGGCATTAGTGAGCAAAACTCACTTGGGTTTCAAATTGCGGAGCTGGGCTTAAACGGACTTCGCGGGCTGAATATGAAATTTCGTGGGCTGCTGAACCAGGCCCAAGACACTGGCTTAATGGGCTGAACCTGTTTGAAGAAGGGCTGTTCTCTCTTGGGCTGAAGACATGCCCAGCTGATGGGCCACGAAAATTGGTATGGGCTGCACTGGAATATCCGAAGATGGGCTGGATGGGCTGACTGAAGAAAACTAAACTGAGCTGAAATTCTGCTAGGCCGAAGATGGACTGCAGGTTGAAACCGAACTGGGCTGCTTCTGAATTCTGGGCCAAGAATTTGCTGCTTCGGTGGACTTGCGACTGGGCTGCTCGCGCGAACTAAAGAAGACGCAGTGATGAAGAACGGAGCTGCTTCGTTCGGAAGGAAATCTCGTTCGGTGGAGGTCGATGGGCTTCGGTGGGACACGGATGAAGAGGTGCAGCACTCGTGGCGGTCGCTGAAGCCACTGGCGTTGATCTGCTGCAGGCGTTGGATTTGCTGGCGTCGAACTGCTGGGGAAGAAGACCTTCGGTCAACAAACGGTGAGGGGACAAACGGGTTGACTGGCAGAAGCGGTGGAGCAGGGGAGTTGGTCTTCGCTGGCATTGATGAAGAAGCAGCTTCGTCCGAGCTGCGGGAGACGCGCGGCCAAGAGTCAACAAAACAACTTGGCTGAGGAACTTTGACTCATGGAGATCAGGTGTTGGACGTGTGGCGCTGCAACAGGGGAATTGGTGGCTTCAGTGGACGCATGGGCTTGAGAGAAATGCATGGAGAGAGAAACTCGGTGGATGGGGGTGGCCACATGAAAGGAGACAAAGGATTTCGGTGGTTTATGGGTAGATGAAAATAAATGATGATGATGATGATGTGGTAAGAGACGTGAGGAAGAGGGAAATGGGGCGAACGTTGGCGGAGAGAGAGAGACCGGCGAGACTTGCTGAAGAAGTTCAAAGAAAAGAAAGAAAAGTCATCACACTTATCCATTAAATTGAAGGCTTTGTCCCCCTCTAAGCCTCCAACCTTATCCTTCATGTCCCCTATTTCTTTCTTGCAAAATAATACCACAAATGAATCAATTAAAGCCCAAAATTGTTGCCTCAAAGTCCAACTCCGAATTTTACTCAAATTCTCTCAAATGTCTTCACCGATTCTCCAAATCGGGTCCGATCTCGTTGAAGAAAAATTCCATACAATTTTCCGCAAGTCCTCGACACTCAAAGGCTTAGCTTGGAAGTCCAAATTTCCCTTAATTTGGTCTATCCGAATTTCCGTTAATTTTCCGCGACGGCCGAAACGATTTTCCGTAAAAATCCCGGAGTCTCAGAAAATTCTTCGAAGGATGAGCCGACGTTCCTAAGATTTATTGTGACATGACAGAATCTTCAATTTCTGAAATCGGACTCGAATTCACGGTTAATTTCCATTCGACGCGTTTTTAGCGTGACCTAGGCTACCGGGTAACTTTCAGGCATTTTTTTGTGCAAACGACCCGTGGTCGATTTTCTTCGAGCCACGATGAACCCATTCGACACATTGGCGACTCTCGGTTGTCGTGAAAATCTCGAGGATTGAAATACGGACACAGGGTACCAAAACAATAAGAAAATCAAATTAGTGCCGGTCGATGAGAATTTTCCAATTTAGTGGAGTCACCCACGATCGATCATTCATCTCAGTCGAACCGACCTATCTCTGATTTCAAATCGATTTTATACTGTGCCGCAATGATCTCTAAAGATGAGCACGGACGAGAAGTCGATTCCTGGTCAAATTCTCAAGTCTAATTGCCCTAAAGTCCTTAATAGCTTACCCAGCTAGTCTAGTTATCTCGTGAGTGGCCAACTCAGAGAACAACGCTATAGCCACGTCGATGAAACGTCCAATTTATCTAATCGAAATCAGAACTCAAAAATCTACATGTCACAGTACACTTTGTACATCATCCCCCATCATGCTCCCACTCGAATTAGATAATGACGATATCATCTCATCATGTGGTTGTAATTGAGAGTGAGTTGAATTAAATTCATCACTTCTTATGTTACTCCCACTTGGACGAACTCCACTAAATTCATTATCTGGATCAAGGTTTCAAATAGGGAGTAATCCTCACCTATTTCGCCATTTTTAGGAAATTCATTTTCTAAGAATGTGACATCCCGTGATTCGAATTCAGTTATACTTCCAGTTTCCTACTCACCTATGAACACATACTCTTTCGAGTGTTCAGAGCATCTTATGAAAATACTCTTCTTTCCTCTGGGACCTAATTACCCAAACTTGTGAGAGGGGTCATGAGTATAGGTAGCACAACCGCATGGTTTAAGAAAACTTAAGTCCGGCTTTCTACCTGTCCATAACTCATATGGAGTGGAAGTAACGATTTGGAAGGCACCCGGTTAAGTATATAGGCAAAGAAGTTAATAACGCATCACTCCAAAAAGTGATAGGTAAGTTAGCATGCGCCATCATGGACCTAACCATTTCCAAAGAGGGTTCTGTTCATTCTCTCCGTAACACCATTTTGTTGAGGAGTATATGGAATTGACAACTGTCTTTCTATTCCTTTTTCATCACATAATTTTCTGAACTCATCAGATAAATATTCTCGACCTCGATCGGATCTCAATACTTTTATTTTCTTGTCGAATTGATTTTCTACCAAGTTCATAAACCTTTTGAAACAACTCAATACTTTAGATTTATGAGAAATCAAATAAACATCCGAATCGCGTATAATCATCTATAAATGTGATGAAATAAACAGCCCCATGCCTTCCTCTCACATTCATCGGACCACAGACGTCAGAATGAATTAAATGCAAAGGAAATTAAGCTCTTTTTACATTTTCCAAATGATTTCCTTGTCGTTTTCCCTACTAGGCAATGCTCACATATGGGCAAATCGACTTTTTCAATGTTGCCCAACAAGCCATCTTTGGCTAGTCTATTTATACGGTGTTGGCCAATATGACCAAGTCTAGCATGCCACACATTCACATCATTATCATATGAATTAGGAGACGTGAAAAGAGAATAACAAACATTGGCATTACTATAGTCAACATTTAATATAATGAAACCATCTAGAAAATAACCATAGTCATAGTAATTTGTATCCAAATATAAATCCACACCACTATTATGGAAGTTCATATTAAAACCAAGCTTAACCAACACTAAAATAGACACTAAATTTCGATGAATCTCCGGAGCATACAATACATCATGTAGGAACAAAGTGCGTCCACCACGCATGTTCAGTTGGCAGTTGCCAATCCTTTTTACTTCTACTCTGAAGTTATTTGCTACATAGATCACTTAGTTCCAGTTGGTACTCGTCAGAATTCCACGAAGGATTCTCTATCCTTCGCTACATGGTCGGTTGCTCCCGAATCTACAGTCCACAAAGGATTAGACTCAGTTAAGAATACAGAACTTGACACATAAGCAAAGTTCTCAAAAGTACAAGGGCTGTATACCTTCTTTGGCTCGCGACAATCGCAAGCATAGTGACCCTTCTTGTCACAATTTTAACACTTCACCATTGTCAGCTTCTTTATTCGAGGACGCTTTTCTCTTTCATGTTGGCCAACCTTTGGTTTCTTCCCTAAAGAACTTACTCTCTTACCTTTCCTTTTATTGAACCAGTCAGGATGTTTGCGCTTGGAGCTCGAAGCTCCATGTGAGCTGGAACCAGCATGATAAATTTCAGTTTAAGGCTTAGCCGCCAAGAGGCTGTCCTCTTCCAGCTCAAGATGACGCACTGCATCCTCAAAGGTTTTGATATTCTCATTATGGGTCAGGTGCACCTTCATATGCTCCAAACTCTAAGGCAATGAACGAATCATTGCTTGCACTTGCTGCTCATCAGTTAGGACATGGCCAGCATCTTTCAGCTCATTAATCATGTTTGACATCTTTCTTAGGTGTTGCTTCATGGTCTGACCATGAGGCTTCTTGTAAGAGTCAAACCTAATAGTGAGCTGCCTCAGTCTGGTCACCGAAGTATGACCAAATCTTGCTGCCAACGTTTCCCACATTTCCTTGGCATTCTCAAAACGCCTGAACTCTCGCATGATATCATTCTCCATGTTACTCAGCAATGTAATGCGAGCAAGAGAGTTCTTCCTCTTCCATGCAGCAAATGCATCATTATCTCTCTTATGTTGTCCAGTATTTCCTTCTTCAGGTTCTTCCATGGTCAAGTTAAGAGCTTCTAGTGCCTTTTGCTCCTCTAGCACATATTGGATTTTCATGTGCCATATTTCATAGTTATCGCCGTTGAGCTTCTCACCTTTGTTTAGCTCAACGACTATGCTCTTTGTGGCTGAAGCCATTGATCTGAACATATTAGGCACGTATGCATGAATTATTAATGCCTATCATTTATGCATCCATTTTGCACAAACCCATCAAATTAATGAATAATTTCAAGTAAGGTTTTAGAATCAAAAGGTCACTATATTTCCAATCATCATCTAAAAATCCTAACTTGGAATTATTATTAATGTAATATTCTATGCAAAATAAATTATTTGAAGTTACAAAAATTTCTATGAACTACCCACAACAGTTAATAATAACAGAAGCAAATAATATTTGACATCAAATAATGATATAATAATAATCCTTTCACGTAATGCAACTAACATATCAGTTGCTACACCAACAACAACTAGGTAGAAAACTTTTACATAAGATGTCCATAAGGCATACTAAATAAAAACCAGTCAAAACATCTAACGTCAAGACAATATATGAACTGGGAAAGATTCCTTTTTGTTCAACTTCTTGATCTTTTTTTCTTTAAATTCCTTAGACATTCTAGGCAGCCACAGTAAAACAGACGGGTATCATTTAGGATTTTTCCTTTGCACATTCATCCCCCACCAAATTGAAGTCATTCCATGGGTCGCAGTCTTTGTGGCTTCAATCCGGTAATGTTCATCTATAAAAGTCATTACTAGCCTCCTATACTTAGTAGCTTTATTGACCTTCCATAGGCGATTCAACACTCCTTGCCATATGGGTGAAGGAGTGTTCATGAAGAATCGCACCATCTCAGATTGTGGTATGGGACGACCATTCCATATGACCTCTTGTATTTTACTGTTGACCTCGAGAACATGATCAATTAAGTCACCACTCTCCCATCAATAATTAGTGAGCTCAGTTATCAACCTAGAAAGCTTTTCTTTTTGTTCATCGGTAATTGCACGAATAGGTGCGCGCGCCTTACGGGAGGTATTGTTCCTGCAACAAATGCAAAACAAATAAGGGATTACATATAATCCACATTGACTTAATTGGGAAAAAAGAAACACATTCTTTTTTTTTTTTTTTTTTTGCCGGTCAACGCCGGTCAACGGTGGTCAACGGTCAAAGTCAACGGTCAAAGTCAACGGGTCGGACGGGTCAGGTCGAACCGATCGACCCGGCACGTGCCATGCGCGTGCTCGGATGACGTCATCTGGCGCGTGCAACGACCGAGCGCATGCGTCGCACGTGCCCGAGGGGGATCGTTGCATGTGCTGACGACTCCAGTTCGTTCCGGCCGAGCGTGGCGGTGTGTTCGGCAGCCCCCCAGGCAATCCGTGTGGCATCCGAGACTTTTGACGACCCTTGAATATGTGACGGCCGAGATTGATCGACGGGAGTATCGTTGGACTGTGTCATTGATATCATTTACGGACATCATACTACTTTCATCGTTGGACCGATACGTTGTACTCAAGTAATGGTTCGATCGTTGAACAAGTTGTTGTCTCATCCCTACCTACTACCACTAGTGAGACCGAGGCTCGTTCTAAGTAAAGTGTCGACAAGTTATTTATCATTTGGATTTTTTTGCCGTTCCTCTTAAGTACGTACCCTAGACAAAGGAGCCGAAAGACCCTATTTCTTTTTCGTCAAGCGGCCCATGCTGCTCGAAGACTTCATTCCTCCGGCCATGTACATTGTTGTGACCCTGTGCAGCCATTACATTTCAACCCACACACATGCTCAAATTAAGAGTAAAATTTTGAGAAGTTGTACCGTGCATGAGGACCATGCATGTCTTTTTCTTTGTGCGATTCAGCAAGTGAAGAAATGAATTTTTATCACCATACAGCTCTGTCCAATTCTTTCTCCACACAAGAATTTCAGTCACGTACTTGTACATGAGGCGAATTGAATAAGGGGATATTAGTTGATTTCCATGGAAACCATGAAACCGAAATACCCCATACTTGTGTAGAAATTCAAGGATTTATCTTTGGAGAAATTGGGCCATACATTAGGACCATACGGCCACAAATTTGCTGGCCCAAATAACTCAAGAGACCCCCTTGATTGTCGACTAATCAAGTCAACAATCCTCAAGACTTCTTCTCATTTGTTGACCCAAGAAGGACCGGCAATAGCCACGTTGCTTCCTCGTGGATGGCCAGCAAAGTTCAAAGAAGGCCAAGCTGAAGACACATCCTTCCCAGCTGTCTCTCGACCAAGCAGCCACTGGAAATTAACCTGCATGCATCAATTTGTTAATCAGTTAATCAAAGGAACAAAAGGGGTTCGGAATTGAGGGGTAGAGAGAGAAGAACCGAGCGGAATTTCGAGAGAGAGAGAGAGAGAGAGAGAGAGAGAGAGTGAATGAGAGAGGGTTTGAGCGAGGAAGTTCGTGAGTGTGCAGCGTGTGGGTGCACGGCGTGAAGAAGGAGGAGGTCGCCCTCTGTCGAGCATGGTGCTGCCGCCATCGACGCCGCCCATCTTTGCCGCCGTTGAGTCACGCACGAGGTCCCGAGCTTCCTGTTTTGTTTGCCGATCGAGCTTAGGAGTGAGGCAAGTAGAAGTTCATTAATCTATGTTATGCATGCTGTGATTATCTGGTGAAGTACAAGTAGACTTGAGGAAATGCTGAAATGAAAGCTGCATGTTGGGTCTTTGGATGATTGAGATGAATTAGAACCATGAGATGGAGGAAGAGCAGAATTATTTCTATGTGGTTTCAGTTTTTGGCTGTAGTAGGGATTGAAAGGTCTACTCATGGTGAACTTTTGAAGTGAAATAGTCGTGGTATAGGCGCGGGATCCTATTGGGTCCACGGTGTTCGAATTTGATCAAGTGAAACTTGGCGGTTTTGTAGATTTTCTAGGGTCCACGGTGTTAATGAACGGTGTTTTCTACTAGTGTGTAAATTCGGTGATATAGGAAATCTGAAAACGAGTTGCGTGATTTATTATTCTTTATACACAACGAATATGACTTAGTGTCCTTCACGAAATTTCTTCCTTTAGATCTCATCTATAACATATCAAAATTTTAGAATTTTCTGAGTTCATTTAGGGGTTATTCCGAAATTTTTATTAAAACTGTGCATTCTGATTTTTGAGCTATTTTATCCCGAATTTGCTCAACTTGTTCCAAAAGGTGAATGCATCTTGAGTTGTTATTTGACATGATGGTTTTTGGCATTCGGCATATCATTCAACACCAAAGATTTCAATGAAACTCATGTGATTTCCAATGTCATAGCATCAAACATGTTTTGGAAATTAAAATGTTAATTGCTGCCGTTGGACCCTCGGGTCAACGATGCCCCGGGAGTCGGGAGGCCCGAAGGCTCGAGTGAGTCGATGTCCTTTGGATGCCTGGGGTCCGTAGTGCCCCAGAGGTTTTGCCCGGGAGCTTCGGGATGCCCGGTAGTATGCTAGTCGGTACATAAATCCGGAGGGTAGGGGAAACCATTTTCATGGCGAGCCCTGAGATTCCTCGTGATGTCGTGGGGTGCGAGATGCCCGGAGGTGTGACGTAACACGCTCCGGATGCTCGGTGATTGAAAACCGGAGGCTTTCGTGACGCCAGGATTGGGTGCGAAATCCCAGAAGGACACAAACATGGTCCTCTAGGGGATGAAACCTTTTGAATAATTAAAACTGTTGGTTCTACTAAGTGTGTGTGTGGTATGGTTATGGGACTAAATTGTATGGCATGGAATGGGACGTGTCATAACAGTTTGGCCCTATGATCGGGACTTGTGTGACTTGGCGTGATGCATCTTAATCCTTTGAAATTGCATTGACTATTGCATTAAAGGATTTCATGATTTTGATGCATACTTATTCCTTGCTTACCTGTTTTTGTCTATCTTGCTGAGTGGTTGTACTCACCCCGTTTGGGGACTAACATTTCAGACTAGGAGATATGCCTTTGCTACCAGTCACCCTCGGCACATTTTACGGTATCCCGGTCGACCTTCAGTGTGAGTGTTCAGAGCACCATCATCCTGAGATACGAGGGTTGGTTTTCATTCGGGTGCGGATACTGGTCATGTATGACATTGGTTCTCCTGCCGGCCTAGTGATTCAGGAGTTTCTGACTGTGTTTGCCCGCCGTGATGGGAATATGCTGGGGCCATTGCCACCGCCGCTAGCTGATGGACCGGACTGGGTGTGACCGAGAGTGATGGTCAGTAGATGAAGCATTTTTGGACCGCCGACACCGACCGATGGGCCTATGTATATGGTTGTTAGAGAGTCGTGTACCTTTTGAAAATAGCCGAGTTTAGAAAAAAAAAATCTTGGCATTTTGATGTACGACTAAAGATGTCCATCAAGTTTATGTAAATAAAAGTGTTCGGCTTTAACTTATAAAATGTCTAGTAGGTGTGCATCGTTTTAAATTCAGCAAGGAGAGTAGTTGAAAATGCTTCCGCTATACTTCTGCGTAGGGACCAATGTAAGAATTATAAACCCCCAGGATTCATGGACTTCCTGAAAATATCATGGTATTAGAGTGATAGACCTTCGGATTGAGGGAAAGCAAGCGATCTGTGGCAACCCCAATGGATCGGGGGCCGTCGAGGGGTGCCACAATCCGCGACTCGTTTTTCTCGTATCGACGAGAGCTTCGAACCTACACTATCAGAACTGAACTTTGATTTACAGAAAATCACAAACAGGGGTGAACAGTGCGCGGGTGTCGGGATTTTTCCGTCCCCGATCGGCCGACGGCGGTGTTTCACGAAAATTTAATCAAAAGCAATTCATAAACATGAAAAGGGGTCGGGAAACATGAACTACGGCTCTGATACCAATGTTGGGAAAAACGGATTCCCTAAAACCGATTTGACACTCAATCGAACCCTAAAACAAATGCGGAAGACGAGCCCGGGAAATACATGTATCACCGATCAAAGGTACATTACAGAATCGAATGTACCTTGCCTTTCATAGATTAAATACCAATGTTGAAGTTCGAGGAAGAATCACGATCTTGTTCTACCGAGGAGCGTACTGTTGCTTTGAAGGGGAGAAAGTTCTGTTTGAGAGAGCGTACTATTCTAGTGTTAAGGGGAGAGAGTGTCTTCAGAACGTACGTACATCAAAAAGGTACGTTCTCCTTTTTCTTTTCTCTCTTAAAACGTCTTTTCCAAAAGACGTATCTCTTCAATGTGAACCGTTCCTCCAAAAGACATAACCTCTCAAGGTACCCTTTCATATCTCAACCCTTCATCCATGGGCCCTTATCTTGCAGGCCGGGCTTATAGGCCCAACATGGACGGACGGGCCTACTTAGGCCCATCATCACATATAAAAAACCCATCACTCATCAAAACCGTGAGCCAAAGACATTTCAAGTCTTGTTGATCATCTAGATTATCTCTTGGATTGGTTGGGTTTAGAAATCTCTCCTTTGTGACAATATGCTATGTGATTGTGACAATTTGCCCTAGAATTCTGAAATGTTCACGAAACAAGACAGGTATATATGAGGGCTTATGTGACCTCAATGGGAAGTACAAACGTGGCTATAAGAGGTGAAATTTATTTTGTTACTTGTTTGTTAATATTTTGGACTTTGCTTTCTTATGCAAGGTGTTAAATTTCTTGAATTTTTTCTATAGAATCACTGATTGTGGACGAGATTGATACGCGAGCGAGCCTCTCTTTGGTGACACCACACATGTTTCAATCGTTGCACAAGATAAGTGACAATTAAATCAATTGTTGCGGCAGAGAGTCAGCTTCTAAAGCAATCCCATTTATCGGCATATCAAAAAAAGAAATTCTGTGTTATTGTCCTCCCAAATTTAAGGGACTCAACTTGGTTACGGTCCTAGGTGACGTGCACGTTTACGAAATTGCCCCTTTAAAGGTTGAGATGCTACCTCGATATGATTAGTCAATTAAAGAAAAATGAAATGAAAAAAATTTAGTCTGCTTTTGGCTTAAGAAAATAATTTTAGTTGCATTTTCTTAAAATTTCAAGGCCTTATTTAAAAAAGAAAATTTCTTTTAGAATGAAAAAAAGATTTCATACGACAAATGTACTTCACTGTAACAATAAATATACGACTGGGTAACTATGTTATTCTTGAAAGTCTTTTCCTGATAAACTTAGTTATTTATGCAAGTTAGAGAAAAATATTTGTTGTCATGATATTTAGGGAATTCAGTTTGAAATCACTAATATAATGCTTTGATTATGTAGGATCTCTTTGGAAACTACATATCGTGACTGTTTTATTTGAGAATTAGGCTTTGCCCATTAATCGAACGGTGCATAGAATTATGTGATGCACAAACATCTTGACTAATAAAGATGGAAAATTACATGCTATCCATTTAATATTCAAAAAAAAAAAATTGTCGAGTTGGGCCGACTCAATCCAACTCAACTCGACAACTCTTGAGTCCGATAAATTAATCCGGCTTTCATGGCTGGAAAAAGGACCATTCCGTTGAAAATATCTGTCTATAACTTCTCTTTCCAGCTAATATATCTCTTTTTCTATCTCTTTTTTTTTTTTTGAAAATAACAAGAATAATGTAGAGATGCTTATCGAAGCTCTCATTGATACATCCTTCCTCGTGACGGACTCATGTCTTCAACGCACGCATTTCCTCCCCCTTACATTTCTCTAGACCGATTCTTCGCAAAAGCGTTTGTATTTCTCGACTTTAACGGACCCTTATTAGTTCATGAACTGCCGTTTCGACATCCATAAATTCTTCGGTAGTTTTCTCCAAAATTCCCATAATTCGCAATTTAAAGTATTTTAAGTGCATTAAAATCTATTATCTTACACCAAAACTGCCTCTTGAACATTAAATGCATTCAATTTAAGGAAAGGATTCCTTTAAAAAAAAAAGTTTTAACCTTCTTTTCAAGAAAAGTAAAATTTACCGGAAAATCTCTTGAAAGCTTCAATCTTATTACGAATATTTGATTATATTGTGACAAAAGTTTCAGTCTAATTACAAAGAGTTTAATAAATTATGATATTTTATATGAGGAGGGGAACCAACTATGTGATGTAGATGATTGTTTTCTTTTACAATTTTTTTTTTCAAGAGAAGAATATCATAAGTATAGGCAAAAGATCTCCTCAAGTGCCATAACTTGGCTCAAAGGGACACTTAAGTGCCATAACTTATGAAAGTGGCACTTAAGTGCCACATTCGAAGAAAAATGGATCACTTAAGTTGTGACATCCAGATTTTCGGGTTCTAATTTCGACTGGATAAATAGGGCCGTTTTCGTTCAGTTGAAGCTAGGGATTGTGAAATTGGGATGCAAGTGGGCTACATTGGTAAGGAAAAATACCAATTGTAATGATGAGGTGTTGAATGAAATTATGGGAGTCAAATTTAATTTGAATCAAGAGGGATTAAGGTCCAATTGGGAAGAAAACTTAGCAAAATTCGTATGCCACCTCTACCCCATACTTTGGCCTACCTAAATGCTTCTAGAAGGGGGCATATTTGTCAAAAATTGAAGGGTGGAAGACAGTTGGTGGTGGCCCACGTGTGGCTGACCTAAGAGAGAGAGAGAGTGAGAGAAAAGAAAGGGAAATTGGTTTCTTCTTCCTCCCCTCTCTCCTCCGTCGACGTATCTTCCCCATCTTCTTCTTTTTCTTCAAAAACTCCATGGGAGCGAAGACCGAAGACGAGCTGCGAGCGCCGCCTCTCGCCGTCGTCGTCGCACGCCGCCAGCACCGGAGCTGCTCGCGCACCCGAGCTGCCGTCTGCGCGCCGCCGCCCCCTCTCCTCCCTCGGTTCGAACAGAACCAATCAGCAAGAGCAGAAGTCGAGACAGCAGACACCGAGAGAGGAAGACCGGAACAGCTCGCCGTCACCGCCGCACACCGTCCTCGCCCCGCGTCGCCTCGCCGCCGAGCTGCCGTCGCCACGCGCACCCGCGTGCAGCCGCGTGACCGCCTGCCCTCTCCACTTGTCCCGGCATCTTCCCCGTGCGACCTAGCCCCCGTCCGTCATCGATTCGGCCACCACAGGCCGCGGCCTGACCCCCTCCGGCCACCGTCAGCCTCGCCGGAGCTCCGCCTTGCCCTTCGCCACCCTTGGCCGCCTCAACCGACCCCGGATCCGCCCCAAACAGCAGCAAACCGAGAGTGCAGAAAATGGGTATTGCGGCAAGAACTGTTGGCCCGTTTTGGCCGTCTTCCCGAGCTCGGATGCTCGGCTGTTTTGAGGAAAGTCGATCCTCGCGTCGAGCCCGTCGTTTTGAGTGAGTTTTGCTCACTAATGCCTTCTTAGTTTGCTAATTATACTTAAAGGTTGATTAGTGTTAGTTAAGTGTAATTAGGTGGTTAGATTAGAATGGATTAGGGATTATTAGTGAATTACATTGCATATTAGTGAAATAGTTAGTGTACTTAGATAGGGAATTGCCCATAGTATTTATTGAATGCTTCTTGGGATTTTTCCCGACCCTTATCGGGTGTTAATTAGGTAATTCGGGCCTAAGTGGAATTTTTAGGAATTAAATATTAATTTTCGAAATTAATTATTTAATTATTTATTTTCCGGAAATTCAACTGGGATGGTCAGTGATCGGGATTTTATGCTGATAATCGTGGCACAGTCCGTTTATTTAATTGAGTTTTATATTGTGCTAAATTGAAATTATTGTATTTATTTATTTAATTTTCGAAATTAATTATTTAATTATTTATTTTCCGGAAATTCAACCGGGATGGCCGGTGACCGGAATTTCATGCTGATTGTCGTGGTGCAGTCCGTTTATTTATTTGAGCTCCATGTTGTGCTTAATTAAATTGATTGTGCAATTTAAGGAATTATTCCTTAATTGATTGAAATTGAGTGAAATTTAATGACTGATTGGTAGGTGGCCAAGTATGGCTATTTAGCATTTATAATACCTTGATGAGCTGTAAAGTGGAGAGAGTCGTGAGAGTGAACTGAGAACTCTATTGGCTGAGACCAATCAGGTATGATGTAAGTGGACAAACGTGGTTCGGTGATTAAGGATATCACTGGTGAAAACGGCGCCTTAAAGAACGCACGTTGCTGCCCATTACATATGTCACGTTGGCGAAAACGGCGCGCGAGAGAAAGAATGTACGTGACTTATAGACATACGTGGTTCGGTGATTAAGTATATCACTTTGGCGAAAACGGCGCCTTAAAGAACGCACGAGTGCTTTGTCTATCCCTTGCTTCATTATGGACATACGTGGTTCGGTGATGGAGGGTATCACCGGCGAAAACGGCGCCTTAAAGAACGCACGAGTGCTGTCCATTGCATACATCACTTGGCGAAAACGGCGCCCTAGGAATGATACGTGATTCGGTGATTGGGACATCACCGGCGAAAACGGCGCCTTAAAGAATGCACGTGATCGGTGATGGTATGGCGCTTGGCGAAAAAGACGCCCGAGAGAGTGCATGTGATTGATGTTTGGGAACAACCTAGAGTTGGTCTGTTTGATAAGTAATCGACTAGATCGATTGATCACTACTTTGATCTGATGATGTGAATTGATTGATTGAATGGAAATGACCGTGAGTGGTATTGTTGGTGTGTAATCGACTAGGTCGATGATCGTGAGGTGATTACTTGGGTGCCTATTTGATCTCGTGCTAATATGCAGGTGTGGAATCTCGAGGCCAAGGTAAGTCCTCGACTCATGTTGTGCATAGGCAACCCTAAGGTGTATTAGTTTACTAATCGGGTCTTAGGGGGTAGAACTTGCCGAGACATAGTCTCATCCCGGTTTGGGGACAACATTTCAGACCACGATGAAGAACCCGAGAAAGAATTCGAAGAGGAGTATCTCGGAGGAGAACTACGAGGATGCTCCGTAGTAGAACCCTAATGAGAATTGAGTCGCCAATCCTATCCGATGATTTTGGCCGTAGAATCTATTTGAGTAGAAACCAACCTTTTTAGCATGACTTGTATTTGTAAATAAGGGTGTTGGTTTTAAGGTTAAATTTTCTAGTCCTACTTGTATATCCCATTGCTTTATTGTTTGGGGATTTTTATAACTGCTTCCGCATGTGCTATCAAAAATGAAAGGGTCGGCGATATGTAGTCCTGGGATATCGCATTTTAAAATCGACCAAAGTTGAAGGATGGTCACGAGACCGAGGGTCGGGGCGTGACATAAGTGCCACTTCGGCCAAAATCTGGCCAAAACGCTGACGTGTGCAATTTCCGGCGAAGTGAGTGCAAAACGACGCCGTTTTGCACATTGACGTGGCCAAATAATGCAAAAACGGCGTCGTTTTGCACCTGACGTGGTAAAAAAATAATATAAAAAATAATTAAATTTAAATTTATTTAAAATATTTTAAAATAATAATTTTACTAATAATTTTTTTTTTTTTTAAAAAAGAAAAGGGGGAGGCGGCTTAGGTCTCAACCTCGGCCGTCGCCGTTGCCGCCGCAGGGAAGGGCCGGCGACGAAAGGGGAGGGTCTGCCGGGGTCGCCGGCCCCCGGCCAAGGGCTGGCGATCCCGGCCGACCGGCGGTGAGGGCTCGCGAGCCCTTGCCCCGAGATCGGGGGAGGGTCACCGCCCTCACCCAAATCCGGCGAGGGTCGGTGGCCCTCGCTCGGCCGGGCCAAGGGCCGCCGACCCTCGCCGGATCCGGGCGAGCGCTGCGAGCCCTCGCCACTCACCACAAATCTGGCCGGGCTAAGGGCCGCCGACCCTCGCCGGATCCGAGCGAGCGCCGCGAGCCCTTGTCACTCGCCATAGATGGGCGAGGGTCGGCGGCCCTCGCCCGGCCGGGCCAAGGGCCGCTGCCGGTGGGGTCACCTCGGCCGGCGGCAGCCTCTTGGTCCGGCCGGGTGAGGGCCACCGACCCTCGCCGGATTTGGGCGAGGGCTCGTGGCCCTCACCGTCGGTCGGCCAGCTCATTGGATCTTGGCCGGGGCTGTCGACCTCGGCGACCCTCCCCTCGGTTGCCGCCCTTCCCGGTGGCGGCGGGGAGGCGGTGGCTCGGCTCACGGCCCGCCTCCCTTTTTTTTTTTTCTTAATTTTTAAATTTTTAAATTTTTTTATTTTTTAAAATGTTTTAAATAAATTTAGTTTTAAATTAAATTAAATTAATTTTTATATTAAATTTTTTACCACGTCAGCACCAAAACGACGCCGTTTCACACTCACTTCGCCGGAAAATCGACATGTCGGCATTTTGGCCGGAATGGCACTTAAGTAATCCATTTCTCTCTGATTTTGGCACATAAGTGTCACTTTCGTAAGTTATGGCACTCAAGTGTCCATTTGTGCCAAGTTATGGTACTCCAGGGGTCCGCGTCTCCATAAGTATAGTATATATCTAATTATATTGAAAGTGATGAGAAATAAAATTAACTCCAAGAGAATGAAATTATATTTATATTTTCAAGTTCAAGTAAATTTGATTCTAGTAGGGAGGACATGTCATGTCGTAGAACGAAAATATGTACAAAAACATCTATACAATAAAAGAAGAGAGAAATTGATTTGTTGCACGCAATAAAAGTTGTAGCAAAACAGACTAACGCTATGTGAAACACAATATAAGGAATTAGACCAATCTATAACAATATAGTTGATATACTGTACACAATGTATTATGTATACAAAAATTATAGGTAATTATTATCATGAATCAATTATAATTACATATATAATGTTAAAAATTATTTTGTACTAATCCAAAATAAATGTAGTGGAATAAAATATTATGGTTAATTTTACTTAATTAAAGATTGATGATTGCTTAAAAATTTCGAGTAATAGTGTCAAATCAAAAAAAAAATTAGTTCATGATAAACTCAATTATAGTAAAACAAGACATATTAAGGCACATTATCTAATAAACAATCAGTATTGTTTTTGTGTGGTATCTTCTCTAACTATTTAAATTTTATGGCCATTGTCGTTGTTATAACTCTAAAAAATATACTATTTTATTTTCAAATGAGTTGAGTGTGAAAAAGTAGAAGAGGAGTTTTTAATGGCTTTTTGAAATACAAAATCAATGCAAAGCATGCGCAAGTACACTATTTATTTTATGATACTTCAATATGCTTTGTGAAGTGAACATGTTAGGGGAAGCACGCAAAAATCCAATACCTTCATAATGGATAGATCCAAAAACGAGCCCGTAACTCGAGTCCATTGGCATCTTATTATGACTCATATTCACTCAAAAGTTTAAGGTATTGAATTATGGGCCAATTGGGAATTATCAATTATGTCTTTAAGCTAAAAACATCTGATGCGAGACTTCTTTCTTTGCACCACTCATATGTGCACTGACATTCACTCCCACACATATGATTCTATCACATTGGTCAACTCCTCATCAATCCAAGTCTAATATTATTTTCCACCAACAAATCTCAACTCAAATCTCTAATCATCACCAATAGGTAAGAACAAGCCTTTGACAAATGGTCCCCTCTTGGACCAAACCGTGATGGCAAACTGTGTTTGGCAGCACTATAGATGCATAAATTCCGTGTTGAGTATAGGATACCAATATAATGGGGAGATCTATGGCGGGGCTCATAACTTGAGCCCATTGACTACTAAATAAACTTAAACAATTGAGTTATGGGTTGATTAGGTGTTATCAATTGTTTCTTTGACCTCTAGGCATCTAGTTGGACCCATCTTTTGTGATTTCGCAAGAGTTTTCTCTATTTCATTTCCTCGTTTGTGAGCCAAAATCGCCTCAATGCTAGCTTTTTATTTTTATTTTTTGGTCAAAGGAAATTTTTTTGAATTTGAAAGTATTTAAACATCAAAGCCTACATCCGAGGCATCATAAAAAAGTAGATCCCAAAGGATTTGAAGGGGATAAGCTACCCAGTTAGAAGGTAAAGTTTTCAATCTATGGGCCTCATTGATCCAATTTGCTACTCTATTCGATTTCTTGAGCAGTACACTAAAGTAATATGCTTGAACCGGTCCAAAACATTGAGAGCTTCTATGATAAGGGCTTTCACTTCCCACAAAGACTGATCTGAATTGTTAACTATGTTCACCAAGGTCAAATAGTCAAACTTGGGTACAATTACTTCCATCTTCGTTGCTTCGAGGAGAGAGAGTGCCGCAACCGAGCCTAAAGTTTCAGTTTGGATCGCAGAAGATACCGATGCTGATTTTGCCACTCTGTCGACCAAAGCTCTCGACGCATCAGAACAACGCAGGCGAAATATCTAGAATTTGATCCTTCAATAAAGGAGCCATCAAAATTGGCTTTTAAAGCTTGGTCCTTCGGAGGTTTCCATCTCTGAGGTAGGGTTTCTTCATTTGACATGGCTTCCTTTTCTCTAAGTTTCCACTTCCTCTAGTTTTTGAGCATTCTGTGTGTTGATTCAACAAGAAAATCTGGATTTGGGTGTAGTTCGAACGATAAAGTCGATTCTCGCTCTCTATACAAACCACAAAACACTTGCGACCATATCAAAAGAAGGTATGTTTATTGCTTTCTCCTTGAATTTCAGCAGCCATTCTTCAATCCTTAACAGTCCCACTCGTGAGATCTGAATTTGCAATGTAGGGTTTACCCAGATCAGTGAGGTGCAAGGACAGAGCAAGAACTGGTGCTCTATTGTTTCTGGTTCTAAGTTGCAAAATGGGCACAAAGCATTAGGTATTATGTTTCTCCTACATAAATTAGCCTTGGTTGGAGATGAGTTTTAACATAAATTCCAAATAAAGATTCTGACTTTGGGTTGGGGGGGGGGAAGGGTTTCTATATGCCAAATTTTGTTCCATGGCTCCTGGGGTGGCTAGAATGATGTTGATATTTACTCTCCTGTGTTCTGCGAAGCAGCTTTTGGCTCTTTATTATAGGCTATTTATTGTGAAATCACGTGATTCAATACTTGTCCACACCAACTTGTCTCGTGCATGTTGAGTTTTTAGAGGGATAGTTAGTATATCACTAATAATTTGCTCATCAAAAAGTTTACAAAGAGTTTGTTCATCCCATTTACCTTATGCTTTTAGAATTAATATAGCAACTTGAGTGGGTTCACTGTAGTTCGTTGGTCCACCAATAATATCTCCTTTTAGCCATCTATCTTCTCGTATGTTAATATTCTCCCCATTACCTAGTAACCGCATAACTGAAGATGAAATCGCTTCTCTGCCCATCAAGATACTTTACCAACCCTAAGAGGGTCGGGATCCTTTTTCGGCCTTCCAAAATGAACCATTGGGGAATTAGATCCCTTTTAAAATCTGACACCATAAAGAAGGCATTTCTTGGGAAATTCTCCAGGCTTGTTTTCCAAGCAAGTCTTAGTAAAAGATAATAGGTCTTTGAAGTCCATTCCTCCTTAATCTTTCCTCAATTTCAATATCTTCCATCTTATCTAGTGCAGCCTTGATTTAGATTCACTATTTTTCCACCAAAAGGAAGCTATTCATCTTTCAATATATTTGCATATAGAAACCGAGATTTTAAAAATAGTTATGGCATATTGAGGCAATGCTTGAACCACTGTTTTGAGGAGGAAACTTTTGAAATCAAGTTTTCCTTCTAGCCCTCTAATTTCATATTCATTCTAGTTAATAACCACACAAAACATTTGCTTTTTTGAAGCTCCCCATTTAGATGGAATTACCAAATACTTTCCAGTCTTCTCGACTACAGGGACTCTCAGTTCATTTGCCATGTTTCTTATCCAAATTTAAGGACACCCTTTATTAAATGAAATGCCTAATTTATTCAAATTGATAACTTGTCCAAAAACATAGGAATATTGATTTAGAATTATAGCTAGGTTTTGACACTCTCTTACTGTTCCATTTAGGAAGAAAATAGAATCATCTGCAAATAATGGGTGAGAGTGTTGGGCAGTGCCTATTTAATTTTATCCCAGTAATAGTGCCCTTCTCAATTGCCGTTTTAATTAAAAATGACAATAAATTTACCATTAGTATAAAAAGAGATGTGGGAAGATAGGATCACCTTGTCGAAGCCCTCTAGAGGGCTAGAGGAAAGGTAAAGGCTTTCCGTTGAATTTTACATTGAGTGAAATAGTTGTGGTACAAGTCATCACCCCATTAACCCACATCTCACCAAACCATTTTTTCAGCATACATGCCTCCAAGAAATTCTATTCCACTTTGTCATATGCCTTCTTCATATCAAGTTTTAGGACAGCCTAAAACTTATTTTTTTGATCACATATTCTCAATTGATGAAGGACCTCCTAAACTATTAGAATATTATCTTGTATTTGTCTTCCTCCCACAAAAGCACTTTACTTAGCACCTATGATCTCAGGTAGCCATGGTTTTAATCGATTTGCCAAGACTTTCAAAAACATTTTGTACACAAAGTTGCACAAACTGATGGGTCGAAATTGATCCAAACTCTTGGGGTTAGGCACTTTCGGGATCAATGTAATGTGGGTTTTATTAATCTCTGGATTAAGATACCCAGTCTCAAAGAAGTTCCTCATTGTTTGAAACAACCCTATCTTGATATCTTTCCAACATAGTTTATAAAATTGACCATTAAGATCATCTAGACCTGGTGCTTTCGAGGCTCCCATCTCCAATACAACCCTTTTTACCTCCTCCGTCGTTATCCCGAGGTTAGCTTTTGGTTCATCTCCTCCGTAAGAAGGACAGGGCAATTTTGTACACACAGGATCTAAACATTGCATGCCCACGGTATATATAACTCTTCAAAAAATTATGCTGTCATCTTCTTAAGTTCTCTAGGCTCACGAATCCAGCTATTTTCTGACTTTTTCAATGTTGAAATTCTATTCCTCTTCATTTTTTGTATTTTTGTGGCGTGAAAGTATCTAGTGTTCTTATCTCCCCATTTTAGTCAGTTGATTCTTGAACGCAAGCCTCAATACATCTCCTCCTGTCTCTAACGCTGCTCAATTTTTTCAGTTAGTTGTTTCACCTTGTTTCTTGCAAAATTCAAATTTTGTGCGTTAAGCACATGCTAGGACCGAGGTTGAGCGACAAAGAACTGGCTGAGAGGTAGGAGCATTAAGGCCAAGGATGAAATCCAAACGTCATTACCGGATTGTCTTCTCTGTTCGCTGATTATGATCACTTATCTCACACTGATAAACAATCATCTCATACATCAAAGCTACATGGACTTCCGTATTTGCTGAGTATCTTTTATTTTTTTTGCAGAACACATGTGCTCACAGTGTTGAATTCACGTGTTGAATTCTCACTTACGGGGGAGGGGGGAACTGCTGCTGAAGGGGATTGGATGTGAAAAACTGAAGATTAGCATGCACCGATGTGAACTACCCTATCAATCTCTAATCGCATCTTTTCTACATAGTTATAGGATAATTTGGTACATCCATAAGTACCCAGGACTATGCACTATATTCACTATAAAACGTCATGTTCAAATTGTAGAAAATAGAGACCAGAGATCTTAGCCCAAGAAAAAGAAGACAGATTGCCAGTGATCACTGAAACTGAAGCATTAAGAAGCCACAACTCGGTACTTCAATACAAAATTGGTCATTATTGTTGAAGGTGGACTCTTGATAGCATCACAGAGTCAAAAATAAATACTGATAAAAGACGTGTCGGAAAACCTGGTGTTTCGGATCTCCAAATCAGTTAGTTTAGGCATCCAAGATTTCTTCTCTATCATGAGTCCAGCATAGAGACTGCCAACAAACGTGCAACCTTCAACTGCTGTCCCTTCAACAGTAGGGAGAATGATGGGCCGCAGGACTAAGATCGAAACTGTGGAGTCAAGATATGTGCCGGAGAGTACCCACCCGTTCACCAGTATCGGGCCTCGTATCCCCATCCCCAACTCGTTTATGGTCTTGAGCAGAATCAAGAGCAATGGCATTTTCCCCATCCACCAGTGCACCGAAAGAAGCTTCCTCTCCTTCGAGATACTCCTCAACCATGACCTTGCAACAGGCAGCACCAAAAATCCCCTCTACAAGACGTCGAGTCAACAGCTTCATATACTTCCTCCAATGTTATGGCAATAATAACTCCTTTTCCAGCAGCTGAGCCATCCGATTTTATAACAATGGGTGCCCCCCTGCTCCTAGATGTATAGCTTCACTGCAGATGCGTCTGTAAAAGTCTTATACTGCACCAATTATTCGTAAACATCGTGAGGAACTAAGTCTTTTCCATGAAGCATGCGATGGAGTATGAATAATTCAGCAAACGGCAAAATGCCCATTCCTTAATTGTCCCATGTGATGGTCACCAACATCCAGTGGCGTTCGACATATCATAATCGATATTGTTTTCAAAGTAAAAAAATTTTGGTTTGATGATAAGTTCGTAAACCAAACGGAGGAAAAGCTAATGCTACATGTCCAACTAGGAAACTACTTGACTGGGAATGTCACACTTGTCCCACAGATTCTTCATGAAGCTCTTGGAACCCTTTAAAACAGCAACTTCTGATGAAGGACCAGAGGCAGGCATTCCAGCCTTCAACTAAATTATTTACGAAGCCCGCAACAGGAAGAGCCTGTGGTCCGACCACTACTAGTCCGATTCGCTGCTTCCAGAACGTCAATCTGGAATGCAAGCGGCGTCCCGCGAGCTGGAAATGCCGGCATTTCCCGGCGCACAGAAGACCGCGTCACAACACGGAGACTGTTGCAATCCAGAGCAAAGTGCATGTTTTTTCCTCCACCGCCAATGACGAGCAACACCACTCTCTCTTGGGTAGAATATTAGGAAAAGGATATAAATGAATAACAGAAAACTTTAGAAATGTACACATTACGAAAGGAAGGCAAATTATAAGTTTAAAATACCCTCAAGACAAAACCATAAACGCAATCAATGAAAGCAAAACAAAAGCGAATCATTGCAAACATAATTTTTCTCTTCACATATGTTCTATACCACATAGATACCTTTATAAATAAATTTCCTGGTCATATAACGATTAATTCACCATGTTAAAAACTATCAAAGATAAAAAATAAATGAAATGTCTGTTATTAAGGTGCAACTGGAAGTAGAAATTAAAAATACCACCCGAAGCAAGCCACAATTAGCATGACAGACAGGATTGGATTTCTCATAATAAGCTTAAGTTCCAATGTTAATAGCTGACAATCAGATAGAGGAATGGCATAACATCCTATGGATAATGCCAATATAACCCGCCAACAGTCTACGAGGCTTGCGCTGCTTTGCATCTATAGTTCCTAAAATGTTTTCATTACCCATGGTTAGCAAAACAAAATGAGCTGATGAAGAACATCGAATAGTAGTGAGGACAATCACTGGGAAATTTGAGGATCCGTGACACCAAAACAAAGGGATAGACACACTATGCAAACAAATACTAATCCCTGTTCACAAAACCAAGAGCGCACCAGAGTAAATCCACAAAAATCGCTAATCATACCATCGGAAGCACAGTTACTTTGAGATAAATCAATGAAGACTGATTGTTCTAATGTCCCGCCGACACACTCGAAAATAGCCTGAGAATTTAATCTGATCGAAGCCAAACATTGGTCACAAAATAAGAGTGCTCCATGTACTTACATTCGAAATGTTTCTAAAATGAGGTGGTATATTTAAGGTGATGATAAAAAGACAAACACTAGTTTTTAAATGACAAGAAAAGTTGGCAAGTTAAAAAATAAGAATTAACATCGATAAGTAACTTAATTGAGAGCTAGTAATCCAATATTAGATTGTAAATCAATAGGATAAAAGGCGGCGAGTCACACTAATTTACATTGGTAAACTCTAAAAAGACAGTAAATTTTTGAGGTGTTGCTGACCAAAGCAAATAAAGTTTGGTAACTTAATAAAAAAATTCAATAAAGTGAGAAAAAAAAAACGTTGGCTATTTACTCAAATAAGACTAGGTAGGTCAATAACTAGTTATTAATTGACTATGCCAAAGTTTGTCAGTTAATCTAATTTAGATTGATAAATTCATATAAGAGCTAATACATTCGAAATGTTTGAAATTTATGCAAGTATAAATTGATAAGTTGGCACAAACACTGGAACTTACCAACTACAAAAAATTATCGATTTCATGAAATTTTTAGGAAGGTACGTACTCACCAACACTTATTTTCACGTTAATCGCCACATGCTCTCCCTCATCATTAATTTGTGTAAATGGACCCCCACCGGATTAAGAAGCATGTAAAATGGACCCCACGCTAATTCAACTCTTATTAAGCACCGATCGATATCAACAACTAGTTTTGCATTAATACTTCTTATTTGAGAAAGTGACCTTGTTTCTTTGATTAACCAACTTCTCTTATCTTACGAGGGGAAAAAAAGCTCTTATCTCATTTGGATCTTTATTTACCTTTTTTATCGACATCTTCAATTTACAAACTACTGCCGACCAAAAAAAAAAAAAAACAAATTTACCAACTTCTACATAAAATTTGACTTTGCCAACTTTGTTACCGACACTAAATGCAACTCTTATTAAGCACTGATCGATCTCAATAAGTTGGTGCAAGCTTGGCATCTACAAATAAATGGCAATAGACAACTAAGCATTGGGTTTGGCAGGTACATTTTCCCGGCAAACCACAAGGCAATTGCAAAGCTGCTGGCTGGTTCCTTTTGGTGTACAGATGCACTTCTGCGGCATCGCGCCGGCCCCAAAATCGTTCAGGAACTTGAGAACGCACTGGAAGCTCCCGTCTTCGCCGCACGCACCGTCGTACGTCTTCTCTTTCCGGCAGAAATTAAGCTCTCCTGGATAATCGAACGAACATAAGAAAAAACCAGAGTCAAATTGAAGAGGTTTTGTCCCTTAAGGGTTGCGAAAATTATCCTTTTCATCCATGTGCTTGTAACGAGCTTTCACTTCGCAAAATGGGCAAATGAGATTTATCAATTTTCTCTGAAAATTTGAGATAAAAAACGATGAATATACCTTTCGAGAGATCGACCAAACCGGAGATAAGAACCAGCGCGAACACAGTAAGGAGGACGGACTTCCTCATGATGTCTCTCTTTCTTGGGGCCTCCGTTTTTAGCGTATCGTAAAGGGCCATTGTATCGCTCACTTGCTCACCAGTCTAGTCGGATCGTAGAGAGAAGTGTTTAGAGAAGTTCTAGGTGAGAATGTAGGGAGAGAGCACCCCTATTTATACATGAGGCATTTCCTTGCTACCATTGATCCTTTCTTGATCAAACGATGGAGATCCATTCTCCTCAACTAATATCTATACACCACCATCAATCCTATTAAATACAAGAAATACCTTGAATGCAAATATACATCTCCAAAACCATCACTAGAATTTCTAGAATCCTCATCAAAACCGTGAGCCATAAACATTTCAAGTCTTGTTGATCATCTAGGTTATCTCTTCGACTTTGGTTGGGTTTAGAAACCTCTCTTTTGTGACAATATGCTATGTGATTGTGATAATTTGCCCTAGAATTCTGAAATGTTCACGAAACAAGACAGGTATATATGAGGGCTTATGTGACCTCAATGGGAAGTACAAACGTGGCTATAAGAGGTGAAATTTATTTTGTTACTTGTTTGTTAATATTTTGGACTTTGCTTTCTTATGCAAGGTGTTAAATTTCTTGAATTTTTTCTATAGAATCACTGATTGTGGACGAGATTGATACGCGAGCGAGCCTCTCTTTGGTGACACCACACATGTTTCAATCGTTGCACAAGATAAGTGACAATTAAATCAATTGTTGCGGCAGAGAGTCAGCTTCTAAAGCAATCCCATTTATCGGCATATCAAAAAAAGAAATTCTGTGTTATTGTCCTCCCAAATTTAAGGGACTCAACTTGGTTACGGTCCTAGGTGACGTGCACGTTTACGAAATTGCCCCTTTAAAGGTTGAGATGCTACCTCGATATGATTAGTCAATTAAAGAAAAATGAAATGAAAAAAAATTTAGTCTGCTTTTGGCTTAAGAAAATAATTTTAGTTGCATTTTCTTAAAATTTCAAGGTCTTATTTAAAAAAGAAAATTTCTTTTAGAATGAAAAAAAAAGATTTCATACGACAAATGTACTTCACCGTAACAATAAATATATAACTGGGTAACTTTGTTATTCTCGAAATTCTTTTCCTGATAAACTTAGTTATACATACAAGTTAGAGAAAAATATTTGTTGTCATGATGTTTAGGGAATTTCAGGTTGAAATTGCAAATATCATGCTTTGATTATGTAGGATCTCTTTTGAAACTACATATTGTGACTGCTTTATTTGAGAATTAGGCTTTGCCCATTAATCGAACGGTGCATAGAATTATGTGATTTACAAACATCTTGACTAATAAAGATGGAAAGTTACATGCTACCCATTTAATATTCAAAAAAATAAAATAAAATTGTCGAGTTCGGCCGACTCAATCCAACTCAACTCGAAAACTGAAAACTCGAGTCCGATAAGTTAATCCGGTTTTCATGGCTGAAAAAAAGGACCATTGCGTTGAAAATATCTTTCTATAACTTCTTCTCTTTCCAGCTAATATATCTATTTTTCTATCTCTCTTTTTTTTTTTTTTTTTTTTTAATGAAGATGCTTATCGAAGCTCTCACTGATATATCCTTCCTCGTGACGGACCCATGTCTTCAACGCACGCATTTCCTCCCCTTTTATATCTTCTAGACCGATTCTTCGCAAAAGCGTTTGTATTTCTCGACTTTAACGGACCCTTATTAGTTCATGGACTGCCGTTTCGACATCCATAAATCCTTCGGTAGTTTTCTCTGAAATTCCCATAATTCGCAATTTAAAGTCTTTTAAGTGCATTAAAATCAATTATCTTGCACCAAAACTGCCTCTTGAACATTAAATGCATTCAATTTAAGGAAAGGATTCCTTTTAAAAAAAGTTTTAACATTCTTCCCAAGAAAAGTAAAATTTACTGGAAAATCTCTTGAAAGCTTCAATCTTATTACGAATGTTTGATTATATTGTGACAAAAGTTTCAGTCTAATTACAAAGAGTTTATTATATTATGATATTTTGTATGAGGAGGGGAATAGACTATGTACACCAACTATGTGATGAAGATGATTGTTTTCTTTTACAAAAAAAAATTTCAAGAGAAGAAGAATATCATAAGTATAATATATATCTAATTATATTGAAAGTGATGAGAAATAAAATTAACTCAATGAGAATGAAATTATATTTATATTTACAAATTCAAGTAAATTTGATTCTAGTAGGGAGGACATGTGATGTTGTAGAACGAAAATATGCACAAAAACATCTATACAATAAAAGAGGAGAAAAATTGATTTGTTGCACGCAATAAAAGTTGTAGCAAAATAGACTTACGCCATGTAAAACACAATATAAAGAATTAGACCAATCTATAACAATATAGTTGATATACTGTACACAATGTATTATGTATACAAAAAAAAGGTAATTATTATCATAAATCAATGATAATTACATATATAACGTTAAAAATTATTTTGAACTAATCCAAAATAAATGTAGTAGAATAAAATATTACGGTTGATTTTACTTAATTAAAGATTGATGATTGCTTAAAATTTTGACTAATAGTGTCAAATCAAAACAAGATTAGTCCATGATAAACTCAATTATAGTAAAACACGACATATTAAGGCATATTATCTAATAAACAATCAGTATTGTTTTTGTGTGGTATTTTCTCTAACTATTTAAATTTTATGGCCATTGTCATTGTTATAACTCTAAAAAATTTACCATTATAATTTCAAATGAGTTGAGTGTGAAAAAGTAGAAGAGGAGTTTTTAATGGCTTTTGAAATATAAAATCAATGCAAAGCATGAGCAAGTACACTATTTAATTTATGATTCTTCAATATGCTTTGTGAAGTGAACATGTTAGGGGAAGCACGCAAAAATCCAATGCCTTCATAATGGATAGATCCAAAAAAGAGCCTATAACTTGAGTCTATTGGCATCTCATTAGGACCCATATTCACTCAAAAGTTTAAGGTATTGAATTATGGGCCAGTTGAGAATTATCAATTATCTCTTTAAGCTAAAAACATCAGATGTGAGACTTCTTTCTTTGCACCACTCATATGTGCACTGGACATTCACTCCCACACATATGATTCTATCACATTGGGTCAACTCCTCATCAATCCAAGTCTAATATTATTTTCCACCAACAAATCTCAACTCAAATCTCTAATCATCACCAATAGGTAAGAACAAGCCCTTGACAAATGGTCCCCTCTTGGACCAAACCGTGATGGCAAACTGTGCTTGGCATAGATGCATAAAATTCCGTGTTGAGTATAGGATACCAATATACATTCGGGGTTCACCAATCAATTATGGGCTCTAATCCTGCTACGGGGTTGTAACACCATAGAACTGCAATACCTTCATAATGGGGAGATCTATGGCGGGGCTCATACCTTGAGCCCATTGACTACTAAATAAACTTAAACAATTGAGTTGGGTTGATCAAGTGTTATCAATTGTTTCTTTGACCTCTAGGCATCTAGTTGGACCCATCTAATGTGATTTTACAAGAGTTTTCTCTATTCCATTTCCCCGTTTGTGAGCCAAAATCGCCTCAATGCTAGCTTTTTATTTTTTGGTCAAAGGAAACTTTATTGAATTTGAAAGTACTCAAACATCAAAGCCAACATCCAAGGCATCTTAAAAAAGTAGATCCCAAAGGATTTGAAGGGGATAAGCTACCCAGTTAGAAGGTAAAGTTTTCAATCTATGGGCCTCATTGATCCAATTTGCTACTCTATTCGATTTCTTGAGCAGTATACTAAAGTAATATGCTTGAACCGGTCCAAAACATTGAGAGCTTCTATGATAAGGGCTTCCACTTCCCACAAAGATTGATATGAATTGTTAACTATGTTCACCAAGGTCAAATAGACTTGGGTACAATTAGGGGTGGCAAATGGGTGGGTCGGGTAGGGTATGGGTCGGGTCGAAAATGGGTCGACCCATATTTGACCCATTTAACCCATTTTGACCCATATTATTGTAGTGTAAATCTAGTGACCCGTACCCGACCCGACCCGTACCCATACCCGACTCGACCCGTATTGCTAAAACCTATTAATATTCTAGGAAACCCCACTTCTACTATATGCTTATTGAATTAAAACTTCAAATTAAATTAAAAATAGTAAATAAAATAAAAAAAGTTAAAAAAAAACCTATAAATTGAAATATTTATAAAAAATTAGACTATGCACATGTTTCTCTTATTTGAAGTGAACATAGAATTGAATAACTAAAAATTGTAACATGAAATTTTTTTAACTAAACCTAAAAAACTCATTTTTATGATTTTTTATTAAAAAATATTGTTAAAACATTTTTATGCAATACAAATTTAGTGGATTTTTTTATAATTCTTTTTAAAATATTTTAAAAAAATCGAAATTTTTAATTATTTTTATTTTTTAAAAATATAATTTTAAAATTTAATAATTATTTTTCTTTTTGTCTTTTCTTTTTATTCTTCTTCGGTTGACCGTCGGCCATGACGGCAAATCGGCGACGGCCATAGGCGAGATCGAGCTTGCCGGCGTTGGGCGGGGGCTCGATCTCGCCGATCCCGCGAGGTCGAGGCCCCGCTCGACGACGATGAGCTCGAGTCTCGCTAGATTCGGCAAGGCTTGATCTTGCCGATTTGGCGAGGTCAAGGCCTTGCCCGATGTCGACGAGCTTGAGCCTCACCAGTCGTCGGCGAGGTTTAGCCTTGCCGCCGTCGGCCGACCTATCGGTGAGCTCGAGCCTCGCTTGGCTTGTCGGCGGCGGCCGACCGGCCGTCGGCTAAGGAAGGAAGAAAAATAAAAAAAAAGAAAAAGAAAAAAGAAAAGAAAAAAAGTGAAATATGAAAAATAATCGATTTTTTATTAAAAAAATATTTTTATAAAGTTAAAAAAGGCCATGGGTTTAAAATTTAAAGTGGGTTTCCTTTCCTAATAAGTTAATAACCCATTTAGACCAATTTCTTTTTGTGTTTTACTTTCTCAGACCAATTTCTGACCAATATTTAACTTTCACTTGACCAATTTTTGACCCATATTATGACAGCCTAAATTTTCAGAATTTGTTTTCGATTAAATAAATCAGGCATTTCATCGACGCGCTGATAGTGCTATTCTCTGAGCTGATCACTCACGAGATAACTAGTCTATCTAGGGAAGCAATTAAGGAATCTAAATGCAATGGACTTGAGAATTCGACTAGGAATCAACTGCTCAACCGTGTTGATCTACAAAGGTCATTACGGCATTGTCGAAATTGACCAGAGACCGGAGATAGGTCGACTTAACTGAGATATGTGATCAAAGTGTGGGTGATTCCACCCGATTGCGAAATACTTGTCGATCGGTACTATATCGATTTTTTTGTCGTTTTGGTACCCGATGCTCGTAATTGATACCTTGAGATTTTCACGACAACCGAGGGTCGCCAATGTGTCAAAAATGTACTTTGTGACTCGAGATAAATCGATCACGGGTCAATTGCACCAAAAATTCCTAAAATTACCCGGTAGATTAGGTCATGCTAAAAGCGCGCCGAATTGCAATTAACCGCAAATTTGAACTTGATTTCAGAAATTGAAAGTTCTGTGGTGTCACGATCTATTTTAGGAACGTCGACTCATCTTCCGAGGAATTTTCAGAAATTCCGGGATTTTTACGGAAAATCGTTCGGACGTTGCGGAAAATTAAAGGAAATTCGTACGAGCCGAATTTAAGGGAGTTTTAACTTCCAAGCCTAGCCTTTGAGTGTTAGGGACTTACAGAAAATTGTACGAGATTTCTTTTCGTTGAATTTGGACCTCGATTTGGAAAATTGAAGCCAAGTTAGTGAAATTCGAAATTGGAATTGGGCTGAAATTTGGGACTTTAATTTGGATCAATTATAGAAAATCTAAGTCAAGAAAGTATTAGGGAACATGCAATTAAGGGAAGGGATAAAATTTGCTATCCTTGGGCCCCTTCCTTGGCTTCCTTCTCACGGCTTCTCGACCATTTCCTCTCTTTGTTTCCGTCTCCCCTCATCCCCATTGAAGGACTCCAGCGCCCACATCTTCATTGATTTCTTCACCCTGTTGCTGTCCACGCCTATGTGTCCTCCCCAGCAGTGACAAAGCAGCCCGTGATCTCCCCCTCGCTGCCGCGTGCCGTCTCCACGCGCTCGGTCAACCTAGAAACGAAGCTCCATCGCTGACCCCGCAAATCCACCGAGTTCTCTCGCCAACTGAAGCGGCAGCTGCCACGTTTGAAGATCTCTCTCTCCCTGCTCCATCCTCAACTGTCTGCCAGCGTCCCAGCTTCTGCAAGCATGCCTCCGCCAGCGAAGCTTTCCTCCACGCTCGGTCAACACTTCCACCCATCGAAGCCTTTGGTTGACCGAGCAGCTCCGCTTCGCTGCCACTTGGCCATTGAGCCAACAAACGACGTCCCCTCCTCCTGCATCTAGCATCACCGAAGCAAGCTGCCAGCTCGCCCGTTTCTCCATCGCCTGTCTTCAGCCCACCGAGTTCAACGAGGCCCATCTCCACAACAGCATTCGGGCCTAGCTTTGGCCAATTAGTTCAAGATCTCTCGGCCCATTTAAGTGTAGCTTGGTCCACGCAAGTCCAGCAGACCTCCATCCAACATCTTTGGCCCAAGCTCAGCCCAGCTGTGGTCATGAATTGGCTAGGCTTCTCGGCCCAACAGCTTCTTTGAGCCCGTGTAGTAGCCCATCTTCAGTCAAGCCCAACAAGTGTTGCAAGCCCAGTCTAGTTTTTCAGCCTTGGGTCCAGCCCATTCGAAGCCCACGAAGCAAGCCCAATTCAGCGACTCCCAAGCCCAAGTCTAAGCCCAGAAATTTCTGAGGGCTTGCAAGGCTTTTAGGCCCGGCCCAAGCTCGGGGTGTCGTCGCGAGCCCAAGTTCGGCCGCCGTCGCGCCGCCGTCGCGGTGATCTGGTCTTCGCAAAACAAGTGAGTTTAACTCACTAAACCACACTTAGTAGGTTAATGATACTCAGGGATTGATTAGATTAAATTAAGCATGTTTAGGTGGATAGATTAGATTAGATTAGTTAATTTAATTATCTGCCGATGTATGTTAGGTGGTTAGTTAGTAGCATTAGCGAGTAGACTCGTTCTATTATTTAATTAACAAACATTGGAAATTTTCCGGGTCCGTTTCGACGTCCAATTCGGCATTACGGGCCTAAATTGGATTTATTGCATTTATTTAATAATTTCTGTAATTATTAAATTAATTAATTATTTTCTGGAAATTCAACCGGGATGGTCGGTGACCGGAATTTTGTGCTGATCATTGTGGTGCTTTCTGTTTATTTAATTGAGTATTGGTTTGTGAAAATTGAGTAGGACTAGTGAATATGGGGAAATATCCTAAAATTGAGAAGTGTTGGTATTTGATGGGAAAATGACTGTGAGAGGTTATGAGTTGAACTTAGAAAGCCGCCAAAGTAAGGCTGTGCTAGATGAGCCGAGATTTACCATCGAATTGGGATCGGTTGTGCCCAATAGGGCCGTGATCCACCACCTATTAAAGATCGTGCCTTCGAGGCCGTGATTCGTCACCCGATAGGGGTCGTGCCTAATAGGGCCGTGATCTGCTACCTATTAAAGGTTGCGCCCATTGGGCCGTGATTACCACCTAAAGATAGGTCATGTCCTTTGGACCGTGATTTATAGCCAAGAAATTGGTAGACTATGCTAGTTGAGCCGTGAGTGAGAATTGAGATGGAATAGTTGAAATGACCGGAGAGTGGTCTTGATGATATGTAATCGGCGAGTTGATTGATTGCTAAATCAATCGATTGATTGGATGATATGATTGTCGTATCTGTTATCTAAACTGACTTGTAGGAAGGAAACTGAGGCCAACGTAAGCCCTCTGACTCGTGGTTGTGCTTAGGCAGCCCTTAGGGCGTATTTTCTTCCTAATCGGGTCTTAGGGGGTAGAACTCGCTGAGACGTTGTCTCACTGGTTATTGTATAACTATTTTCAGGTCCTTAGATGGTGTTCGTGGAGAACTTGAAGTCCTGGAGTTTGGGGAAGCGAAGGAAACAGAATCGGCAAACCTTTCTGACTCGCTAGTCATAGGACAATCCCTTTTTGATTAAGCCGATATTTTTGTAAACGACCTGATGTGGTAAATAAACCTGTGTGTTTATAAAAGGTTGATTTTGGTTTGAAAAATTTATGGCCCTACTTTCCTATCCCATTGTTTTATTGTCTGGGGATTTATATCTGTTTCCACATGCGTATATTAATTGAATGCGTCGGCGATGCGTCCTAGGATATCGCTATTATATCGACCAAGCAAGGATGGGCACGTGCTCGGAGGATCGGGGCGTGACACATATTTAACTTTCACTCAACCCATATATGACCTATTTAACTAAAAATGGGTCATAATATGAGTTTATGGCTCATTTTGCCAGCTCTAGGTACAATTACTTCCATCTTCTTTGCTTCGAGGAGAGAGTGCTGCAACCAAGCCTAAAGTTTTAGTTTGGATCGCAGAAGATATCGATGCTGATTTTGCCACTCCGTTGACCAAAGCTCTCGACGCATCTCAACGCAAGCAAAATATCTAGAATTCAATCCTTCAATGAAGGAGCCATCAAAATTGGCTTTTAAAGCTTGGTCCTTCAGAGGTTTCCATCTCTAAGGTAGGGTTTCCTCTTCTGATATGGCTTCCTTTTCTCTAAGTTTCCACTTCCTCTAGTTTTTGAGCATGCTGTGTGTTGATTCAACAAGAAAATATGGATTTGGGTGTCTATTTCGAAAGATAAAGTCGATTCTCGCTCTCTATACAAACCACGAAACACTTGTGACCATCTCAAAAGAAGGTATGTTTATTGCTTTCTCCTTGAATTTTAGCAGCCATTCTTCAATCCTCAACAGTCCCACTCGTGAGATCTGAATTTGCAATGTAGGGTTTGCCCAGATCAGTGAAGTCCAAGGATAGAGCAAGAACCAGTGCTCTATTGTTTCTGGTTCTAAGTTGCAAAATGGACACAAAGCATTAGGTATCATTTTCACGCCCCGAACCCCGAGACACGTGAACAACCCGCTATGGTCATGCAAATGCGATATTCCCAGGTAGTGCCGCCGACCCCATTCATTTATTATGCGCATGTAGAACGTTATATAAAACCCCTGACAAAAACTTATGGGATAAGAAAGCAGGAAACAACTCATACATAAACAAACATGCTTTCAAAGGTAATCACATTAGGGTTTACACATATACCAAAAATGGGGCAGTCTACAAAAAGGGATCAGTCCTATCACCACTAGTCGGATTCGTTCTTCGATTCCAATTCTGACTGATCAGCCTCCGGGGGTTCCGCCATCTACGGTCCTGAAATTTTTGGCCCACAACGGGATGAGACATTGTCTCAGCAAGTTCAACCCCGTAATCCCCTATTAGAAAGAAAATACGCCTAAGGGTCGCCTAGCCACACCACAAAGAGGACTTACCTCACCTTATTTCCTTCCCGCAAGTTAGCATAGTTTGTATCACTTAATCACAAGTAGTAATAAGAACTTAAACAACTGGAACGCCAACAATTTCATTTCAAATGACCACAGGAGTCCGGATTATAAAACCAAACCGTTATGACACGTCCCATACCATGCCACATGATTCCGTCCCATAATCCAACCCGTCAATAACACTCAGCATGCGATCCGATTGTTATTCACTGCCACACAAAGGCATAGCCTACTCGCAATTTGGCTATCTACTGATATTAATGCCGGGCATCGCCTCCCCACCTTGGAGTGCGGCTTCGTCACTACGTCGATGGCGTTCCCGAAGGAGTATAGGCCCCCGAGTCAACTGCGACCCAAGCTCGTTGTAAGGGGCAACCCATATAGGGGCAAGTCCGGCTCAACAGCCCAGGACAATTTCCTCTTAATTATCACACAATGAAATCATACTTGGCCCCGGGACACTTTGTATTTCACTCAATGCTTCCACTTAAAATAGTGATCTCGACCATTTTTCTTCATATTAAAAATATTCCAGAAATTATTCACGTGTGTGGGGGCACGTTAATTTCAAACCGTAAAGCCAATATCTCACCTTTTCAAATCCAACTATTTAATATAATCATTAAAATCCAATTTTGGTATCAAAACCCGACACCTGAGATTTTCTGAATAAAATCCATATTTTTCACAATCAACACTCAATTTGCAATAGTCATTCATCAAATTTAGAATCTGAGTGCACGGCGGCGATCATCACGAAATTCTGAGAAAATAAGGTCCCGAAATAATTTTCGAAATTTATTAAATAATTCATTTTATTTCAAAAATTAATTAAATAATAATATTTTATTAATTTAGAATAGTAATATATTATTAAATAATTATATAATTTCAAAATATTTATTTAAATAAAAAACAAATCATTTATGTCCAATCAAGGCTTATTCTAAATAAACCTACTTATTCTTAATTAAACATACTTTAAATTAAAACACCATCTTAATCTAATCTACTCTCAAATAACTTAAACTAACCACCTAATAACACTTAACATAAACTAAACCTCCCTAAGCATAATTAACCCTCTAATCGAGGTTTAGTGAGCTAAACTCACCGGAATCGCTTTTCGATGAGTCCTCGGCGAAGAGGACGGCGATGCCATCGACAAATCTCCTCGGGCGACACCAAAGGAGGATCGGAAGGCGCCTAAAATGGGCCTTGAATACCAGAGCTTGGGCTGGTTCACGCTTGTTGTTCAAGCTTGGACGGAGGTTGCTCGGCGGTTGGTTGGGCGGAGGAGGACCGGCGGAAGCGTGCGGCTCGGGGTGGTGCCGGATGGCGACGTACGGCGGCAACGGAGACTCCGGCGACGGTTGGTAGCTGCTGGTGAGGAGGAACGACGGCGTTGGAGGCTTGGGCCGCACGAGCAGTGGTGGAGCAGGGCGTGAGCCGGCGTGCACGGATGAGCGGCGACGACGACGGTGGTGACTGGGCAGCGTGTGGGCGGAGGTTGAGCGGGCGGTCGAACGGACGAGCTGCTGGTTCTGTTCGGATCTCTCTCTCTCTCCTCCAAGAAGTCCCAAGGTTGAAGATGATGGTGATTGGTTGAAGTGATGTCCCACCTTTTTTAGAGCAAATCCTCACCCTCCACTTGTCAAGATCCTCTTCAATTTGGCCCAACCACCATGACATCACATGAGGTCATCTTCCACTAACTCAACCCTCCACAACATCTTCCAATGGGTGCAATTTCTTTTTCCGCCGTGGCATACAAATTCAAATTCTTGTACATCCATTTCATTCAAAACTCTTCTAATTTAGCCAAATTGAAATCCATAAAATTAATCTAATGTCACCACACTTTAATTCACATCTTTACTTGACCATGGAACCATCTTAGATCTCAAAAGTACGACCAAAAGCGGGCCTACCAATTTCCCGAACCAAATTAACCATACCTTGATTATTTTGCTGAAAAACTCGGTTTGCATGAAAAGTCTTCTGAAGATGAGTCAATGTTCCTAAAATGATTTGTGACACACCTGGACTTCCAATTTCTGAATTCGATCTCAATTCATGGTTAATTTCACTCGCACGATATTAGCGCGTCCTAATTTACCGGGTAGCTTTTAGAAATTTCGTGCATTTGACCTGTGGTTGATCAAGCCACAATGTACATCTTTGAGACATTAGCGACTCTCGGTTGTCATGGAAATCTCAAGGTTTCAAATACGGACATAGGGTACCCAATCGACAAAAAAGCTGGTCCAGTGTCGACCGATAAGAATAGTGCGATCTGGTGGAATCACCCACACTTGATCACATGCCTCTGTCGAGTCGACCTATCTCCGGTCTCTAATCGATTTTTTAACTGTGCCGTAATGACCTTTGCAGATTAGCTCGATTGAAGAGTCGTTTCCTAGTCAAATTCTCGAGTCGATGCATTAGAATCTCTTATCGGCTTCACCTGATAGACTAGTTTTCACATGAGTGGCCAACTCAAGGAAAATGAACTATATGCGCGAAGATGAAATGCCCGTCTCATTTTATTAAAAACAGAAATAGGAAAATCAAGATGTCACAATTATGTTTCTCCCGCATAAATTAGCCTTGGTTGGAATTGCATTTTGACATAAACTCCAAATAAATATTCTTACTTTTGTTTGTGGAGGGGGGGGAGGAGGGTTTCTATATGCCAGATTTTGTTCCATGACTCCTGGGGTGGCTAGAATGATGTTGATATTTGCTCTCCTGTGTTCTGCGAAACAGCTTTTCGGTCTTTATTATAGGCTATTTACTGTGAAATCACCTGATTCAATACCTGTCCACAACAACTTGTCTCGTGCATGTTGAGTTTTTAGAGGGATAGTTAGTATATCACTAATAATTTGCTCATCAAAAAGTTTACAAAGAGTTTGTTCATCCCATTTATCTTATGCTTTTAGAATTAATTTAGTAACTCGAGTGGGTTCGTTGTAGTTCGCTGGTCCACCAATAATATCTCTTTTTAGCCATCTATCTTCTCCTATGTTAATATTCTCCCCATTACCTACTAACCACATAACTGAAGATGAAATCGCTTCTCGCCCATCAAGATACTTTACCAACCCTAAGAGGGTCGGGATCCTTTTTCGGCCTTCCAAAATGAACCATTGGGGAATTAGATCCCTTTTAAAATTTGACACCATAAAGAAGGTGTTTCTTGAGAAATTCTCCAGGCTTGTTTTCCAAGCAAGCCTTATTAAAAGATATTAGGTCTATGAAGTCCATTCATCCTGAATCTTTCCTCAATTTCAATATCTCCCATCTTCTCTAGTGCAACCTTGATTTAGATTCACCGTTTTTCCACCAAAAGGAAGCTATTCATCTTTCAATATATTTGCATATAGAAACCGAGATTTTAAAAATAGACATGGCATATTGAGGCAATGCTTGAACCACCGTCTTGAGGAGGATTTCTTTTCCAACTTTTGAAATCAAGTTTCCTTCTAGCCCTCTAATTTCATATTCATTCTAGCTAATAGCCACACAAAACATTTGCTATTTTGAAGCTCCCCATTCAGATGGAATTACCAAATACTTTCCAGTCTTCTTGACTATAGGGACTCTCAGTTCATTTGCCATGTTTCTTATCCAAATTTGTGGACACCCTTTATTAAATGAAATGCCTACTTTATTCAAATTGATAACTTGTCCAAAAACATAGCAATATTGATTTAGAATTATAGCTAGGTTTTGACACTCTCTTACTATTCCATTTAGGAAGAAAATAGAATCATCTGCAAATAATAGGTGAGAGTGTTAGGCAGTGCCTATTTAATTTTATCCTAGTAATAGTTCCCTACTCAATTGCTGTTTTAATTAAAAATGACAATGAATTTACCATTAGTATAAAAAGATATGGGAAGATAGGATCACCTTGTCGAAGCCCTCTAGAGGGCTAGAAGAAGGTAGAGGCTTCCCGTTGAATTTTACATTGAGTGAAATAGTTGTGGCATAAGTCATCACCCCATTAACCCACATCTCACTGAACCATTTTTTCAGCATACATACCTCCAAGAAATCCTATTCCACTTTGTCATATGCCTTCTTCATATCAAGTTTTAGGACAGCCTGAAACGTCTTTTTTCGATCACATTCTCAATTGATGAAGGACCTCCTAAACTATTATAATATTATCTTGTAATTTTCTTCCTCCCACAAAAGCACTTTACTTAGCACCTATGATCTCAGGTAGCCATGGTTTTAATCGATTTGCCAAGACTTTCAAAAAAAAAAAAATTGTACACAAAGTTGCACAAACTGATGGGTCGAAACTAATCCAAATTCTTGGGGTTAGGCACTTTCGAGATCAATGTAATGTGGGTTTTATTAATCTCTTGATTAAGATACCCAGTCTCAAAGAAGTTCCTCATTGTTTGAAACAACCCTATCTTGAAATCTTTCCAACATAATTTATAAAATTGACCATTAAGATCATCTAGACCTGGTGCTTTCGAGGCTCCCATCTCAAATACAACCCTTTTTACCTCCTCCGTCGTTATCCCGAGGTTAGCTTTTGGTTCATCTCCTCCGTAAGAAGTACAGGGCAATTTTGTACACACAGGATCTAAACATTGCATGCCCACGGTATATATAACTCTTCGAAAAATTATGCTGTCATCTTCTTAAGTTCTCTAGGCTCACGAATCCAGCTATTTTCTGACTTTTTCAATGTTGAAATTCTATTCCCCTTCCTTTTTTGTATTGTTGTGGCGTGAAAGTACCCAGTGTTCTTATCTTCCCATTTTAGCCAGTTGATTCTTGAACGCAAGCCTCAATACATCTCCTCCTGTCTCTAACATTGCTCAATTTTTCAGTTAGTTGTTTCACCTTGTTTCTTGCAAAATTCAAATTTTGTGCATTAAGCACATGCTGGATTTCCCCTTTTAAAACATCAATCTCCTCAATATTATTAGGGAAAAGCTTCTTGCTCCACTTATCCAGCTCTTTAGATAAAGCTTTCAACTTACGGGCTAAAATCAAATTACCAAAGGGTGGAGAGTTTCATACCTGCTTTACAATTTTTCCACACTCTTCATTTTCGGTTCAGAATGCTTCAAACTTGAACAACTTGATTTTCTTCATTGGTGTAGTAGAGAATAGCAGTAAAATAGGGCGCTATGATTTGAACCGATGGCTGGTAATGCAAACACCTCAGCTTCAGGGTACAAAATTCTCCACTCAATGCTATGAGTTACCCGATCCTTCCTCTCTTAGACATATTCCTCTCCTTCACGATTATTAGCCCAAGTGAATACAAGCATTTAGAAAGTCTCTAAAGGCATTTAACCAATATGTTTCGGCCATTCTTCTACCCACCTTCTCCCAATAATACAAAATCTCATTGAAATCCTTTAAGCATAGCCAAGGTAATTTTTCCAGTGAATTTGATCCCTGAATGTTCTCCCATAAAGCCAATTATGCTAGCTTAACTTGCATAAAAATAAGCATAATTAGAACATATTTTTCAGGCTCCAAACAAGTGCATTGTTTATTTAGCACGATGAAGAACAAGAGCAAAAGTCAGACATCAGATTTTTACTCGTTAAAGACGCTAGATATATTGTATAATATCACGTCCATCACATGCAGTTCACCAACCGCCACTAAATGTATTCAACTTCAGGTCCTAATCCGAAAGCTTGTACTTAATACAAAAGCTTTGTACTACCATAATACGGATGAACATATCATGTTCCTAGATCAAAGAGCATAACGTTGCAGCATTGAGAGCCAGAGTTTCCATCGTTAATCAGGAAGAAAATTCGATTCAGTGCAAATAGGACAAATACATAGCTCGATGACAAACGATTCAAACCCGATGCGTGTGTGTGAGAGAGAGAGAGAGAGAGAGAGAGAGAGAGAGAGAGAGAGAGAGAGAGAGAGAGAGAGAGAGAGAGAGAGTGGATAATTAGGGTGGGCTGGACAAAATGCAAAGATTAGGCGCGAGTCAAATGTTTCCCTTTGAATTGCATTAGCGTCGCGCTTTCCGCATAACGTCTTTCATTGCGGTTCCGGATTGATCGCAGCTCCAGAGTCGTGGAAATGGCGGCTTCCTAAAATCGCGATGAGCAAAGGGTAGGCATAACCACACTTTGTTGTAGCGTAACAATGACAAGCAATAGCAAGGTAAAGATGAAAGTCATAGAGACAAAATAGAAGGTTTGAATCACGTACGACGAGGTTAAAAGTTGAGTAAAAGTCGTCTTATTTAGAAATTAAATTGCTTAGAGGATGGTACAATCTCCATACTCTTCCATACGGAGGCTGATATAATGAGGAAAGCCTAACATATGTGAACCTAATATTTGCGACTTGTGGACAGAGGATCATCGAAATTCCACCCCCTCCCCCTCTCCCTCCCCCCCCGCGCCCCCCAAAAAAAAAAAAAAAGTACATGAACGGAGAATATGAGGGATCATAATGATTTGTTCTCGGGCAAAGCTTTGATATTGTGATGAACGATAAAAGATGGGTGTTTCTAATTTGCATCACAATATCAAATTTGAAAGGTATTTATATTACAAGAGATGATTATTGAACATGTGTCATTTGATCTATAATTTATAACCTATAATCTTTGTTCTTTGTTGTTCGTGATGTATGTCAGTCCAGTGCCTCACCATGGAAACACATGATTGGCAATGTTATCAACTTTATCCTTGGTGTACTAATCTAATGTACAGAGGACAAGTAGATCACATTTAACGTAAAATATATCAATTTCACAAACTAATCTTAATCCGCTTGAATGTAATTTTCTCTTAAAATTATTTCTTCTCCATTGCGAAAATCATGTTGACTGGGAAGGAGTCAGCATTTCTTCGATTAGAAACTTATGAACAATAAATTTTCTCCCCTCTGAAAGCGACCATCACGTGGCACCAACCCAGTAACCTCTCAAGAATCAACGTCTTAATCCTGTTTATATCCGGCTGATGGCGATACCCACGTGGACGTTTTCCATCACTTTTGAAATATGAGGATTTGAAAGTGAAATCGAATCCATGGAAAAAATCGAACCACTGTCGTGCAACTTCTCGAATGGAGAAAATTTTTCCCCTCGATCGCCGACCAATGATAATAATTACACTTATTACATCCAATTGTTGTCAAGTTTGTTGATTTAAAAGGAAAAGAATTGGACAACCTCGAATTAAGACAAAACGAGCGTAGATGCTCCGGATCTGAGCTTTTGTCATCGACGGGTTAAACGATGCCCGCAAATTCAGCCTGCGAAGAAACCCTAATTCTCGCCACTCATTGCGTAGCGGGAGTCGCTTTTTTTCTTCGAAAAGGTCGAGCGGAAATTGATAAAGTAAACCTTAAGTGACGGTGCGAGGACGATCTTCAACGGCCCATAACCTCCATTAACGGCTGCATCAACGAACATGTCTCGCTTTCGTGACGAGGGTTTTGCCCTGTTTTTGTCTCGTAGGCAGTCCTTAAATGCTGGTGACTCGTAGAAACCCTAGATGACTCTACATCGAGTCATTCGCGACAGGATCGCCTGATTTCGTGGGAGTATGTATGTGCGGCGTGGAATAACTTGCTTCTCTTCTTACTATTATTTATTTATTTATTTTAGATACAATCATACATTAACGAGTTAATTCTCGCAATATACTATATCAACCTCACAATTCTTGTTAAATACATATATTATGGACACAATGACCGGACATTTCAACTTAGGAGATTATTGAATTTAACCCGTGACGCTTATATTCACCTTTGAATGTATATAGTAACTTGATCAATTAATAAATTCGAGAGCTAATCTCTTTTTCCCCTAGAACATGTGTGCCTATTTTGTCTTAATCAATCAATTGGAGGAACGTGTTGGCCAAAAGAAATTGTTGGTAAAATGTCAACTTTGATCGTCTGCTCGAGACGTTGGACAATAATATAAACGAAGCAGTCCCTATCGCATGGGACGATATTTATTCGGGTGGATAACTGCTTTTTAGACTTAGCCGCTTGGACGAACCACAAAAATTCGTATGCCCGGACAAACTTGAGGACATTGGATGTCCAATCAGAGAGATTTCCGCTCTATTACCTCCAAAATTTTTGACAATAAACAATTTCGTTCATAGTCTTCTCAAGGTACATGTGCGCAAGTTTCAATTGCATTAAGAAAAATTCCGTAAACATACATAGGTTGGTTCATGACCACCGCATTCTTAAAGATAAGATTGTTTTTTCCCCTATATATACTTTTATTTTCTGTATTTTCTAACAGTTACATCGTAATTATTAACCTTCTGGTTCCTCAACATTACATAGTAAAAGACCAACTATGCCCAAATTCTGGATTTGCAGTTGTGGCCGTGCTTCTCAATGATAAAGTTGGACGGTGGACCTAGACCTTCCAACAGAAAATTCTAAGGGTAACAGTTTCTTGTGTCAAAGAATTGGACAACTTTAGTTTGGTAATCTAGAATTATGGTTAGAGAGAGATAGAGAGAGAGAGAGAGAGAGAGAGAGAGAGAGAGAGAGAGAGAGAGAGAGAGAGAGAGAGAGAGAGAGCATACAAGCCTAACACCTAGAGCCCAACGAACACTTTGTATGCCCCATGAATAAGTTAAATCTAAACATGTGGTTTGTGCAAAGTGGCCTTGCCCTAGAGTAGTTTACACGCACTTTGTGGGATTTAAAAAAATTAATTCTAGCTTTTGAGCTGGAAATCCCTAAATGCCTCAATTAACTATGCAAATCTCGAGAAATCTTTTCGATAATGTTATGCAAATAGTATAGAGATAGATGAATTTTTTTCTCATATCTTACTCCTCATAGTCATGTAAGATTTTGTTGGCATGAAAATTAAAAAAAGACTAAGATTAAATTTTCCAAATTATATTTTCTATATTCATGGAATAATGTTATGGAGCCGGAAGTGCCTCTTGCCATATTTTGATAAACCTTCTTCCAGCCTAAGAAGCATGCCTGGTTCTCTAATCTCAAAGAAAAAGAGGAGCTAGATCTCGCCTTTAGAATGATTTGAAGTAATTGCAGTTAGCTTAAAGACATTCGTAGGTGTCGATTGATCAAGGCTTTTGGAAGTACTAAGAGATGCGCACGCATACGTGCGATATCCAAACTATTTCCGTTGACCCTCACGAAAATCTGCGTACAGACCCTTGAAACATCCCACGATCCAAACATCCCACGATCCGTCGCCGATATAGTTACGGAGATCATTGCGTCAGATTATTCAGCTTGCAAGAAAAGTTATAGCGCGAGCAAACCCTATAAAATAACAATAAATAATGGCAAAAAACTATCGCCGAAAATTCTCCAATGACGACAAGGACTCCGATTTAGTGGAATTTTGTGCTCTCAATTTGACTATAAATACCCGCCCGTTGTGCTCCCAAATTGAGTGCAAGAAATCAAACTCCTGACCGAAGTGTCTCGAGAATCACATGGCGCTTCTTCAATCTCCATCGATTTGCTTCCCTCTCGCCCTTCTCCTTTCTCTCCTCATAAACTCGTCTCACTGCTTCAAACCCAAATCGTTTAACATCTCGAAAGCTCAGTCCAACGGTGATTGGTCGCCGGCAGGTGCGACGTGGTACGGAGTCCCAACGGCGCTGGAAGCGATGGTAATGGAATGGCATTATATTTTTATTTGGTCAATTCACCTGGAGTAAAGATCTTTTTATGCAAGCGCCGTTGGTCTCATCACACGCCTTTCAGTAATTTTGACTTATCAAGTCTTTCGAGTATAAATCGGTTCGGACATATGAGTAGCTTAGGTCAATCGCTTAATCGGGATTGATTTTGGCTTTGTACCAAACACATATAGACTTAGAGGTCAAACTGGAATCAAGTACAACGCTAGACAATACTACTCTAGTAATTACACATTTCACCTGATCTGCAAATATACATATATATATATTTATACATACATATATAATATATTATATATAATATGCTTTGTATGATATTTTGTACGTAGGTGGTGCATGTGGGTATGGGAGTGGGGTCGAGCAAGCTCCGTTCTCTTCAATGGTGTCCGCAGGAGGGCCTTCTCTTTTCAAATCAGGCAAAGGATGTGGAGCTTGTTACCAGGTTTCTCTCTTGCTAGAAAAGTGTTTCTCGAATTATTTTTATATTCGCCGTCATCGAAGAAAATTTGCCATGGACAAAGTTAATATATGTTCACGAGATATGCTTTTCCTAAATTAACAATCGTGGAATAGAATTCATGAAAACATCTACTGCGGCACGCTTTCTAGACTCCCATTAAAAGTAGTTTAAATTCTTCGTATTTAAATTGATTATTTGACTCGGTACATATTGTCCTATTCAAACAGATTATTTAGTAGTAGTTAGGAAGTGCAGTCTTTTGAGCTCTTGTTGATTAAATTTCAGGTGAAATGCACTGAAAACGCGGCTTGTTCCGGGAACCCGGTGACCGTCGTTATAACTGATGAATGCCCTGGTGGCCCTTGTGTCGCTGAATCGGCTCACTTCGATTTGAGCGGCACGGCTTTTGGAGCCATGGCAAGCTCCGGCAAGGCCGATGAACTTCGCAACGCTGGGGTGCTGCAAATTCAATACCAAAAGTCCGTACGGTTGATCCTTTCTCTATGCATCCTTTCGAGTGAATTCCAATTTTAACAGACGCGCAGAGGGAAAAAAGGAAGATAAAACGCATTGAAAAGTGCTTTAAATTAACGAGAAACTTTGCTTTCACCAGACTTATACTAATCAGCAAATAATCTAACTTGCTTATTAAAAGTCTATTTATGTGCACATATTTACAATGTCAAGCAGAGTAAAGTGCAATTTCCCCGGCGCGAAGGTGGCATTCCACGTTGACTCCGGCTCGAACCCCAACTATTTCGCTGCGCTAATTGAGTACGAGGATGGGGATGGCGAGCTCGGCGCCGTCAACCTGAAGCAGGCTCTAGACTCTGACTCTTGGCTTCCGATGCAACAGTCGTGGGGCGCGGTTTGGAAGCTGGATGGCGCGGGCCAGCTGCGCGCCCGTTCTCGATCAAGCTCACCTCTCTTGACTCCGGCAAGACCCTGGTTGCCAACAACGTGATCCCCGCTGGGTGGCAGCCCGGACAGACGTACCGGTCGGTCGTCAACTTTGCTGTCTAAGGGTTGTGCGTGGTTTGCTTGGGAGACGAAGAAATGGAGATTGATCGTCAGTTAATTTGGCTGTGTGTGTTTTATGTGATAGGCAAAAATAAAATATTGGATGGTGTGGAAAAAGAAAGTATTTTGCTTTTTCCACTCTGTGTAATCTAGTCAGCTATGAGCTACCTCTTGGAAAAGAGAGTAGTAGTGAGAAATGAATGGTATTGTCCTTAAAAAATCAAGAATGATTTAGGTATTTTTGTTCCTTTTTTCATGCCAATCTATTGTATATGAAGCTTGAAAGCTTTTATGTTTTGCACCAATATATGTACCACTTCCAAAATGGATGGTTATAAATCATGTCAATCTATATGCAAATGGGTATTTTCTTCACTTTGAAAAAAAATGAAATTTCTCAATGAAAATTATAATTCCTTAGAAACCATTTTTAATACATATTCATAGATAAAACTAACGAACCCGACCTTTCAACATATTCCTACCACTCCCAACTATCACTACTTTGATTCATTTCTAGGACGTCGAATTTGTACTTAATACTAGCTCCAATAATATATGTGAAAAGAAACATCATCATTGAATTTTCTGTTCAATCCCGATCAAACTATTGACTGAAATTTAAGTTCAATCTCCATCAAGGTACTCTTGGACTACGTAGGACGGTCGATGTTCATGTCAATAATTTCTAGCTAAAATTGACTCGAATGACTACATTAACAAATCGTCAAAAGGTTTAAATGATAAAATATCGAGATTTTGAATTGAAGTGACATTCATGTAATAGATTTAGATTTTTTTTTTTTGTTAATCAAGTCAAATGAACATCATTGACATGGACAAAGAAGAGCTGGGTATTGATGCAAATCAGTTTCTTGCCACCATTAAAAGGGTAAGTGACTTAAGGCGCGCATGATAACCATTCTATTTTTCTATTTTTCTGTTCCTCGGAATAGATTTGGAATAGAAATTCGTTAGGTGACATAATTTCATTTTTTTAAAAATTATTTCTAGAATAACTTTCTACTTCAGAAATAGATTTCGATCGAAGTCGAAGTTAAAATATTTACCTTTTCTATTTCTAGAACAAAAGTGAGTAATGAAAACTCTTCTTGTTGTTTACTCTCATCGCCCTCCACCCACCCATCACCCGTGGGACGTCGGATGCCTGCCTCTGACCATCGTATGTCAGATGCCTGCCGCCGGTTGCTCACCACTGGTTGTCGGATGCCCATCGCTGGCCCTTGGACTTCGGCCATCTACTACCGATTGCCGATCGTTCACCACTGGCTGCTGCTTGTGTGCCTCCTGCCACTGATTGCCGGTCACCAGTGACACCCTTGCGATTGTTGGCCATCAGAAGCCAAACGCCTCCCACCACTACTCGAGGAGGGGGGGGGGAATTTTATGTCATTATTAAACGAATTTCTATTTCAAGAGCAGAAATTTTATAAGGTTACAAATGCATATTTCTTCTCAGAAACTTATCTAGGGAATAAAAATAGGAAAATTAATTTCTAGTCAAAAATTGATTTCTAGAATGGAATGGTTATCATACATGTCCTTAATATCCATTATTAACGAATTTTGTTCTTTGATAGTTGACCTCGGTGTAGACGCGAAGTGCATCATCAGTATCCTCAGAAGTCGTTCAAGAATTCCGGGCCAAAGATGAAGAAAGTCAGTGAGTTCATGAAGGATGTTATGCTGCATTTGCGGTTCTTCATCCAAAGCCTACGTAAGGCATTTGGAGGCTTTTTCCTTCTTTTTGTTTTTTGTTATTTTTTGGCAGAAGAACAGCCCAAGTGCCAAAACTTAGCACGGAAGGACACTTAAGTGCCAAAACTTCGGAAAGGTACACTTAAGTGCCAGTTTCAGAGTAAAGTGGATCACTTAAGTACCACTCTGGCCAAATTGTTGACGTGACAATTTTCCGGCAAGTTGGGTGCAAAACGGTGTCGTCTTGCTCGGCGACGTGGCAAGAAAATGCAAAAACGACATCATTTTGTGTCGATGTGCAAATAATTAATATAAAAATTAATTAAATTAAATTTAAACTTAATTTTATTTAAAATATTCTAAAAAATAAAAAAAACTTAAAATTAAATATATAAAAAAGGGGGAGTCGAAGGGGGCGGGCGAGGGCCGAGCCCTCGTCGTTGCCGCCGCCGGGAAAGGTCGGCGACGAGGGGGAGGGTCGGCCGGGGTCGCCGGCCCCGGCCCTTGGCCGGGCTCGGCGACCCCGGCTAATGCTCCCTCAACCGTCGCCAGCCCTTCCCCGGCGACGGCGGGGGGAGGTGGCGAGGGCCCGCGAGCCCTCGCCCGGATGTGGGGCAAGGGTCGCGGCCCTCGCCGCAATCTGGCGAGGGCTCGTGGCCCCGCGCCGCCGGCCGGCGGGGGGCCAGCGACCCCGGTTGACCCTCCCCCTCCGTCGCCGGCCCTTCCCGGCGGCGATGGCGAGGGTTCAGCCCTCGCCCGCCCCCTTCGGCTCCCACCTTTTTATTTATTTATATTTTAGGTGTTTTAATTTTAAGTTTTTTATTTTTTAGAATATTTTAAATAAAATTAATTTTATATTAATTATTTACACATCATACACAAAACAACCTCGCCATGTCAGCGACCAAAACGATGTCGTTTGCACCCAACTCGTTGGAAAATTGCCACGTCAGCAATTTGGCCGGATTTTGGCCGGAGTAGCACTTAAGTGATCCACTTTACTCCGAAACTGGCACTTAAGTGTGCCTTTCCAAAGTTTTGGTACTTAAGTATCCCTCCGTGCCAAGTTTTGGCACTCCAGGTGTCCCAACCTCATTATTTTTTAATCATGTATTGCAATCCCTTATGGCTTCTGTTTCTCTTCAATTTCTTATACCTTCACTATCCTGCAGCATTAATACAATGTTGTTAAACCCAAATTTTATACTTAAGCTCGCTTGCCTTCAATTTTGAAGGTACCCAATCGAGCGATCGAATCGTTCTAGACATCAACTCAAAAACCCCAGATCTAGTTTGTGTTCCTTTCTCGAACATCCGTCACCTGTTTAACACATAAGGACTGTGGCAATGCCGAAATTTCTGATCTGTTGAAGTCAAGCGACAATGAATGTGGGACGTTTCACAATTCTCTGGATCTTGTAATTTTAACATAAATAACATGTTACTGCCACGTGGTATGATTGTCATATAAAATACCCTCTTTGGTCTTTAGTTGTGAAGCATTTTTGGTACTTGGGGCCCAAAGGCTTAGGCTATATTTGACTATTTCTCGTTTCCCTTAAGATGGATTAATGGTATTTGGGCTCATTTGGATCCAAATGGGGCTTGTAGGGGTGTGCAACCAAACCGGGTATACCCGGCAACCGAACCGCCCCACCCAAAAAATAGGGCCGAGAATTGGTTCCCAAAATTGGGAATCGGTATGAACTGGTCTGGGAACCGGTTCCGAGCAAATACCCACCCGGGAATCGGATCGATCGGACTGATTTGGGAATCGGTTTTGTAAATCCAAAAGACCAAAACCCTATCTTTTTTCCCCTAATTTCTAATCTTAGAATTGCATTTTCCTCTCGCACAACGCTTATCATGCCCCGATCCTCCGAGCGCGTGCCCATCTCTCGATGGTCGATTAAATAGTGACGTCCCAGGACGCGTCGCCGACCCATTCATTTTAATGCGCATGCGGAAGTGAATAATTAAATCCCTAGACAACAACAAGATGTGATAGAGAAGTAGGGCCACAAATTTTCAACCGTAGCACACTTATATACATATCAAACTAAGTCATATACAATATTAGTCGATATATACAAGGTCTGCAAAAAGGAGGGGTTAGAGTGCTACAGATCCTCTAAGCATTCGAGTCTTCAACTGAATACTCCGGCGACCCTGGATCCGACAGACTCGGGTCCACCACTAAACCACTAGGAGGGTCTGCCGTGCCTTTTCCAAAAGCAACCTCCAGCGCCGACATAGGGATTTCAGATTCCAGTTTGAGGCATTTTTTTTGTCCATTCCACTCACGACGATACCACGATCTGTATTGATGGGGTACCTTATGGGGGTAAACCCTCATCAACCCAAACAACGGATCTCATGAGTTCATAGACCCATCCCCTTGGGTTCCCATGAAGCGAAATATAAGATACCTGCTCGGTGACTTTCTTCGACTGGCCAAAATGCTTGAGAAGTACAACCATCTAAGGATTTGTAAATGTTAGCCCACAACGGGATGAGACGACGTCTCAACAAATTCACCCCCTAAATTCCGACTAAGAAGGAAATACGCCTAAAGGTTACTTATGCACACAAGAGATAGGTGACTTACCTTTGCCTCAGTTCCTTCCTACAAGTTAGTATGATTTGTATATTCAACCCACCACTTCAATTCAAATCACACCAAACATCGATTAGTCGACTTACTCGACTCCATACTATCGATACCATCCACACAATGTGATCAAGTCGAACGTTGCTCACCCTAAGCTGACAATAGATGGTATAGCTCACCAAAGCCTATGTTGCACAGACACGTGTAATGGGCTTCCGTGTCGTGTCCGACACGTGTCGGAACGTATTGGACACGTCGACACGCTCGGACACGCGTTGACCGCGTGTCAGATTTGTCGACACGTGGTCAACTTTTGTCGACACGTTTCGACACGCGTGTCCGGCGAGGGTGAGGGAGCAGAGACGAGCGAAGGCGAGCCCGCGATGGGCGAGAGACGGCCAGAGAGAGTAGAGGCGAGGCGAGGGCCGTGAGGAGGAACTTCATGAGAGAGGTGCGCGTGGGGGAGGGCGGCGTCGTTGAGTGGGGCGGCGGCGGCGGGCAAGGCGAAGGAGGAGGAGGAGGAGGGTTTGCGGAGGTGTGCAGCCTCTTAGCGCACAAGGACCGCGCGTTCCATCCCTGGCAAGCAGAAATCGAGAGGAAGAGGAGAGGAGAGGAAAGGCGTTGGGCGGCGAGGAGAGGAGAAGAAGGCCTGCTAGGGTTTTGAAAAGAAAAATAAAAGAATAAAAAAGGACATGGCGTGTTGGAGGGAGGGGGAAGTGACGGGAGCGAGGGGAAGAGTGACGGGCTGATAGCCTGTCGTGGAGGGAAAAGTGAAAAAATTTTGGGGAAAATTTTGGGGGTGGGGAGACGAGGGAAAAAAGGAAGCTTGGGCGTTCGTGGGAGGGTTGGGGGGGAGGGGAGGGGGGGGGTTTGGGGTGGACCCCTTAAGGGGTTTTTATTTAATCAAAAAGTTATTAAATGAAATTAAAAGGTAATTTTAAAAAATAAAAATGCGTTGAATGATTAGTGTAAGTCCATTGTAGGTTTTTTTAATTAATTAATTAATTATTTATAAATTTGAATTAAATTAATTAAAAATAAAAATATTCATTTAATATACAACGTGTCCTAGCGTGTCGGAATTTTCTATTTTTGAGAAATGACGTGTCGTGTCATGTCGTGTCGCGTGTCCGTGTCGCGTGTCGGTGCAACCTAGACCGAAGCTGATAATAGATATATAATAATGCTCACCGGAGTTGCTATATATCTATAATGCTCACCAAAGCTGTGCGATATTTAATGTTATACTGCTCACTCTAAGCTGATATATCAAGGCCCGCAGGCTAATATAGTATACCGTTCTAATCAACTAACAATTTCACCACTTTTATCATACCCGATAAAAATAATCGTGTGTGGGTACACTGTCGGCCTTAGCCAAAATACAATATTTTCCTTTTAAAAAATCCCACCATTTAATATAGTCCACCAGAATATTTTTGGCGTTGTAAACGATGCCCGGTATTTTCCAATTAAATACTGAAATTACTAAATTTTGGGATAAAGACCAAAAATTACAATTCACACTCAATTTGCACAAACCAACACTCAATTAAACAAACCAATCATACCATTGAAATTAGCATGAAATTCCGGTCACAGGCTATCCCGATCTAATTTCTGGAAAATAATAAATAACTAAATAATGACCAAAATTAATTAAATAAATACCAATAAATACCAAAAATGCAAACTTAGGCCGAAAAAGGCTAATTAAATACCGAAACGGGCTCGGAAAATTTCCAAACCTATCTAGATAAATACTACGGCTTATCTGGTCTCTAATTATGCTACTCTAACCACCTAACATGCATAAACAAATAATTAAATTGCTAATCCAATCTAACTAACCACATAATCCATACTTAATCTAAAATAATCAATCCTTAAGCATAATTAAATCCTTAAGCAAAGATTAGTGAGTAAACTCACCGGTTTTGAATTTCGATGAGTTCACGAGGATGGCGAGGCAGAGATGAGCGATAAAATCCGAAGCGGGGGCACCAAGCGAGGTTGGGAAGGGCTCGAAAATGGGCCTCGAAGCCCACACTTCTTGCTGGACTTTGGTTCTCACTCTTGGATTGAAGGAGAGAGCTGGACAGCTAGTTCGGCAAGATAGGATTGGCGGAGCTGTTGCGGCCTAAGCGGGTGACTCCGGCGGCTGAACAGCGGTGGCCCGACTTCGACGGTGGCCTGAGGAGGCTCAGGATGGCAGGGACATGAGCGGGATGCTCAAACGTAGGCGGGACGGCGGAAGGACGTGCGACGAGCGAGGCAAGCTCGCGTCTAGTCGCGACGGGCAAGAACAGCGATTCGGCGGCTTGGCGGTGGTTGCGACGGGAGGGGTTTTGGCCGGTTCTCTTCAACTTTGAAGCTCTCTCTCCGGTCTGGAAATGGAGGAAACCGACCGGAATGGGGAAGAAGGGGGACAGCTACTTCTTGAAGGGTCTTAATTTGCTCTATCCTCACCCTTTTGTCCCCTTGAAGAGGCCCCACCGGTTTGCTGGCTTCATCAGCACTCTTGCAGCCTACAAAGCTTCCTTGGGAAGTCTTGGAAGTGGTCCAAAAGGTCATGGACCAAGGGGCTACGAATTTTGGACAAATTTCCCCCAAAACTACTTCAATTCCCACTTGAATTAAATCAATTCGGCCCTCATAAATTCCACCAATGTCTCCTCGATCAAATTATTATTTTTCCTTGCTAATAGATCCAACTTGCATCCCACAAACGGGATAAAAAACGGTCCCCCGAATTTTCCGGACAAAAACAGCCCTATTTTGACTTTTCGCCAAAAATCTCGGTTTTCAGAAAAATTTTCGGAGGATGAGTTGACGTTCCTAAAATGACTCATGACATGACAGAACTTTCAATTTTTGAAATCGGATTCAAATTCGCTGTTGATTTCAATTTGGCACGATTTTAACGTGACCTAGCCTACCGGGTAGCTTTTAGAAATTTTGGTGCAATTGACCCGTGATCGATTTATTTCCGGTCACAATGTACGTCTTCGACTCATTGGCGACCCTCGGTTGTCGTGAAAATCTTGAGGCTTCAAATACGGACACTGGGTATCAAAAAGACAGAAAAATCGGCCTAGTGCTGATCGATGAGAATTTTGCAATCTGGTGGCATCACCCACACTTTGATCACCTATCTCAGCCGAAACGACCTATCTCTGATCTCTCGGTCGATTTTTAACTATCTTTGTAATGATCTCTATAGATGAACACGGTCAAGTAGTCGATTCCTAGTCGAATTCTCAAGTTTATTGCATTAAAATCCTTTAATAGCTTCCCTAGATAGTCTAGTTATTTTATGAGTGATCAGCTAAGATAATAGCACTATTAGCGCGTCGATGAAAGGCCTAATTTATTTAATTGAAAACAAAATTGAAATTTTAGGATTTCACAATGCTCCCCCTTCATCGTTTCTCTTCTTTGCTTGCTTTCCTCCCTCGCTTGCTCACTTTGTCGCACCATTCATCGCATAGGATTTTTGCTTGGCCTTATATTTTTGTTTATGATAATTAACCTTGTGATCCTTAGTTTTGTTTAGTCAAAAGTTCATGTACTTATTGATCGTATGTGCTTAATGTTTCAATATAATTTAGGAGGATTTTGTTATTTTCTCACATATTAATGTAAAATTCGAAACTGTATAGGATATTGGGCAGTTGCAAAATAGGTTCCAGTGGAAATGATGTTGACTTAGGAACCGGACCGGAAAAATAGGGTGGTTCCAAAATAGGGCCTAGTACAAATAGGGTTGGGTACAAGATTCAGGTCTGCAAACTACTCACCCTGGACCTGATCACCCTAGGGACTCGTAGTATCCTTTGCCTTGTTCAATGAATCCACAGTAGGGCCGTTGCTTTTTAGCAGCTGCCGGTTCATTCTAATGCCTGGTCCAAGATCTCAAGACATCCAAGCAAAATGTTGCGATTTACGGACTTGCAACCAATCAATCTCAATCTAACATCAGTAACAATCTTTCTGTATACATCATTTACATCCAACGTAGTTCCACCATTATGTAATCTCCAGTAGCAGACCAACCAAGTTTAAACAGCAATGCCTGAAAAGAAGCACCCCTTGACATTTTTTAATCCAATGAAACCCAATGTCCACACATCACGCATCCTATTTGTACCAAAAAGATCCAGCACTCTCCTCCAAACTAAAGATGAAAAACTACATTCAAAGATTAGATGATTGTTTCTCATTCATGAGGCCACATAAAATGCGGCTAGCTGAAGACATAGAAACACAACTTAGCGTCCCATCTCAACTAGCAAGCCTAATCAGAACAAGCATCCATGAAACAAAACAGTGCTTGGGAATAGATGGGTTAAACCAGATACGTCTGTGCCAATCAACATGTTGGCCCTTCACTCTAATAGTCCTCCAAGAACAAGCAATAGAGTAAGAACCAGATGAGTAAAGAATCCAAATCAACTAAAAATCAGCTGCCACATTGGGGAACGACACACCAGATATATCAGTTTGAATATGCACCATAGCATCAGATCTTGCACGGGGCCAGCAACATCCAAGATCATTTATAACCCGGGATATTTTGCAATTTAAAGAATCATTAGAGACCACTCTTATTGAGAATTTATCTAAAAATGACCCAAAAGGATGCCTGGACTAGCTAAGGTTCTTTGAAAGGTTATAACTTCTTTGATAGCCAAGGTTCTATTGAGAATCATTAGAGACCACTCTTATTGAGAAACATCATGCTTCTGAATCGGGAAAAATAAGTGAAAATTTGATAACATATCATGTTACAAGAACATAAATATGCATCTAAAGTCCAAACATCATGTTTGAATCTAACGTTCAACTAGTTTTGTCAATAGCTTATTTGAATCAACAATATCGAAGATGTATAATTTAATCTTGGGTTAATACCACGAAAAACCATAAATTGGTACACGTGACAAATTTACTCTAAACTAAAATCTCAAATTGATAGTCATGTAACAAATTTACTCAAAACTAGCTTTTTAACCACCAAAAAGGGAAAATTGTCCAAAAATCATAAACCTATAACATTTTTGTCAATTTAATTCAAAAATTTTCAATTCAGACATAAATTTTTTCACGTTTTGCTAATTGCGTTCATCTAGCTAATTTTGGTAAGAAATTACTGACGTGGACGTTGACCGTCTTATGTGTTACGATCGGTGTTGACAATTTTGTTAATACTATTTTAATATTTTCAGAGTTTTTAGTTAATTTTTTTCTTTTCTTTCTTCCTTTTTTTCCCTTTTGTCTTATTTTCATTTTCTTCTTTCTTTTTCCCTTTTTCTCATTGTCGGCCACTCTCGGGCCTCGTCGATGGCCAATGAGTTGCTGGCCTCAGGTGAGGACCACCCTTGCCGGCCTCGGCCTCGGCCATGGCTATCGGCAAGGTGATTGGGATTTGGAGCTCATGGCTGCCATAGCCACTTGAGCTCGATCTTTGGCTCATGGCCATGGTCGGGATATGGAGCTCATATATCTTGAGCTCGTCGCCTCATGGCCATAGACAAGATGGATAGTGGTGAGGAGTCTATTGCCGGCAATCAGTCGATGTTTACCTTCCAAATTCCTCTCGACGGTGGGATCCAAACAATTAGTGAGTTCTGCTTCCTTTTGGTTCGTTTCTCTGTAAGAGGGTTCCATCTCAAGTAGTCCTTATTCATTGCCATGGCCTCCTCCACTATTTGTCTTAGATCTATGTGCTACTAACGGAACACAAATTTTTTTCTATTTTTCCATATATTGTAGAGTACTCCAGCGACAACCATGACTACGATGGTGGACGGGATCTAGAGCTCTAGATCCTAGCCATCGCTGTGAGGCCACGAGCTCAAGATATGTGAAACTGGCCATGGCTATGAGGCAATGAGCTCCAGATCCCAGCCATAGATGTAAGCCTGGAGCTCGAGTTCAAGTGGCCATGGTGGCCACAAGCTCCACATCTTGACAACCATCGACATCCATGACCACGAGCCAGAGCTTGAGCTCAAGTGGCCACAATCTCTAGGTCCCAACCACCATTGATAGCCGTGGCTCAGGCCGAGGCCGAGGGTGGTAACTTGCTGGCCATTGACAAGGCCCGGTGAAGGTTGGTGGAGGGCATGGTATTGGCTGGCGGAGGGAAAAAGGGAAAAGGAAAAGAAGAGAAAAGTAAAAAGAAAAAAAAAAAGAAGAGAAGGAAAAAAGTCAGAGGTGGTCGATGGAGGGAAAAAGGGAAAAAGAAAAGAAGAGAAATGGAAAAAAAAGAAAAGAAAAGAAGAAAAAGAGAAAAAAAGAAAAAAAGAAAAAAAATCTCAAAGATATTGAAATATTATTAAAATTGTCCATGTCAAAAGCCGATCATGTCATGTAGGATGGCTGATGTCCACATCAGTAATTTTCAACCAAAATTGATCGGATGGTCTCAATTGACAAAATTTAAAAATGCTTAGAACTCATTTAGTAGGTTAAGATTGACTTGACAAGAATGCAATAAATCTATGAATTTTTAAATAATTTTCTCTTACAAAAAGCCCCAAACTAGTATATTCGTGATAAATTTATCATTCGAAAAATCACAAATTGGTACATCTTTGGTAAATGGAGGGTAAAACCTTAAAATGGTACATCCACTACTTGCCATCTATCATCCAACTCGGCAATTTTACAATAAAATTCATGGAAGTATACCAGTTTGGGATTTTTGTGGTTAAAAAATTAGTTTAGGAAAAATATATCACACATTTACCGTTTGAGATTTTTTGTAATATAACCCTTAAATCTATTGAATTGACCAAACATAAAAGCATGTCCAAGTGGGAGAAACCAATGAAGTAGAGAATTGCCATAGGATAACAAGTATATTACTGACACTAATAAAATGCCACCGATGATATTGAAAATTGCTGCTAATTATCTTTAAAATATCGCTAAATGCATCTTATCGTGTCAATTTCAGAAATGATGGTAATGTAGTGTAAAAAACGTTCGATATTGTTGTAGTGAGTTGGTTTGAGAGATAGTTCTCAATGATAGGGAAACATTAGTTCTTTGCCATTTACTGTAGCGAGTAGGAGCAAATTTATTATTAACAAAAAAATATAACCAACATACAAGTGAGACGAAACTCACTTTTGACTTAAACGTGTAGAATATGGATAGATAAATATGTAACTTCTTTATATATGGTAGTCAGTATTTTTGGTTCAGAAAAGTAATTTCCAATATATTGTCAAATCGAATGAATAAATTATACTGCGTTCGATAACTTTTTCTTTTTTTCCATTGGAAAAGTAAGCACCCACTTATTACTAACTATTAATTTGTTCACACACTTAGTTGATTTTTCAATAAGGAAAAGTAACTTTCAACCTATAATAAAAATGGAAAAAAATAATATTCCACTAGTTATATGAAAAAGTAAATAATTCAAGGGTTGATGCTGCAAAAAATCCTAAATTGATACAGTCGTGACTAATTTATCACAAGTTAATTTGTTAATCAACAAAATCTTTAAGATAGTACATTTATGACAGATTTAATCCAAACTAATTTTTTGATCATCAAAAATCCAAAGTTGATACATTTTTTTTAAATAAATTTACCCTCCGATAGTCTCTCTTAAATTGAATTAATATCACAAAAAATCATAAATTGATACACCTGTGACAAATGAAGGGTAAAATTCTAGACTAGTATACTCGTCAATTGATATGTGTCACCAAATTCAGCAATTTGACATTAAAGTTTAATGAAAATTAACAAAGGGTAAATTTGTCATATATAGAGTTTGAAATGGTCAAAAATTAATTTAGGGTAAATTTGTTATCGGTGTACTAATTTGAGATTTTTTAAGGTATTAATCCTAATTTTTTTTTATTTTTTATCCTAACTTTAATTAGCAACTTCTATATCTATATTTGATCAATGATATTCTCAATCAAAAAAGAGAGAGAAAGAGAGAGGCAAATTTCGATTAAAAAAAAGTAGTGAAAATAACTAAAATGGAATGCCCGACTCCTTCGGTTGTCTAGAGAACATGACGTGCACATGGCCAGTTGTGCAGGTCACTTGGGGAAGAGCTTGGTCAATTAATTTTAGTATTCCTTGCCAACTCCTTCGCCGAACATTCTTGCGCTCCTCGTCTAAAATGACAAGTCAAAACCCAAGAGCGAGATATAGGAATCTGTCGAAAATATTCCCGACATTGTTATTTCTCAAGTCGGCTGACTGCTTCTGAATAAGAAAATCGAAACCCACAGGTGGGATTCATTAATTCGTAGGGTTTTTCTTTTTCGCTTCGTTTCCGAGCGCAAGGAGAAATACGTTGGGGCGAACAGTGACAAGACCATAGCCTGTTTGACAGTACATCCATGCGAGATACTTGGGAGGAAGCATGTACGCCGTCTGCATTGCTTATTGTCCTTTTCTATCGCCTAACTCGATGAAATGTTACTATGGAAAATATTAATAGTGAGATGAATGCTGTTGACAGTAGAGATAACATTATAGAGGATTCATGATAAATTTTAACAAGCCTAAAAACAAGTTCTCATAAAAAAGACAAAGATCTCTTTTTTCTTATAAGTAAGACAAGGTAGAGAGGCGTGATAGTGCATATACCTTTCTAGGTGTTAAAATGAGAGTTTCACACTCTTTACGAAAGATTTTGTTTAAGTCATTATTACTTAAACTGCGTTTGGAGGACCGAATATAATTTTGGGGAGAATAATATCCGGTGCTTGGGAGAACACTAGATTTGAATCTTTCTGGACATAATTTGGACAAAAATCCCCACCTTATGGAAAATCTAAGGAAAAAAGAAACAGAAAAAGGAGAAAAACCCGATGGACTAGCTTTCCTACTCACCGCTCGACTTCATCCACACCGGATGAACACCTCTTAGTCGATCTCTCCACTTGTTGTCGGCTCAATATCACCGTCCTCGAGCTCGAATACCATTGTCTTAAACTGTTGCTTCTAGCTTCGTCAGGCGCAGCCATCCAAAGAGTTGACTTCCTCCAACAAGTTTCAGATTTCTTCTTCTTCTTCTTCTTTTTCTCTTTCTCTCGCAGAAGAACCCATTCTATTTGTGAAAATTTTGAGGGCCTATCATCGAGAATTTCGATGAACGTTGCTCCTATTTTCAATCATCCTCCGCTCTTGCTTTCATCTGAATAAAAGGATGGTGGTGATGGGTTAAATAAATCGGCTCACCAGGGACGGTTCGTCTTTACAACCCATTTAATTTGGTGATGATGGGTCATCGACACGGGTTTCTTTAACGTAAATCTAGGTTCTATTTGCCGGGACTTTCTGGGTCTATGTCCGTCCTTGTTTAGTACTTTGTTCTGCGTTGTCAACAAGTTCTTGAGCCAACCAAGTCGCGAGTTTTATATTTTTCCTTTGATTTTCAATTTTGGGTGATGGTATGTTTTAACTTTATTTCGGAGAAAAATCTCAGAGAAGAAACAAGGGATTTGAGTTCAGTTGTGGACTCAAGTATTGATTTCAGAGTACTAATCCAAAAGGCGACTTGCAAAGAAGGAACATTGAGCAACTAGAGCAAGAAATCAGAGAATTGCGGTAGTGCACACCAGATGCGGAATCGTTAACCTCCTGCCCCGACTAAAGGATGAAGATTATTTGGGTTGTGAACAGCAAGTTGAAAAGCGAGTACAATGAACTGTCTGACGCACTCCACATGTTCCTTGGCACAAAATTGGCGCACATTTCTGGAAATCCTAATTTCTATATGCTTAAAAATGACTACGTCTCAACCCGTAGTACTGGGGTAGCTCATTCAATGGAACCTACACATGGGTGTTCCAACCTATATATATGCCGGTATGCATCATGATGGCAATACTAAAGACGCTCTTTCTATTTTCATCTCTGTCACTCATTAGTCCTAAGTCCTACACAAACACCCACAGACAGAGAGAATTCGAATTGCTGATCCCAACCGCAGAATCCAAAATGGCGAACGCAGAAATTTTAGAGAAGAGCATGGACCAACTTACAGAGGCCAACAAGAGCCTACAAGAGCTTATCTCGAACCGCATCAGTAGGACTCAGGAATTCATGAATCTGTACTTCGTCTTCCAAGGTATTGTTTTCTTCTACGCTGACGTCCTCGGAAACGATCAGGTGTAAACTGAAATGGACTTTGTACGCCCTCTCTTTACTGGCCTCCATTTACAACTCCCTCGCGGTATTGGTAAACATCCGTATGTCGCTGAAGTACTACGAAAATATGGCCCTCAACTGGGATCCACACGACAAACTGAGGGTGCACCTTGCCAATCTGAGGGTGCAACAACGGAACAATGCTAATGCCCAAGCAGCGGTAGAGCAACAGAACAATGCTAACGCTGAAGCGGTGCCACAGCAACAGAACAATGCTAATGCCCAAGCGACGGGGCAGCAACGGAACAATCCCTATAGATTTAGAATCAATCAAGGCTACACCATGTGTTATTTGACACTGCTGCTGCTTTTGATATTTTCGGCTGCAATGCTATATGGTTTCTCCCAAATTCACTGTTGTCACCGATGCAGTTACGGATGATTAGTGTGATTTTTACATTATGTTACACTAGATCACATGTCAATATGTGGGGCATGTAGACTAGTAATTCGATCATGTCGGGGTGTAGATGTCGCCCAGTTGATTTTCCATTTCAAAGTGCTTCTTGCATGTATTGAATAAATATTATGTGGACCTTAAACTATGCTTCCATTGTAAAAGAAGTAGGTTTGCATTGTGTAATGGAAAAATTGTCCAAAAATTAGCCAATTCAGCTCTAAACTTTCAGTTTTGCCAATTGAGAACTATTTTTTTTTTTTTTTTTTACATTTTACCAATTGAGTCCATTTGGCTTATTTTAATCCGAAATCAGTGATGTGGACTCCCATGGTGCCACATAGAGGTGAGCATTGGTCTAGGGTCAACCCTAGACCGGCCCAACCCTGCCAGTCTTGGTCCGGTTCCTAGGGAGACTGGGTTGGTCCTTGGTCCTGGAATTCCTGGACCAGCATTGTGCGGGTCGATCCTTGGTCCTAAGAGTTTCGGGTCGGTCCAACCCGGACCATCCCTGACTATATATATAATTTTTTTATATAGAGAAAACCTTAAAATAAACGGCGTTAACAACATTAAATAGCTCCTTAGTGAGGAGTTCAAATAATTTTACATTGTTATTTAATAACTTAGGTTTTTAATGTCTTTTACGGTGTTAATAGTCATAATTTACGAATGAGGAAAATATTTTTGTGAGGAGTCCTCATGGCATCCAAAAAGGCATCTTATGGTATCCTCTTCTAGTATTCGTTCTCTACCTTATTTGTCCTCTTAGTCTTCAATTTTCCAAAATCGAAAGAAACAATTTCTCCGCTCGCCACTCGACACTTGCCTCGCTCGCTTTGGGTCACTCGTGCCACTCGCCGCTCGATGCTCGCTTGGCTTGTTGCTCTCCACTCGACATTCGATGCTCATTCTGTTCGACGCTCACCTTACTTGACCCTCATCACTTGCCTTTCTTAGTTGACCTCGCTCATCATCAAACCCATTGGGTTGGTACGACCCCCAGTTCCCCTTCAAGGACTACAAAAAATGAAATAAAAAATTATTGGTTGGTTTTGGATTGACCTTGAAACCGGACCGAACCAATTGGGTTAGTCCGATCCTCAATCGCTTTTTAAATGAGTACAACTAATGAAATAAAAAATTATCGGTTGGTCCCGGACTGACCTTGGAACCAGACCAAACCCATTGGGTTGGTCCGGTCCTTGGTCCCAAGCTTAATAGGGTCGGTCCTCGGTCCCAAAATTGAGGACCAAAGATTGTGCGGGTTGGTCCTAGGGTTAGGGGATGGATCGGCCCAACCCGGACCATGCTCACCCCTGGTCCCCTAGTGCCACATAGGATTGTTGGTGCTGACGTTGACACATTTTGTAAATTTTTTCTATAAGATTTGATTTTTTTTTTCTTTTTTCCTTTTTTTCCTACCAAATCCGATGAGGGATGTCACGCCTTGATCCTCAGGCACATGCACATCCCTTACCTTGGTCGATTTTAAAATGCAATATCCCAGGACTACATATCGCCAACCCTTTCCTTTTTAATAGCACATGCAGAAGCAGTTATAAAAATCCCCAGACAATAAAGCAATGGGATATACAAGTAGGACTAGAAATTTGAACCTGAAAACCACACCCTTATGTACATATATAACAACTCAGTCATACATGTACATATACAAGCCATGCTAAAAAGGTTGGTTTCCACTCAAACAGATTCTATAGCAACAGTCATCAGATAGGAGTGGAGGCTCAATTCTCATCAAGATCCTACTCTGGATCATCCTCGGAGTTCTCCTTCAGGTACTCCTCTTCGGGTTCTTTCTTCTCAGGTTTCTCATCAGAGTCTTGAAATGTTGTCCCCCAACTGGGATGAGACTACATCTCAGCAAGTTCTACCCCTTAAGACCCGATTAGTAAACTAATACACCTTAGGGCTGCCTATGCACAACATGAGTCAGCGGACTTACCTTGGCCTCAGAGTCCACCTACATATTAGCACAGATCAAATAGGCATCCAAGCAATCACATCACTAATCGAATCATCGATCAAATCGACCTAGTCGATTACGCACCAACAAGACCACTCACGGTTATTTCCATTCAATCAATCAATTCACAACATCAAATCAAGGTAATGATCAATCGACCTAGTCGATTACGTCTCAATCAACCATTCACCGATCATTCCATTCAATCAATCAATTCACAACATCAAATCAAAGCAAAGATTAACCGACTTAGTCGATTACATGTCAATCGGACCATTTCTAGGTCATTCACTCCATCCTATATAATCTCCAATAGTACACTTAATCACAGAGCTCCATCAATGCTCTCGGGCGTCGTTTTCGCCAAGGTGACGTATACACTTGACAATTGTGTGCGTTCTTTAAGACGCCATTTTCACCAGTGATATCTTTAATCACGAAACCACGCACGCCTATAACGATGTATTTAATAGACGGTTACGTGCGTTCTTTAAGGCGCCGTTTTCGCCAGTGATGTCCTTAATCACCGAACCACGTATGTCCGTGAATCGTATACTGTGGCATCCAAGAATTTCAATCACCCTCGGATATGTGACGGTCATGACCGATCGACGAAAGTATCGTCGGACTGTGGCATTGATATCATTTACGGGTATTGATTCGTATTTGTTTATTTATTGGATTGATATGATATGTTTAGCAATGGACCGATCAACTGTGCAACAAGAGAAAATCTGTGGACTTTGATCGACTGATATTTTATCTTTTTAAGAACCGAAGGTATGGAATTCGGCCATGCACGAGGAACACGCATGCTGAATTTAAGGATAAAATTTTGAGGAGCTGGACCGAGCATGAGGATCATGTACGTCTTTTCTGCGTGCGATTCGACAAGTAAGGAAATGAAATTTTGCCACCATGTCGCTTGATTGAATCCTTTCTCCATGCAAGAACTTCGGTTATGTGCTTGTACATGAAGAAAATTGATTATGGGAATATTAATTGATTTCTTTGGAAACCAAAATGCCTCATAATTGTACAGAAATTATGGGCTTATTTTTTTGAAGATTATGGGCCATTTAATTTGGACTTTTCAGCCACAATTTTCAGGCCCAAACAGCCCAAGAAGCCCCCTTAATTTGTCGACCAAGAGGGGGGAGGAACCGGACAAGGGGAGGTGCATTTCCTCCACCTGTCCATTGCTGCCTCAGCCACTCTCCACCTGCCTTCTTCTCTTGCTGCCACTGAGAATCCTCATGCAAGTGATTAATGATTCAACAAACCACAGAAACAAAAGAATTCGGAACTAAGGAGAGAGAGAGAGAGAGAGAGAGAGAGAGAGAGAGAGAGAGAGAGAGAGAGAGAGAAACCGAGAGTGAGCAGAGGGTGAGCGAGCGAAACAGAGAGAGAGAGTTCAAGCGAGAGTGAGCAGCAAGCGGGTGAACGGCGGAGGGGAAGAAGAGACTACCTTCTACCGTGATCGAGCTGCCACCGTCAATGCCGCCGGTCTTCGCCGCCGTTGAGCCGAACCCGAGACCCCGAGCCCCTGTTTTTGCTTGTAACCGAGTAGAAGAGCTTGAGGCAAGTGAAAGTTCATTGATCTATGTTTTGCGTGCTGTAATTATCTAGTGAAGTGCTAGTAGATGTGAGAAAATGCAGAATTGGGAGCTGCATGTTGATTTTAGATGAATGAGATGAAGCTGGACTAAGAAACTGAGCAAAAACATAGTATGTTCTATGGATTTCGTTTTTTTTTTTTTTTTTTTGGGTTGAAATAAGAACTTAAGGGTCTAACTATAGTGGATTTTTGAAGTGAAGTAGCTTTAATGTAGTGCAATAGACTTGTAAACACTTGGCGGTGGACGTTGGATGCTCGGATTCAAATGAGTAGAAGTAGTTCTCTTTGGGTTAGTAAACTGTTTTCGCAGAAAACAGCATGACCTTAGGTGATTCCGTGAATTTTCTGTAATTATCTAGTCAGAATTGGACTTTGAACCCTTAATGAAAGTTGCAGGGCATATATTTAGGAATAACATATCAAAATTTGAGAATAAATGATCAAGGTTTGGCCAGCGAAATGATTTTCCTTTGTAAATATTAAATCTGGAAGCTATTACAGACGGTTAGTAAGGAATATGGCAATTGCTGCTCTTGATATACAATGAATTCGACTTGGTGTTCTTCATGAAACTTTTTCCTTTAGGTCTTATTTATAACATGTCAAAATTTCAGAATTTTCTGAGTTCATTTAGGGATTATTCCGAAATTGTTATCAAAACTGTGCATTGTGATGTTTGAGTTGTTTTGTTCCGAATTTGCTCAAATGGTCCCAAAGGTGAATACATTTTGAATTGTTATTTGACATGTTGATACTGGAATTTAGAATACAATGCAATATTGCGATTTGATGAAGGTTTCATGGGACATCTTGTCATTGCATTTGAAAGTACTTTTGGAAATTAAGATGTTAATTGATACCGTTGGACCCTCGGGTCAACGATGCCCCGGGAGTCGGGAGGCCCAAAGGATCGAATGAGTCGATGCCTTGTGGATGCCCGGTGGCCCTAGTGGCTGAATGCCGGAGGTTTTTCCCCGGGAGCTTCAGGATGCCCTGTTGTATGCTAGTCGGTACACAAATCCGGAGGGCCGGGATAACCATTCTCATGGTGAGTCTCGAAGGGTTCCTCGTGATGCCAGGTGGGGTACGAGATGCCTGGAGGTGTGATACGCTCCGGATGCCCGGTGATTGAAAACCGGAGGCTTTCACGATGCCAGGGTTGGATGCGAAATCTCAGAAGGATGCAAACATTGGTCCTCTGGGGGGACGAAACTTTTTGAAAGATAAAATGGATGATTCTACTAAGTGTGAGTGTGGTCTGGTTAAAGGACTGAATTGTATGGCATAGAATGGGACGTGTCATTACCGTTTGGCCCTATGATCAGGACTTGGGTAACTGGACATGATGCATTTTGATTCTTTTAAAGTTGCATTTGCCATTGCACTAAATAATTTCATGATTTTGACACATATTTATTCCTTGATTACCTGTTTTTGTCTATCTTGTATGAATCTAGATACCGATAGTAATGCTTGATATAGTTTGATGAATCTTTTACTGCCGAGTGGCTGTACTCGCCCCGTTTAGGGACTAACATTTCAGACTAGAAGAGATGCCACTGCTACCAGTCACCCCAGTTCGATCTATGGTATCCCAGTCGACGTTGAGTGTGAGTGTACGGAGCACTCTCATTTCGAGATACGAGGGTTGGTTTTTATGCGAGTGCGGGTTCTAGTCATGTATGACATCAGTTTACCTGACGGCCCCGTGGTTCAGGAGTTTCTGTCAGTGCACGTCCGTCGTGATGGGATCATGTTGGGGATGTTGCCGACACCGATGGGTGTGACCGAGCGTGACGGGTAGCAGATGAAGCTTTTTGGACTGCCGACACTGATGGATAGACTCATGTATAAGACTGTTTGGAGAGGAAAGAAAAAGAGAAGTCGGTTATCTTTTGATATGTAGCTGGGTATAGAAAACCACGGCAAATTTTGGTGTACCGATTGATGATGTCTATCAAATATATGTAAATAAAAGTGTTCAGCTTGACTTAAAAAAAAATGTCTAGTAAGTGTGCATCGTTTCAAATTTTGGGATAGTGAGATGCTGATTTCGCTTATGCTATAAATTTATATACTGTACGGGGACCGATCTAAATGATATAAACCCCCAGGATTGATAGACCTTCAGGTCAAGTAAGAGAAAGGTAAGCGGTCTGTGGCGACCTCAGCGGATCGGGGGCCGGTTAGGGGTGCCACATATACATTCTCTCTCTCTCTGGCGCCGTTTTCGCCAACATGATGTATATTATAGATAGGTACGTGCGTTCTTTAAGACGCCATTTTCGCCAGTGATGTCCTAACCACCGAACCACGTATGCCCATAATTCACGTATATAATAGACTGTTACGTGCGTTCTTTAAGGCGCCATTTTCGCCAGTGATGGTCTTAATCACCGAACCACGTAGGTCCATAATGATGTAATAAGTAGACAGCTACGTGCGTTCTTTAAGGCGCCGTTTTCGCCAGTGATCTCTTTATCACCGAACCATGTATATCTATTATCTCGTACCTAATCGGTCTCAGCCAATAATATTCTCAGTTAGCTCTCACCATTCTCCCTCTATATAGCTCATCCGCGTATAACTGGCGCTATATATTCATACTCGACCATCTACCAATCAATCATTCAATTTCATTCAATTTCAATCAATTAATGTGTGCCTATTTTGTCTTAATCAATCAATTGGAGGAACGTGTTGGCCAAAAGAAATTGTTGGTAAAATGTCAACTTTGATCGTCTGCTCGAGGACGTTGGACAAGAATATAAACGAAGCAGTCTCTATCGCATGGGACGATATTTATTCGGGTGGATAACTGCTTTTAGACTTAGCCGCATGGGCGAACCCCAAAAATTCGCATGCCCGGACAAACTTGAGGACATTGGATGTCCAATCAGAGAGATTTCCGCCCTATCACCTCCAAATTTTTTGACAATAAACAATTTCGTTCATGGACTTGTCGAGGTACATGTGCGCAAGTTTCAATTGCATTAAGAAAAATTCCTTAAACATACACATAGGTCGGTTCATGACCACCACATTCTTATAGATAAGATTGTTTTTTTTCCCCTGTATATACTTTTATTTCTGTATTTTCTAACAGTTACATCGTAATTATTAACCTTCTGGTTCCTCAACATTACATAGAATACATGAACTATGCCTAAATTCTTGATTTGAAGTTGTGGCTGTGCTTCTCAATGATAAAGTTGGACAGTGGACCTAGACCTTCCAACAGAAAATTCTAAGAGTAACAATTTCTTGCGTCAAAGAATTGGACAACTTTAGTTTGGTAATCCTAGAATTATGGTTAGAGAGAGAGAGAGAGAGGAGCATACAAGCCTAACAACCTAGAGGCCAACCGAACACTTTGTATGCCCCATGAATAAGTTAAATCTAAACATGTGGCTTGTGCAAAGTGGCCTTGCCCTAGAGTAGTTTACACGCACTTTGTGGGATTTTAAAAAATTAATTCTAGCTTTTGAGCTGGAAATCCCTAAATGCCTCAATTGATTATGCAAATCTCGAGAAATCTCTTCGATAATGTTATGCAAATAATATAAAGATAGATGAATTTTTTTCTTATATCTTACTCCCCATAGTCATGTAAGATTTTGTCGGCATGAAAATTGAAAAAGACTAAGATTAAGTGTTCCAAATTATATTTTCTATATACGTGGAATTATGTTATGGAGCCGGAAGTGCCTCTTGCCATATTTTGATAAACCTTCTCCCAGCCTAATAAGCATGCCTGGTTCTCTAATCTCAAAGAAAAAGAGGAGCTAGATCTCGCCTTTAGAATGATTTGAAGTAATTGCAGTTAGCTTAAAGACATTCGTAGATGTCGATTGATCAATGCTTTTGGAAGTACTAAGAGATGCGCACGCATACGTGCGATATCCAAACTATTTCCGTTGACCCTCACGAAAATCTCCGTACAGACCGTTGTTGCTAATTCTTTATTTGCTGTAAAATCTGCATGAATCCATACTTCAATGATTCAAACGTGACGTAGAGGAAGTTATGCATTCCAAAAGATAGCATTTATTTTAAATAATGAAGTGCATATTACAATATCTTAGGTGTCTATTTATAGGGAGGTCGCCATCTAGAAAATAACCAAGTAACCGAAATTGAATAACAAAATTAAGAAAAATATATTGATAAAAGGGAAAGTTATCAAAATACAACTAGAAAATCTGCAAAACGAGTTTGAAATCTGTGACATCTCAGATTTGTGGGACTGCCTGCTCTTATGACGCTCTAACATTTCCATAAAGGCATTTGCATGTTGTTCTACATCAAAACATCCCACGATCCGTCGCCGATATAGTTACGGAGATTATTGTGTCGGATTATTCAGCTTGCAAGGAAAGTTATAGTGTGAGCAAACCATATAAAATAACAATAAATAATGGCAAAAACTATCGCCGAAAATGCTCCAATGACGACAAGGACTCCGATTTAGTGGAATTTTGTGCTCTCAATTTGACTATAAATACCCGCCCGTTGTGCTCCCAAATTGAGTGCAAGAAATCAAACTCCTGACCAAAGTGTCTCGAGAATCACATGGCGCTTCTTCAATCTCCATCGATTTGCTTCCCTCTCGCCCTTCTTCTTTCTCTCCTCATAAACTCGTCTCACTGCTTCAAACCCAAATCGCTTAACATCTCGAAAGTTCAGTCCAACGGTGATTGGTCGCCGGCAGGTGCGACGTGGTACGGGAGTCCCAACGGCGCTGGAAGCGATGGTAATGGAATGACATTATTTTTTTATTTGGTCGATTCACCTGGAGTAAAGATCTTTTTATGCAAGCGCCGTTGGTCTCATCACACGCCTTTCAGTAATTTTGACTTATTAAGTCTTTCGAGTATAAATTGGTTCGGACATATGCGTAGCTTAGGTCAATCGCTTAATCGTGATTGATTTTGGCTTTGTACCAAACACATATAGACTTAGAGGTCAAACTGGAATCAAGTACAACGCTAGAGAATACTACTCTAGTAATTACACATTTCACCTGATCTGCAAATATACATATATATTTATACATACATATATAATATATTATATATAATATGCTTTGTATGATATTTTGTACGTAGGTGGTGCATGTGGGTATGGGAGTGGGGTCGACCAAGCTCCATTCTCTTCAATGGTGTCCGCAGGAGGGCCTTCTCTTTTCAAATCAGGCAAAGGATGTGGAGCTTGTTACCAGGTTTCTCTCTTGCTAGTAAAGTGTTTCTCGAATTATTTTTATATTCGCCGTCATCGAAGAAAATTTGCCACGGACAAAGTTAATATATGTTCACGAGATATGCTTTTCCTAAATTAACAATCGTGGAATAGAATTCATGAAAACATCTACTGCGGCACGCTTTCTAGACTACCATTAAAGTAGTTTAAATTCTTCGTATTTAAATAGATTATTTGACTCGGTACATATTGTCCTATTCAAACAGATTATTTAGTAGTAGTTAGGAAGTGCAGTCTTTTGAGCTCTCGTTGATTAAATTTCAGGTGAAATGCACTGAAAACACCGCTTGTTCCGGGAAGCCGGCGACGGTCGTTATAACTGATGAATGCCCTGGTGGCCCTTGTGTCGCTGAATCTGCTCACTTCGATTTGAGTGGCACTGCTTTTGGAGCCATGGCAAGCTCCGGCAAGGCCGATGAACTTCGCAACGCTGGGGTGCTGCAAATTCAATACCAAAAGTCCGTACGGTTGATCCTTTCTCTATGGATCCTTTCGAGTGAATTCCAATTTTAACAGACGCGCAGAGGGAAAAAAGGAAGATAAAACGCATTGAAAAGTGCTTTAAATTAACGAGAAACTTTGCTTTCACCAGACTTATACTAATCAGCAAATAGTCTAACTTGCTTATTAAAAGTCTATTTATGTGCACATATTTACAATGGCAAGCAGAGTAAAGTGCCATTTCCCCGGCGTGAAGGTGGCATTCCACGTTGACTCCGGCTCGAACCCCAACTATTTCGCTGCGGTAATTGAGGACGAGGATGGGGATGGCGAGCTCGGCGCCGTCAACCTGAAGCAGGCTCTAGATTCTGACTCTTGGCTTCCGATGCAACAGTCGTGGGGCGCGGTTTGGAAGTTGGATGGCGCGGGCCAGCTGCGCGCCCCGTTCTCGATCAAGCTCACCTCTCTTGACTCCGGTAAGACCCTGGTTGCCGACAACGTGATCCCCGCTGGGTGGCAGCCCGGACAGACGTACCGGTCCGTCGTCAACTTTGCTGTCTGAGGGTTGTGTGTGGTTTGCTTGGGAGACGAAGAAATGGAGATTGATCGTCCGTGAATTTGGTTGTGTTTTACGTGATTCGCAAAAATAAAATATAGGATGGTGTTGGAAAAAGAAAGTATTTTGCTTTTTCCACTCTGTGTAATCTAGTCAGCTATGAGCTACCTCTTGGAAAAGAGAGTAGTAGGGAGAAATGAATGATATTGTCCTTTCAAAATTAAGAATGATTTGAGTATTTTTTATCTTTATTTTGTTGCTAATCTATTGTATTTGAAGCTTGAAAGCTTATATGTTGTACCACTTCTAAAGCGGATGGTCGTAAATTGTGTCAATCTATATGCAAATGGGTACATTCTTCATTATGAAAAAATGAAACTTCTGAATGAGAATTATAATTCCTTAGAAAACATTTTCGATACATATTCATAAATTAAATTAACGAACCCGACCTTTCAACATATTCCTATCACTCCCAACCATCACTACTTTGATTCATTTCTAGAAATCAACCTCTCGTGCGTCGAGTCTGTACTTAATACTAGCTCCAATAATATACGTGAAAAGAAACATCAACATTGAATTTTCAGTTCAATCCCGATCAAACTATTGACTAAAATTTAAGTTCAATCTCCATCAAGGTAATCTTGGACTACGTAGGACGGTTGATGTTCACGTCAATAATTTCTAGCTAAAATTGACTCGAAGGACTACATTAACAAATCGTCAAAAGGTTTAAGTGACATTATTTTGAGATTTTGAACTGAAGTGACATTCATGTAATAGATTTAGATTCTTTTTTTTTTTTTTTTTTTTTGTTAATCAAGTCAGATGAACGTCATTGACATGGACAAAGAAGAGCTGGATATTGATGCAAATCAGTTTCTTGCCACCATTAAAAGGGAAAGTGATTTAAGGTGCGCATGATAACCATTCCATTTTTCTATTTCTCTATTTTTCTGTTCCTTGGAATATATTTGGAATAGAAATTCGTTTGGTGACACAATTTCATTTTTTTTAATTATTTCTAGAACAACTTTCTACTTCAGAAATATATTTGGACTAGAAATCAGAAGTTAAAATATTTACCTTTTCTATTTCTAGAAAAAAGTGAGTACTAAAAACTCTTCTCGTTGTTTACTCTCATCACTGCCCTCCACCCTCCCATCACCCGTGGGATGTTGGATGGCTACCGCTGACCACCGTATGTCGATGCCTGCCACCGGTGGCTCACTGCCGGTTGTCGGACGCCCGTCGCCGGCGCTCGGACTCCGGCCATCTACTTTCGATCGCTAATCGTTCACCACCGGCCGCCCGCTGGTTGCTGGCTGCTGCCTGCGTGCCTCCTGCCACCGATTGCCGATCACCGATGACTCCCCTGCGGTTGTTGGCCGTCAGAAGCCAAACGCCTCCCACCACTACTCAGGGAGGGGGCAAGAAATTTTGTGTCATTGTTAAATGAATTTCTATTTCAAGAGCAGGAATTTTATAAGGTTATCAAATGCATATTTCTGTTCAGAAACTTATTTAGAGAATAAAAATATGAAAATTAATTTCTAGTCAGAAATTGATTTCTAGAACGGAATGGTTATCATACATGCCCTTAGTGTCCATTATAAGCAAATTTTGTTCTTTGATAGTTGACCTCGTTGTAGACGCGAAGTGCATCATTAGTATCCTCAGAAGTCGTTCAAGAATTCCGGGCCAAAGATGAAGAAAGTCAGCGAGTTCATGACAAATGTTATGCTGCATTTGCGATTCTTCATCCAAAGCCTACGTAAGGCATTTGGAGGCTTTTGCCTTCTTTTTGTTTTTTGTTATTTTTTAATCATGTATTGCAATCCCTTCTGGCTTCTCCTGCTCTTCAATTTCTTATACCTTCACTATCCTGCAGCGTGGATACATTTTTGTTAAACCCAAACTTTATACTTAAGCTCGCTTGTCTTCAATTTTGAAGGTACCCAATCGAGCGATCGAATCATTCTAGACATCAACTCAAAAACCCCAGATCTAGTTTGCGTTCCTTTCTCGAACGTCCATCAGCTGTTTAACACAGAAGGACTGTGGCTGTGCCGAAATTTCTGATCTGTTGAAGTCAAGCGACAATGAAAGTGGTACGTTTCACAATTCTCCGACTCATGTAATTTTAACATAAATAACATGTTACTGCCACGTGGTATGATTGTCATATAAAATACCCTCTCTGGTCTTTAGTTGCGAAGCACTTTTAGTACTTGGGGCCCAAAGGCTTAGGCTATATTTGACTATTTCTCGTTTCCCTTAAGATGGATTGATGGGTTTGATATGAGACCACGTATTTGGGCTCATTTGGACCCAAATGGGGCTTGTAGGGGTGTGTAATCGGACTTGGTATACTTGGGAACCGGATTGGCCCACCCAAAAAACAGGGCCGGGAACTAGTTCCCGTTGAAATCGGTTCGGAAACCGGTTCCCAAAATTCGAAACCGGTTTGAACTGGTCCGGAACTGGTTCTGAGTAAATACCCACTCGGGAACCGGATTGATAGTACCAATGTGGGAACCAGTTTTGTAAACCAAAAAGACCAAAATCCTATCTTTTTTCCACTAATTTCTAATTTTAGAATTGCATTTTTCCTCTCGCACAGTGCTCCTCCTTCATCGTTTCTCTTCTTCAATTACTTCCCTCCCTTGTCGGCTCATATTCGCACCATCCATTGCATAGGATTTTTGCCTTGCCTTATGATGTTTGTTTATGATAATTAACCTTGTGGATTCTTAGTTTCGTTTAGTCAAAAAGTTCATGTACTTATTGATTACATGTACTTAATGTTTCAATATAAATTAGGAGGATTTCGTTGTTTTCTCACGTAATAATGTAAAATTCGAAACCGTATAGGATATCGAGCAGTTGCAAAATAGGTTCCAGTGGAAAATGGATTGACTCTGGAATCGGACCGGAGGAATAGGGTGGTTCCAAAATAGGGTCTAGTACAAATAGGGCCGGGTGCTCACCTTGGACTTGATCACCCCTAAGGGTTCCGATAGTCCTTGCCGCACTTGAAGTGGTCACTGCCGATCTTTGTAATCTCGCCGATTCCATCACTGGTTGTCGCTACAAGCCCCTCATGGCCGAGTTGGAACCTGCCCCACCACCTGTCCGTTTTGGGAACGAGAAGCTCATCTATGTAATTTCCTAATCTGGATTCTTATTTACATATCTAAATTGACTAGTTTGAACTTATTGAAATCTAATATGATTTGATGAGATTGTTAGGCATATTCCGATTGGGAAAGTTATCGTATTGAGGACCATGATAATCGAGAATTCGAGTTTCGAGACGTCGATCGGATTTTTGATTATGTTGATTTCCTATTTTGAGTCATGGTGAATATATGATTATATGGGTTTATTATATTTTATGTCGTTAATTTAGCAAACCTTTCCTACTTAAAAATGTACAAAAAAAAAAAAAAAATTGCAGTGCATATTAGGATACATTATTTTTCTAATACAGAATTGCATGTCTAGGAATAATGTAGCTCATTAGAAATTAGGTAGTCTCGTATTTTATATACTTCCCTAATTTATTGTAAAGAAAAATCATAAAAATAGCATGGATATATGATATAGAAGTAGTTGCAACACTGCTACATCATCATTATTGCCACATCATTGACATGTCATCATCAATGCAATGTCATAATGCGATGTCATCATATGTCATGTCGTCAATTCCTTGTCATTAGAATTAGGTCATATGATTGCATGCGTGTCATGTTAATGTAGCATCGCGTAGAAATAGTTTAGAATTAAGATTACATCTTATTCATTGCATACAGTTTAATCTTTGTTAAATAAAAAAGAATTAGTTGATATTGCATTCGGAAACATGTTTAGGATAAGCATGCATCTTTTTTAACGAAAATCTTGCAGATATTGGGTTGTCATCATAGTGAATTTATGCTTTTCTTTTTAGAGGTATTGAAGTTCTTGTCCTATTCTAGCATTTTAGTTACTGCCTTGGTTTATTGGGAGTTAGATTATTGATTGCTTACCCACATCTTAGGATTAAAATCAATCAAGATTACTTGCAAAATATTTTTGTATATAAATAAAAAAGGTACCGAAAGGGTATTAGATTAATCTAACGTAATCAAGTTTCCATATTCATAAATCTCTAATTCACAAATGTAAAGTGTTCTCCCATACTTTACTTGACGGTCTAATTGATTTTTACTTATTTGGGGCAGCTCCACAAGGTAAGAAAATTATATGTTGAACCAAGTACGAAGTTGGGATTTGTAGGACTTGAGAGAGCTCGTGCCAAAATAAGCGATTACTTCTTGAGAAAAACCTTTGGTCATATTTTATAGTCCATTAACTTTTCTTCTGGTTGTTCACCTCTAGAAATGTCGCAAACAAAACCTGACAAAATCACCCTTATCACAAATATTTGGTGGGCATCCTATAAATATTAAGGTGAATCGCAACCATTAAATCCAGGAGATTTCCGTAAAATTTACAAGATCCAACTATATTTTAATTAGTATGTTTAAATCACCCAGTTAAAACTCCCTTCCTCCTGGATTTAATTTAGGAGAAACGTTTGATGGCTGAGATTTGAGAGGTACGTCCAATCTAACGGCGGCAGAAATTCTCTGAACAGGACATTAAAAATACTCTTGACTTGAAGTCAAACGCTGATGTTACAAGTCAATAACAATTATTTGTTGGGGTACAATAAAACTTTACAAGGAATATCCGAGGACATCAATACATACGATACATTCTTCCATCCTTAAATATAGCAAATATTGGAAGGAGCCTTGAGCTTGGAATTGTTCCCCACTCCAATAAAAATGGTTGTATCAAGCTCAATGAATCTTCGGGAGTCCGGACTTTGTTTTTCTTCTATTTTGGTTAGGAAAATGCAAGAATGAAATGAAATTTTCCTGAGGCTGTCGATTCAAAGTCCGGTTCTTTAAAAGTTTAAATAGATGCGTCATGACATTGGGTCGGCCGATGGTTAAGTTGAAGCCCGAGATTAGCCGTGGGATTAGCTTGACCCTAGGGCCCTAGGATGGCTACACGTGGAGGGCACGTGGGTGTGTTTTGTGAGATGCACTTACGAGTCTGCACGCGCATGATTGCTTTAGGTGTTATTTGCTAACACTCCGAAGAACACTTGTTTATGTTCTTTTGTTCTTCGAAATAGAAATGCGTTTAGTAATTTTTTTATTTCCGAAAATAAATTTGAAACAGAAATAAAAAATAAAAACAGAATTGTTTCTTGTTCTTGAGAACAACTCAAGAAACAAGTTTTTCTTTTCTCTTCCTTTCTTCCCTTTATTTTCTTTCCTTTTCTCTTCCTTTCTTCTTCCCTTAGCTGGTCACCAGCCTCGGTATCGCTGATCGGCCGATCGACCGAGACGAGGTTCGGCGACCTCGCCGGCCATTGGCGAGGCCCCCCAAGCCTTGCCGTGGCTGGGTGAGGCTCGACCTAGCCCAAATTTGACGAGAGGCTGAGCCTCGCTCGGCCAATAACGAGGTTGGCGTTGCTCGCGGTGGTGTCGTCGGCCTCTTGGCGGCCGGGCGAGGCCGAGCCTCCCAATGGTCGAGAGAGGCTTGGCCTCGCCGGATTTGGGTGAGGTCGCCTCGCCTAGCCAAGGCGAGGCTCGGGGGACCTTGCCGGTAGTCGACGACCTCGCCGGCCCTCGCACGGCCGGCGACCAATCGAGGAAGGAGAAGAAAAAAAAAAAAAAAAGAAAAGAAATAAGAAATAAGAAATAAAATTATTAATAAATTAAAAGAAATTCTAAATCACAAAAATATTTGGAGTTGTACCAAAAGTATTTATGTTTTGAGAACAAAAATTTTACATAGTTGCCAAACGCCTTAAGATATTCGAAACTGTTCTCGGAAACAGAAATCGAAAAAAAAAATATTTTTGAAAAGAAATCATTTTGGGGAACAGAAACGTTATCAAATGTGACTTTGCTTGTGAAAGAAAATGATCCTCGTAGTAGACGAAGAAAGGGGTTGGCGACACTGACATGGGCGGAAGCACGAACGCTGATCGTCATGCCCCCACCGTATTCCGTCAACTTTGTTAGCATTTTGACGAAAGCAGGTGGGAATTAAGCGCAGGTCAAGAGTTCAAATTATTGCACTCCCTTTCATCTTCCTCTTACATGATATTTCCGTTTTTCAGTATGTTTTTTCTGTCTTCAGTTGTCAATGCAACGTGGTTACTTCCAGATCGTGTACTGCGCGTGTAAACACCGACTTACACACGAGGGGAGTGTTAAATAATATGGTATATGCACGTTATTGTTCCTTCCTAATCGGTTTAAATCGATCAACTGTGTCCGAGGTCGGGACCCCCTTCCTCCTCCCTTCACGATTGCGGAAAGAAAAGTGCATACCGCCCGCGTTTCACTTTCCTCGTACCTGTCGAACAAGGAAATTTTGGTTGCGACCGCTCCCGCTCTTCCCATGGGTGGCATTCAAAGCTAATACTTGGTTACGGATAGCCGTTGCCCGCATGCCCTTCACATTCGTCCAGGATTTACCGTGCCCAGTTAATCGATAATTCGGAGGTGTCCACTAGCAAATTTTATCCTCTTTGTTTGCACGCCCACCACCAAGGCGGAAGCAGCCTCGAAGAAGTCCATTGCATCTCTAAAGCCGGAACCGACGACAGCAGCATGTGCAACGGCATTTTTTACTTACGGGATTGTGATTTCAAGATAACCATTGCACATGAGGAAACTCCTATCTTTTTGACAATATCCTGAATTCACGATTTCCACCGCCAATTCCATGTATTCACTATGGAATTTCCACAATGTACTCTTAAGTACAGACAAATTGTGCTTCGACACCTTTCTGTCGTGATGATTTCACATGAAGTAGGTCTTAACTAGACAGTAGATGAGACAAATAACTTTTAGAAGAGATTCTAGTTTCTTTGTCGTACTAAGAACATGGGCTTTATCTACAATGTCTTTTGGTCCGCTCTTCTGGGAGTTTGTTCAGGAATCTGTTGCACCAGTGGGACATGTCTCATGCATTTTATTAAAATGAGGAGAAACCATACGTGAGAGATGATATTTCTTTGGTGGACACCATCAAGAAACTCCACAGCTTGTCAGAATCCAAGAGCAGAGCTATGGACATTTCTCTTACTTGTTATTCTAAACAGCGCTCATGGCACATGGTACTCAATGTAGAATCAAGAACGACTCTGATTCAGCCACAATACTGATTCCCAAGTCTTATCATGATGGTGCTGCATCTTCTCACGGCATGGTCAGAAAGAAACTGGTGCGATACATCCCCGTCGAGTGGTTCCACGGATGTGGACAGTCGCAAGTACGACCTCGATAGAATTAACTGCAACATCCAGATGAATATTCATTTTGTTTTTGCCGAAATATCTACAGATGATGATGGTCCAGTTCGTAATGAACAGTAACTCGATTCTGCAAATCTCAATGGCGTTGAAGTGGCCACAGTGGAATTGGTCTTTCTTAATTATGAACGGAAGGCCAAGGGCCCAAATTATGCCATACTTATGGGGACGGAGGGAAGGTCATGGAGGAGAGTCTCGCTGAGAAAGTATTAAAGATGCGATTAGTAGAAAATAAATGATTTCAAAAAAAAATTTCTAAAAATAATTGTTTATATTTCTTGAAATAATTGCTCAATAAAAATATTTTCACTATTGATAATAATTTATATCCAAATATTTTCGTGAACAATGAAAATAGTTTTTGTTTATGCATATCTATAAGAGATACATGTCATATTTTTAGAAAAATGTTTTCCGAACAATTCATCTTTTGCGAAACAAATGGAGTACTTAGTAAATAAATTCACTTACGTTGAAGAAACAGTGAAAATTCAATAAAAAAGAATCCAATATATTCATCTTTTTTTTAGACAAGCTTAATGTATACAATGTATATGAATAAATAATTTTTTTAAGTAAAAATGAAATTTAAAGGCGTTCCTTACTTTCGAAAAAGTTACCTATGATAGTACCATTGATATAATTAATTGACGCAACTCTGCGATCAATTTATGTCTAATGAGTTATTTTTTTATTTTATATTTTATGTAACTTTATTTCTTTCTTTCGAAATCCATTACCTTCTATAAAAGTAGGGTGAGGCTATAGGGTGAAGCTATTTTCACCCTATTTAACTGGATACACGCCTTTTATCATTAACTAACTAACAATGAAAAACCAATCTACCCTACCTTTTGACTCTCATCTCTTCCCCTTCTTCAACAACCTTCTCCTTTTTAGCAGCTGCGGTTCAGTCTAATGCCTGGTGCAGGATCTCAAGACATACAAGCAAAATGTCGCTCTTTACAGACTTGCAACCAATCAATCTCAATCTAACATCAGTAACGATCTTTCTGTATACATTATTGACTTCCAACGCAGTTCCACCATTATGTAATCTCCAGTAGCAGACCAAGCAAGTTTAAACAGCAATGCCTGAAAAGAAAACACCTTGACATTTTTCAATCCAATGAAACCCAAAATCCACACATCGCGCATCCTATTTGTACCAAAAAGATCCAGCACTCTCCTCCAAACTAAAGATGAAAAACTACATTCAAAGATTAGATGATTGTTTCTCATTCACAAGGCCACATAAAATGCGGCTAGCTGAAAACACTTGAGTACAAAACTTTTAATTGATGACTTAAGTGTTAACAAATTTTAAAAACGTTAATTCAGGTGCCTAACATCCGACATGACATAACTGTTTTTAAAAAGATATGACACTCGTGTTTTTCGCTAAAAATTCTAAATTATATTATTTGTCACATCAATACCCTAAACTTTATTTTGCATCACCAAAACTTCTAAACTATACCTATTATGATCTCAACACTCTAAACTCTTTTTTGTATCGCCAAATTTTTTTCCCCTAAATCTTGTCTATCATCTCCTAATTATATATCATAATTGTAATGTTCTTCTACATTCCCAAAAACACCATCGTATATAATATTTGACATATATGAATATGATATTTCTGTCCAAATTTCTCTGTAATCTATGTTATTTTGATGGATTACAGAATAAATAAGGAAGATGTTGTCTAGTTTATTAGTCATTATATGTCATTTTTAACGATATAAGATGCTTTAGGGGATTCATTTATTATCAAATACCTTTTCAACTTGTTTTCAATGCAAACAAATATCGAAAATTAATTTATTTTGAAATTAAATTCCTAAAAATGTTTTTGAGCAGAAGTTTTCATGAAATAAAACCAACCTTAATCATTCTATTCACAAACGCTATCAACTATGGAACAACCACCTCCATGACCTCCTAATACCACTCACCACCAGCATGCTGCCGTCGTCGCCACTGCACCATCTTCGTCACTTGTCACCATCATCATCTTTCCATTGCGAGCGAGCTGCAGGTTTCTCTCTCTCTGTCAGATAGCGAACCCACCTCCATGGCCATGAGGAGATTACCGAACTCATGCAACCATATATCGGCGATTACGCTAGGCAGGCCAACCTTCATCGGAGTGAATCCACCACGATGGTCATGAGTTGTGATCCCCATGACGAGATGTCATCGATGTCGCAACTGTCTTGATTCGTTTTGATGGAAGTCACTCAGATCACATAACCATAAATTTATGGAGAGAGAGAGAGGGAGGCGACATCGATGGAGATTTCGTTGACCTCCATCACTTTGATGGTGGCATTGGTACAGCAATTTATAGGTGAAGTTTATGTGGTGTGGGTTGGGTGGGTCGGTGGAGAAGAAGAAGAAGAAGAAAAAGGTTAAAAAAAAAAAAAGAGGAGCTCATTTTAGTTATTGAATGTTTGATAATTGAACGTGTTTGATAAAAAAAAATGTTGTCAATCAAACCATTGAAAAATATGATTACATGTAATGAAATTACTTGTGATGAGAATCCACTTATGTATTTCTTCTCAACAAAATCAAATAAAGCCTTGCATGTTTTACCCTTCTTGCCTTAAGAATGTTCAAATACTTCGTCTCCAGAAGACTTATGATACCCAAAGCCTTGTCGTCTGCCACTCCTCACGAAAACCTTGTCGTCTTCCTCTCTAAGGAAACCACATTCACGAAATTTGTATGACTTTATAGATTACTATTGTTGGAAAATATTAGATGACATGAAAATAATAATATTTGTTGGAAATACATTAAAAAAATTAAAAGATAAAAACAAATGTCTGAAGCATGCAAGCATTGTCCTTAAAGATAATTCTGCCCGTCGGAGTACGAAATTTGGTACGTAAGGCTTTAGCGGCTATCCTCCCAAGATACCACATACCTTCTTTTATACTCTGTGTTGAATATTAGAAGGAACAAAACAACGTTATATATATAAACAAGCAAAGAAAGGAAAGAAACGTAACGACATAGGAAAAGAGAAATATAAATATTCTAGTTTTGACATATCGATATCACTTTCCAATTATGTTCGCAGTAACAATTTATAGGTAAAAGAAAAAGAGAGCCGTTAAGAAACAGTTATAAATAAATCCGTAATTGAAGAAGAAAATGACCGTTGTATAGTCGTCATAAAATAATGAAGAGTTTATGTAGAAATAAATGAAACATCATAAAGCTGTTATATGGCTGTTAGAAAGTCGTTATACGGTTGTTACATGACCATTAAATAACTGTTATAAAACATCACAAAACTATAACTATTTTATATTTATGACGGACAAAAACCATTACAAATTGATAACGGTCAAAAAAATGTTACAAAAATTAATAGCTTACAATATTTCAAAACAGTTGTAATATCCAACAATCCCCCACATATTTCAAAAAGTTTTGAAAAGAAAAAATAGAATAATGCTGGGTTATTGGAGAGTAATGGATCGGAATTGATGCTTGTTAGGTTATGAACTAGCCCTAGAAAGAATGAAATATAATTCATGAAATCAATGGTAAAGTTCGAAACTTCTATGAACCAAAAATTTCTTTTTGTGAATTATAATTTTCACTAATCACATTACATTCCCACAAACTTTGTTGTTCAATGTGGTTTTGCACTAATAGGCTATGCGCGTGCTTGGTTTATTAATAAGTACTCTAGAGATTATCGCCAATAATTCTCATAGGAGCAGCCATAGTCTACACTTATATAGGTGATTCCATTAAGTGTATTCTACAGTTTAAAAAACTACCAATAATGACTATGGAATTTCATTAAGAGCCTAGGTCAATCTATTTTTCCTTGCAGTTTTGCACTATTCTCACCTTTGGAGGGACCACAAAATTTTTAATGGTGCACTAGATCAACAAATTATTTTTTATTACCCATATGAACATAATTCATGGGATAATCACGTAGGTTAGGTTACCATCACTATTGAATTTTGTCAATTGACTTGTCCCGTTCCTCTTGATGTATAGTCAGAGGATTAGCCAAAATCATTTATGACTTAACATTATTGATTGATATAATTTCTTTTTTAAGGAATTATTTTACCACATCATCTCTCAACCAAACATCTCTTTTTACCATTAAAAGTTATATTCTTTGCAATGGCTATTACCTTTTGGCAATCACAATGTCTAGACATAGGTGTCATTTCATTTCCATAGGGATATACACTAAGAAACTTCTCAACTACTCAGCCTTAATTTTAATGAGTTTGAGAAAACTTTCTTCTTCCCAAGAACTTGAGTGTTCTCCGATCACCAAGATAAATATTTTCTTCTCCTTCCTTACTAAAGAGTGGGAGGAGAAAGTACTATGTCTTTAACATAAATGCTTGGTAACATTTGAGTCTACCTTCACTTCTTTTGCATTGGTCATCATATTGGCTTGGGAAATGAAGACAATAATTATGTCCTTAGAATCATCCGCTTCAATTAAATCAACTTTTAGTTTAATAGAATTGTCATTTGCCCCACAATTTTGTGTGGTTGATTTCTAAGTTACAACATCTTCACCAATGGTGACATGTATCCATTAGTGGATTTTGTCTCATCTGAATTCGAGATCCAATTAACATCACTATATTCTTCTAATACAATGGAAAATCCACAATGGATGATGCCATAGTTTGTGGTTTCTCTCGGATATATCATTACATTGCTAAAGGCAGTCGAGTGATCTACTTAGTCTACACATTTCATAAACTATATTTGGTGAGTGAGCCCAAGGCTTCTTACAATTAACTCACAACCATAACTTTTGGCCTTGCCCAATGATATTCCACATACATAGCCCACATTTATGAAAAATAAAGGGCCACTGCGATAAATCCAAACTAAGTGTACCAAGTCAACAGAATGGGCTACAGAACTTGTCCCGGCCAAGCAACCTTCAAACATATGAAATGAGTGGCAGTGCATTCAATGCTTTAAAGTAAAGGAAAGGAGTATGATATTATAGCCAACAAACGTCAAGAGACGCATATTGATGTGCAAAATATCACCAGCCAATTAATATGCATTAAGTCATGAAAAACGGCAGCTTTGAAAGCATTAGTGATGCCTTTACACACTAACCATATTTTTTTTTTTTGAAATTTTGATGGTGTCAAAATTAGAAAATTGCAACTGAATGCCATTAAAGAACAAAAAATAGAACCAAATTTACGAATAAATTGACACCAATATCTCTAGCATTAATAATTCATAGGGTAACCAATGTTCATCGGGCTATTTCAAAACTATTTTTCTATTCCAGACTTATTTTTGGAACAGAAATCCGTTTGGTAAAATTATTTCATTTTTCTATTTTTGGAATAGATTTTTACTCCAAAAATAGGTTTGAAACAAAAATCAGAAGTAAAATTTTTTTACTTTTCATAAAATTTTTTACTTTTCTATTTCTGGAACATAAATGAGAAATAAAAACTATTCTCATTGTTCATCCTTGCTACTAGCTGGTCGCCCATTCGTCGCCACCGGTTGCCTGTCACGCCTCAAACCTCGAGCACGCACACATCCCTCATTGGTCGATAAAATTGCGACCTTCCCAAGAGGCGTCGCCGACCCAATCGATTATGCACATGCGGAAGTGAATTACTAATCCCCTGACCACAACAAACATGGGATAGAAAAGTAGGACAACCAATTCAAGACAAACACACTTTTATAAACAATTTGTTTCGCCCAAAGAGGCTAACTCTAAGATCTATGTACATGAGGTCTATCTCAAATTTGAAACCTCTAGGCCACCCATGCTCCTGACCCTTCCGTGTCAAGCTTCGGGTTCTTCACACTAGGGACCTGAAAATGGTAATCCATGATGGGGTGAGATATAAATCTCAGCGAGTTCACGCCCTAAACCCCGATTAGGAAGATAATACACCTAGAGGCAGCCTACACACACAACCAATGAGACTCACCTCGCCTCAGTTCCTTCCCCGCATATTAGTACAGTTCGTAAAACATAAGCATATAATCAATGCACTCATCAATTGGAACATCTCACTATTAAACCAATCAAACACAAGAGTCCCGATTATAAGGCCAAATCGTCATGACACGTCCCATTTCGTGTCACACAATTTCATCTTATAATCAGGCGCGAGTAAATCAATTGGTGGTTCAATTCACACCTGATATTCACTCTTAATATTCCAAATTCCTAATTCAAACTCAACATCCCCACTCAATATTCTGACTCCACCTTCCCACTCAATACTCAATACTAGACTCAAGGTTCTAGAGGTGCCTTCTCCTCACAAAGTTCCGATATCATGTGGCACCTAGTCCCTAATCACAATCAGCAATAGCTCGAGGTACCAAAGGTGGCTCCCACGAAGTCTCACTGTCGTGTAGAACTTAGTTCTTGACTATCATAGCAATACTAGCTCAAGGTACTAGAGGTGGCTCCCACGAAGTCACGCTGTCGTGTAACACTTAGTTATTGGCCACGAAAAGCACTAGTAAAATGTTCTAGAGGTATCTCACACGAAATCTTGCTATCGTATAGCACTTAGTTCTTGACTATGAATGATAGTACTGCAAGGCTTCTAGAGGTTGCTCCCATGTGACTCAAGTCACCATGTAGCACATAGACCTTGACTACAACTAAGCAACGGTACAAGGTACTAGAGGTGGCTCACACAACGTTTTATTATCGTGTAGCACTTAGTACTTTACCAGCTCATAACCCATCGGGTTCCCTCAACACAACACAAGTCACCTTGCCATGACTATGAACCATCACACGATCATCAAGCATAAGCTCTGGGCATGTTACAAACTAACCATATCATCAAATATGCACAAACCACCAAGTATTGCACCAATAACACAACAAAATCATAACCGGCCCTAATCGGCAGAAACGGTCCACTCGCGCGTCTCCAAGTCTAAATCCAGAATCTTAATAAAAAAAATTTTAGAAAATTCTCAAATTTGAATATGTTGTAAAAGACATGTAAAAAAACATTTTTCATGAAGACACCTTAACCCAGATCTTTCTAGATTAAGCCCAGTAAATCGCTCAATCTAGTACAAAAACTGCGTCCATTTCCAGAAAGCCTGTTTTCCAAAACCAGCTTGGTTCGAGATCCAAAACTTGTCCATTTGATCTAAAATTTGACTATGTTAAACTAAAAGATGTGAAAAAAAACTTTTGTGAAGAAACTATTTTGAAATTTGAACCCTAAGAGCTGATAAAACCCCTAGAATCCCAAAAGGTCACAAGTTCCAGCATAGTCCGAGATTTTGTTTGCAAATGAAGGAACTGAAATATCATACTTTTAAATCTCTAAAACTATTGAGTAAAATATATTTCATAGATGAAGATGTCTAAAAAATTTCTCAAGAAGGAATCAACCTCAAATTCACAACCCATTTTAATCTACAAAAATGGCAAACAACGAGGGTCCAGAGATCAGAACTGAAGAAAGTCAACTGAATTGGACTAATCCATCCTCAATGGTGCTAATCTCACTAATTAGATTAACACTAATCCATTCTAAGGCTAATCTAACCATTCTAGATTAGCATTAATCCATCTTAAGGCTAATCTAATTAACCCTTAAGCATAATTAGTCTCATAAGCAAGGTTTAGTGAGTAAACTCATAGGTTTAACGGGCTGGTGAGTCTACGGTGACGGCAACGCGGAGGCGAGCGATAAACAAACCTGCGGCAACACCAAGCGAGGTCCGGACGAGCCTTAAAATGGGCCTAGAAGTCTCAGCTCTTGCTGGAACTTCTGCTTCTGATCTTGGGCTACAAGGGCTGAATCGAGCGGTTGGATGGCGCGAAAACAGCGAGGAGGTGGCCTAAGCGGCTTCAGCGGGCGACGGGGGAGGTGAACGGTGGCTGGACGGCGACAGAGGAGCTCCGGCGAGGCTTCACGGCGACCAGGGCACGCGGACGCACGAGCACGAGCGAGCGAGACAGGCGTGTGATGGACGGGCTTCGCGTGATTGCTCGAGTGGTGCGACGGTGCACGGACGAGTGGCAAGGGGCTCCGGCGGCTGCTGCTGGCTCTTGGCTTGCTTCCTCTGGTTTTTGAGCTGTCAAATGGCTTCAACAATGGATAAAACACTCTAAGGAAGAAGAACAAGACAGCTGCTGAAGAGGGGCCACCACTTGGCCTCTAAAGTCCACAAACATATCCATTTCACTCATCACATGCCCCCACCAGCCATCAGCCCTATCCTCAGCCATTTTCCTCCCTCAAGCTTCCCCAACAAGCTTCCCAAATGGTCTAAAAGGTTGCTCCCCTCCAAGGCTACGAATTTGAACATTTGCCCCTCCAATTTCACTTCAATTCTTCTCCAGTTGGGCTTAATTCAAAGGCTAAAATACCGAGGAGGATGTCCACACTTGATTCCACATTTTTCCTTGCCAAATAGTCCAACTTGAATGCCAAAAGTGCCATAAAAAACGGCCCTCTAATTTTCCTAGTCCAAAATAACCAAACTTTGATTTTTCGCCGAAATCTCGGGTTTGCAGAAAAATCTTTAGAGGACGACTCGACATTCCTAAAATGAATCGTGACATGGCAGAACTTTCAATTTCTAAAATCGGGTTCAAATTCATAGTTAATTTCAATCGGGCGCGATTTTAGTGTGACCTAACCTACCGGGTAGCTTTTAGGAATTTTTAGTGCAATTGACTCATGGTCGATTATTTTTGAGCCACATTGTACATCTTTGACTCATTGGCAACTCTCGGTTGTTGTGAAAATCTCGAGGTTTCAAATATGGACACAGGGTACAGAAATGACAGAAGAATCAGTTTAATATCGTTCGATGAAAATTTTGCAATTAGGTGGAATCACCCACACTTTAATCACATATCTCGCCGAACCGACCTATCTCTGATCTCTGATCGATTTTGACAATGTCGTATTGACCCTTGCAGATTAGCACGGTCGAGCAGTCGATTTCTGATCGAGTCCTCAAGTCTATTGTGTTAAAATATTTTAACGGCTTCACCAGATAGACTAGTTATCTTGTGAGTGGTCAACTCAGAGAAAAATGCTATAGGCGCGTTGATGAAAAGCCCATTTCATTTCATCGAAAACAGAACCTGAAAATCAGGATGTCACATCGCCGGTCGTCGCCTTCGACCATCGGTTGTGCACTGCTTGCCGCCGGTCACCGGCCGGGTCATTGTACAACGCCAGAATCACCGCACGCTGCCCGGGAGGAAGAAATTTGGTATCGCTATCAAACGAATTTCTATCATGGGAATAGAAATTTTTTGTTGTTATCAAACGGGCATTTTTACTTAAAACCTCATCCAAAAATAAAAATAAAAAGTTTATTTCACTTCCAAAAATCAATTTCTGGTCAGAATGATTATCCTTGGTGCCCTAAAATTATCCCTCTAACATTTCAAATTAAAGGCAAGGTTGCTTTCCTTCACTTTTCATGATTTTAATACCCAAACTAATATTAGCTTCTCCCAAATCCTTCTTATTGAATTTAGAAGTCATGAAACATTTTATTTCATTCACAACGTCAATGTATGTATTAAAAGTAAGCTTGGAGTCAACATATAAGCTAACAATTTTAAATTCACCAAACAAGAGAGAAACAATTTGGTTTACCTAGGCAAGCTACCATTGCTAACTACCTATCTTTCTCTACTATGGCACCTGGTGTTCTGGATGAGATCGCCTCCTGGAATGAGCCCTTTCTTGTTCTTATTCATGACTCGAACCAGTTCTACTGGCTGGGCCACCCCTCCGGGTCTTCACCGTTGCCTCCGCCCGGGAGGTCATTCGACCGAGAGGATGGCCTGTTCCATGGGCTCCATTTGTCCGGAATGGCTCGCTTATCCCCGATTTCAATTCCTGTTATGGTTGATCACTAGAAATAGATTGCCCACTCAGGTTATGCTCCTTTCTTATGGCAGAATTTCCGATGCTAATTGTGCCTTTTGCTCATGTCGGCCTGACTCCATTGACCAAATTTTCTTTGGGTGTCGTATTACTGGGGCTCTAGCTATTTTTTTGGGTTGCTAGATGTAATATTGCCCGGCGGAATAGCTCGTGGATGTATAATCTTCAATGGGCTATGAAATATTTATCGGGAAAGTCATTCCATAACACCCTCTCTCGATTCGCGTTTGGAGCTTTATGTAATATCATTTGGAAGGAAAGGAATAACATCATCTTCCGTGATCGGACTCCCCTCTTGTTGGTGATGAAGAAGCGCCTTGACAAGGTTGTTAGGGATAGGGCCTTGACGTTCATTCACGTTTCGGATACCCCTACCAATAGGAGATTGCAGCAGAGCTGGAGACTAAGCCCGTCTATTTTTGCAGACTGAGCCGTGTTTTTGCTTCTGCTTCAGTCTCCTTTCCCAAAGGTGTGACTTTTTTTTTTTCGATTTGAGGGTTGTTGCTTTGTTTGTTTTCCCTGTTTTCGTTCTTTGTGACTCGGCACCCTTCCACTCTTTTGACTTGTTTGTCACGTTGAGTGCATGCTGGTGCCTTGTTACTTTTGCTGTATAGTGTTGGTTGAAAGTTAATACAATCTTACCTTACCCAAAAAAAAAAAAAAAACAATGTGCGAAATTCTCAGTTTGTGATGCCTACATAACTACACCTTTGGACTGCATCGAATAAGACAATGTTCATGAAGTTGTTCAAGCCTTGCCTTAACAGAATAAAAACACAAGGAAAAAGGACCTAAATGAAGCTTTTGACAAAATAAATATGGGGTCAACACTAATACTAAGATACCTAACCGAAGAGGCCATCTATTGGGAAAAGTATCAAAAAAGTTCTAACCCTATTGCATCGGTAACAATTTAGTCATAAACTTTTTAATTGGACTAACTCAGTCCTAAACCTCTTCACATTGGTGCCAATTCAGTCCATCCTAGCAATTTTGGCCGGCCGGCGCCGACATGGATGCCGGTTGATGGCCGACGCTAACTTGGTAATTTTTAAATATTTTTTCGAATTATTATTATTTTTTTCCTTTTTTCTTTTTTTTTTCCTTTTCTTTTCTCCCTTCTTCCTCCTTGGATTGTTCCCGCGGTGGCTGGTGAGCCTCGGCAAGGCTTGCTAGCCATTGGTTGAGGGCTATGAAGCCCTCGCCCGCCGCTAGTGAAGGTTGCAGCCCTTGCCCGGGGTCGCGGGCGAGGCGGCTTTGCCTAGATCTAGGGGAGGCCAGCCTTGCCTTGGCTTTGTCATGGGTGAAGGCGGCCTTGCTTGCGGTTGGTGAGGCCATGGTGGCCATCACCGGGCCGGAGGCTCGCCAGCCACTAGGCGAGGGCCGCGAAGCCCTCGCCGGCCCGCTAACGGGCGTCACGGCCCTCGCTTGGCCTCTCCCAAGGCCACGAGGCAAGGTGGCTTCTCCCCAACTTGGGCAAGGTTGGCCTTGCCGCGGCGAAGGTGGCCTCGCCCGCGGCTAGCGAGGCCAATGTGGCCCTCACCTAGTGGCTGGCAAGCCTCTGGCTTGGCAATGGCTGCCTTCGCCCACGGCAAGGCCTAGCGTGTGACATCCCAAATTTCTGATTCTGTTTTCAATTAAATGAGACGGACTTTTCATCGACGCACTTATAGTTCAATTCTTCGAGCTGATCACTCACGAGATAACTAGTCTATCGGTGAAGCCGTTAAGGAATTTAAATGCAATAGGCTTGAGAATCGACCATGAATCGACCGCTCGACCGTATTAATCTGCAAGGATCATTACAACACTTTGTCGGGAATCGAATAGAGACCAGTAATAGGTCGATTCGACGAGATATGTGATTGGAGAGTGGGTGATTCCACCTAATTGCAATATCCTCGTCGACCGGCACTAAACTGATTTTTCGTCGTTTTGGGTACCCTGTGTTCGTATTTGAAATCTCGAGATTTTCACGACAACCGAGAGTTGCCAATGTGTCGAAGATTATGTCGTGGCTTGAAAATAATCAACCACGGGTCAATTGTACTGAAAATTTCTAAAAGCTACCTGGTAGATTAGGACGTGCTCAAATTGCGCCAGATTGAAATTTACCGTGATTTTAAACCCGAATTCAGAAATTGAAATTTTTGTCACGTCACAATTCATTTTAGGAACGTCGACTCATCCTCAGAAGATTTTTCTGCAAACCGAGATTTTTGGCGGAAAAGCAAAGTAAGGCCGTTTTTGTTTGGGATTGTCAGAGGGCCGTTTTTAATTGAATCTTCGGAATGCAAGTTCGATCATTTGATGGGAAAAAGTCGTAAGAGAGACAAGGACACATGGGCGGATTTAATTGAGCTTCAATTGATTTGAATTGATTGAGAATTGAATAGATTTGTGGGACAAAATGTCCAAAATTCGTATGCCAAGAGGTACACCACATTTTGGACCTATTAACAAGCTTGTGGAGGAAGCTTGAGGAGAGAGAGTGGCTGAGGTCATGTGATGTCATGGTGGGGGCAAGAGAGAGGAGTGTTTGACAAGTGTTGAAGGCTTGAAGGTTCACCAAAGGGACCCCTCTTCAACAGCCCTTCTTCCTCCTTGTTTTGTGGCTTTCTCCATTGTAGAGGCCTTGAGGAAGCTCAGCAAAACCAGAGGAGAGCCAAGAAACCGAGCCAGCCCCTTCCCCCTTGCCGTCGACCTCATTTCCCCCTCTGTTTTCCCTTCCGCCGGTTTCTCGCTCCACGGTGACCCTTCGGTGAAAACATGAGTTGAAAGTGATCTTCTCAATCGAATCAGCCAATGCTCCACCCACCATCGTCTCTAGGACATCGAAACCGTACAGGAGGACTTGACGGTTCCCCGAAAGGAGCCCCGTAGCCTCCCCGAAATCCGGTGTGAAGGAACGGCCCACCGACCGCCTAGACTCGCCCGGTTCCGCCTGTTTCGCCCGTTTCGCGGTTTTCAGCCATTTTCTCACCATTTCGACCCTATCTCCACCCATACCAACCACCAGCAAGTCCCCCTTGACCTCGGGAGCCACCAGTTGCCAACTACCCACTCGCCGAGCTCCGATCGGCTGTTTCCTCGCGTTTCAGCCACCTGTTCGGCCTCTGCGGTCAAGAACGAAGCAGAAAACCAGCAAGGGTCTTCAGTCGTTGTGGCCCATTTTCAAGCCATTCCCGGTCTCGCTTGGTGTCGCCGCTTCGGGGTTTATCGACCGCCTTGGTGTCGTGGTTGCCGTGAACTCACCGGCGCGCAAAACCAGTGAGTTTACCTTCTAATCCTTGCTTAGCGAGTTAATTATGCTTAAGGGGTGTTTAGATTAGTCTAAATAGGTTTAGGTGGTTAGATTAGATTATTTAAATGTTAATTAGATTAGTTGTATGATTAGTTTAATGGATATTTAATTAGGGCTAATTGTATGTTTAAATTAGTGTAATCTAGTTTAAGCCCTAATTAATTATTTTAGTTAATTAATTATTTCGAATTTTATAAATATTATTTTATTAAATTATATTAATATAATATATTATTTAATTATTTAATTTTCGGAATTAAATTTAATTATTTAATAATTTCGAAAATTTTGCCGGGATGGCCGGTCGTTAGAATTTCACACCGATTGCAATGATGCGATCGGTTTGTGCTAATTGTATGCGAAATTGAGTGAAAATGATAATTATGGATAATTATTCTAAAAGTGTGGAATTGATTGAAATTGGAGAAGTTTTGGTATTTAACTTGAAAATACCCAAAGTGTTGGCTTTTGGCACCGTAATTGGTTTGTAGGACCGCTTTGAATTGTTGGATTTCATTGGATTGTTTATCCGGTTCTATGGTTTATTATTGAATGAACAGCTTTGGCGAACATTGGTTTATATATATATGTATCAGCTTGGGCGAGCAAATATTATATACATATATATACAGCTTTGGTGAGCTATCTATCTACAGCTTTGGCGAGCTACTATCTATCTATAGCTTTGGCGAGCTACTATCTATCTACAGCTTTGGTGAGCTACCGTTTATATACTACAGCTTTGGTGAGCTACCGTCTATATACTACAGCTTTGGAGAGCATATGTCGAATTAACGACTGGTTTGATAGACGGTATGGGATGATAGATAGTATTGGTTGATAGATAGTATGGATTGGAATGGAAGATAGATAGTATGATTAAATTGAATCGTTGGATCAATTGTTTGATTGAGAATTGAATTGTACTGACGTGCAGGAAGGGACTGAGGCGAGGTAAGTCCTCTATCTTGTTTGTGTGGCTAGAGCACCCTGGGGCATATTGTCTTTCTAATCGAGTCTTAGGGGGTAGAACTCGCTGAGACATTGTCTCACCCCGTTGTGGGATAATATTTTCAGGTCCCTAGATGGCGGATCCTCTGGAGCTTTTTGGTAGACCAGTGAGGGCCGCTGAGAGGATTTTTGACTTTGACGATCCCGACTGAAGAGCTGGCGAATGGATCTGACTAGCTAGTCTTAGGACAGCTTAAATTTTGAGGACTGATCTTCTATAGATCTTTTGTTAATAGACTAGTCCTGTAATCGAACTGGTTTAATGTGTATAAAAGTATGTGGTTTGGTTTTAAAAATGTGATCCTGCTTTTCTATCCCAATTGAGTTTTGTCTGGGGATTATTTACCTGCTTCCGCATGTGCATTAAAATGAATGGGTCGGCAACGTGTCCTGGGAAGTCGCTTTTCTATCGACCGCAGTGGGATGTGCGCGTGCTCGAGGTTTGGGCCGTGACATAGCGAGGGCTGCGTTGGCCTCACCCGCCACACGTGAGGCCACCTTTGCTCGTATAAAGGCTAGGGCGAGGTTGGCCTGGCCCAGATTGGGGCAAAGCCGCCTCCCCGCGGCCCGGGGCAAGGTTGAGCGAGGGTTACGATGTCGGCAAGGGCTTCGTGGCCCTCGCTGTGGCATCCCAAAATTCATGGCAATCTCTAGAAGCATTAAAGTCTATGAATAGGTGATGGAAGTACCATCAAGTTATATTGTAGCCATTTGATCCATAAATTGCAATGAGATTTTTGGCCAAGCTTTTAATGGATAATTATTTGATAGGAAAGAAAATTCTATCGTTGGCCATGTGTTTTATAAATTGGGGTTTATGGATTTATGATTACAAGTTTTATGGCCATCTGAATTTATAATTTGATATTTATATGAGAGAGAATTAAGGTAAATTATTAAAAGTAAACATGGACTCAATTAAGAAAATTTTGGGCCATTTAAGTTTGGACTTTAGGCCCAAGAGTGTTGAGCCTAAAGTGGGCCAAAAGGCCGGCCCATGAAGCCCCATTGGGCCGTCGACCAAGCTGGCCCCAAGCCCAGCCGGATGAAGCCCTCTTGCATGGAAAAAAATACCAAGTGTCCTTTCCTAGTAGCCAAGTGTAGCAAGCCATGCATAATCCAATGATGGCTAATGATGAAGGGAAGGAAATTAGAGGGGAAGAAGGGGGCGGATTAAGCGAGAAAGGGAGAGAGAGAGAGGGTTCGCACGAGAGAAAGAGAAAGGGAGAGAGTGGTCGTCCAAAAGAAAGAAAGGAAGAGAGGAAGGAGGAGGTCCGTTCACCGCCGTTCGTTCGCCGCTTTGCCCGCCATTTTGTCGCTGTTTCGTGCTTAAATTCGAGGCAAGTAGAGTCCTAAGACCTACCCTTTGCTTGCTGTGTAAGGTGTGCGTAGAAGTGGTGAATTTTGGTTGTGGTGGAAGTGATGAAATTTCGGAGCTTTGGGGAGAGATTTGTTGGCCTAGCACGCTGTTTCTGGAAAAACCAGTCCGACCCTTCATGAGTTTGTGAGCTGCTGCGACTTTTTAGTTGGAATCTCGTTTCAATCTCTTCATGAAAGTTGTAGAGAACATTTTGAGGAATAACATACTAAAATTTGAGATAAAACGGACAAATATTGCTTGGTGAAACGATTTTCCTTTGGAGAAATTAGATCTGGAATTTGTTGTGCTGACCTTCAGTGATTTCGTGGACTATAAAGTAGTTTTCTTGTGGAAATCTCACTTTGATTTCTTAATGAAAGATGTAGAGAACTTCTTGAGGTAAAACATATCAAAAATTTAGAGGAAATGAACCAAAAGTAGGTCGGTGAAATCGTTGTCCTTTGAAGAAACTGGATCTGGGAAAGTACTACTTCGACCTAGTATGATTCTGTGATTTTTATAAAATTATCCAGTTAAAATTTGATAGTGTGTCCTTAATGAAAGTTGTGAGTAATAGTCTGGGAAATAACATAACGAAAATTTAGAAGAAACGCACATATGTAGGTCGGTAAAACGAATTTCCTTTGAAAGAAGATAATCTGGAAAAAAAACGACACCTAGAACAGGAGGAATTAATCGCCTATATCTATTAATATAGAACGAGTTGGGTTTCAATTTCTTCACGAGATATTTACCTTTAGGACTTGTCTATAACATATCAAAATTTCAAAATTTTTGGAGTTCATTTGGATATTTAATTTAGATTACTTCCGAAACTGTGCAAGTTGAAGTGTTGAAATGTTGAAAACTGTGATTCATGGACCGTACTGTTCTGTGTGAGATTCTTTTGGTATGGTGTTTTTCATGAGATATCTGCCTTTAGGTCTCGTCTATAATGTGTCAAGTTTTCAGAATTTATTAATGCCATTTACTAATTTTTCTAGAGATTTAACTAAAGGAGTGCATACTGTTTTTATCCGAAAATTGATGCATTTTAAAAAATAAATGAAATTTTCCATGTGATATGATGTTTTGAGTGGTTGATTATGCTGCATATGTGGTGACATATGGCATGTTATATGACATCAAAAACTGGTTAAGACTCTTGATATTGATGCATCAAATGCCATGTTGAAATTGAGATACATGTGTGAATATAAATCGTGATAATAACAAGACCGTCATAGATGTGAGCTGACGATGCCTCGGGAGTTTCGAGATGCCCGGAGGTGTGTGCCGGAAGCCTCGGAGGTGTGTGCCGGGGGGATACCTTGTGATGCTAGTTCGGGTATGAGATGCCCGGAGTGTGTGTGCCGGATGCCCGAAGGTGTGTGCTGGAGGTTCCTCGCGATACTAGGTTGGGTATGATGGCACGTATGACTGGTGGGAGCTAACACTTTTTGGGATGGCCAACACTAGCTGATGGATAGATGTATATGTCTGATGTATAGTCGGTTCTCTTTTGGGTTTAGCTGAGCTTACTTAAAGTCTTGGCTTTTTGTTATACCGACTTGTTAAATCCATCTTAGTTATGTAAATAAAAGTGGTTTGGCCCTATGATGCATGTTTATATGAAAGGTCGTAGTTGGTGTGCATTGGATTATCTCAGTTTGTGTATCGGGTTAGAGAGATGTTGAGTATCATTGCAATTGGTGCAAGGGAAGGTGAGATTGGTTCATGCTTCCAATAATAAACTGCGCTAAAATTTCTTTTAAAAAAAAAAGTATTAAACTGGCGTGTAGTAGGACGGGTGATAGGTACCTGTGGCGACCTTAGTGGACCAAGGGGGAAAGGGGTGCCACAGCGGTTTTGGTATCAGAGCTAAAGGTTTATATGTGGAGTGATAAGGAGCCTCATTTGGAAATTAAGGAAGATAGTGACAATGCACACCATAGGAGGCTGACTAAGAGTGGTTGATTAACTTTGAACAACGAGTGATGGGTATTCACTCATAGATCCCTAGTAATCTTTATGAGTTACTTTTAGGTGCTAGTAACATGTTTATGTTACTTATATAGCAATAGTATTTAAATAAAGACACTGAGTCACAGATTATTCCTGAGGCAATGCATGAAAACTGTAGGAGAGTCATGGTACGAGCTGGAAGTTCACATCCATCGAGGGCTGAAGCCTCTGCTACAAGGGTTGAACCCCGAATGGAAGATATCTTGTAGGCATTGGCCAATGTAAGAAATCTGATGGAAAGACAAGCACAACAACAACCCGAAGCAGAACGCCGTACTCAAGGACTGGTGGAGCAATTCTTGAAGTTGAAACCACCTAAGTTCAGTGGAATGGGAAGTCCTGAGGAGGCGGAGCATTGGATTGATGGGATGGAACAAATTTTCCGGGTGTTGAACTGCGGATACCGAGAAGATAACTTTGGCGAGTACCGATGGAGGGAAATGCAAAGTTTTGGTGGAGAGCTTCGAGGGACACGATCTTTCCACCAGGTACTGATGTAAATTGGGATGAGTTTGTCAGAGCTTTCAATAGAAAGCATTTCTCTGATTGTGCTAGGGATAAGAAAATTTCAGAATTTGTTCAATTAGAACAAAAGGAGCTGACGGTGGATCAGTATGAGGCGAAATTTTCTGAACTGTCTGGATACGCTCCTAGGTTGATTGAAGATCGAGAAGAAAAAGCTAAGAGATTCCTGAAGGGATTAAGAATTAATATCCGGAGGCAACTGGTGCCTTTGAATATAAGGGATTATAATGAGATTTATGAAAGGGCACAGCTGGTGGAGTAGGAGATGGTAAGAGAACAATTAGAGTACAAGAGGCAGCCGACTTTTGGTGATAACAAACGGGGTAAGAGACCCTATACAGGTCAAGGTCAGACCTGGGAATCTAAGAAGAAGAGCAATTTTGGGAATTTTAGAAGAGTCAGGGATGGCCTGAATCTAGGAAAAGCATCTTATCGGAATGAAGAATGTCGAAGGTGTAATGGACGACATGGCCTAGGCCCCTGTAATGGACGGCTGGAATGCTATGGTTGTGGACAGGTAGGTCACCTTAAGAAAGATTGTCCACGAGAGAGATCATAGTTAAGTGCCGGCTCGGTGCGGCAAGTGCCACAAAGAAGTGCTGAACCAATTTTGTCAAGGAATTCGCAAAGACCACCAGCACAAGGGAGGGTGTATGCGATCACCCAAGAAGAAGCACAAGCTTCCAAAAATGTTATCTCAGGTACGATCCTTATAAATGGTAAAAAGGCATATGCATTGTTTGATACGGGTGCTACTCATTCATTTGTATATGAAAGATATAGACAGTTAAACAAGTTAGAAACTGCGTCCCTTGAGATACCTCTTTGTGTTTCTACGCCTTTAAAGAACATGGTATTGTCTACATTGGTATGTGGAAAGTGTAAGATAACAATAGAGGGAAGGGATATGGAAATAGACCAAGTTGTTATGGCTATGTATGATTTTGATGTTATCATAGGAATGGATTGGCTTCATAAGTATCGGGCCAAAATGGATTGTTATGGAAAAGTGATCCAATTTGTTTTGCCTGATCAGTCTAGTTGTAAATTTTTGGGAGGTCGGACCAGCCTATCTATAGCGCTTATTTCAGCAAAAGAGGCCCATGCATTTCTTGACGAAGGATGTCAAAGGTATCTAGCGATGGTTAAAGATTATACTAAGGAAGAGCCTAAGATCGATGAAATTCGAGTAGTCAATGAATTTCAAGATGTATTTCCTGAGGAGTTGCCTGGATTACCGTCGGAACGAGAAATTGAGTTTGAAATCGAATTAATGCCTAGGACAGGACCAATATCAAAAGCCCCGTATAGAATGGCCTTAATGGAACTAAAGGAATTGAAAGTGCAACTGCAGGAGTTGTTTGATAAAGGATTTATTAGACCAAGTGCTTCACCTTGGGGTGCACCAGTCTTGTTTGTGAAAAAGAAGGATGGGTCGATGCGCTTATGTATTGACTATAGGCAACTGAATCAAGTGACCATTAAGAATAAATATCCCTTGCCTAGAATTGATGATCTATTCGACCAACTACAGGGAAGTTCGGTCTTTTCTAAGATTGATTTGAGATCGGGATACCATCGCTAAGGATTAAGAAAGAAGATGTTCCTAAGACTGCATTTAGAACTCGCTATGGACACTACGAGTTCCTCATCATGCCTTTTGGATTGACGAATGCACCGGCTGCATTTATGGATCTAATGAATAGGGTAGTTAAGCCTTATATAGATTAGTTTGTGATCGTTTTCATTGATGATATCCTGATATATTCTAGAGGGCCTGAAGAGCACGAGCAACACTTGAGGTTAGTTTTGCAAACTTTGAGAGATCATAAGCTGTATGCCAAATTCAGCAAGTGTGAATTTTGGCTGGACCGGATAATATTTTTGGGACACGTGGTGTCAGGAGGAGGAATTGCAGTAGACCCGACAAAAGTTGAGATGGTAATAAATTGGCCGAGACTGACAACACCCACTGAAATACGAAGTTTCTTAGGACTGGCCGGTTATTATAGAAGGTTTATTGAAGGGTTTTCACGATTGGCAGGCCCCTTAACAAAATTGACTCGGAAGAACATGAAGTTCGAATGGAGTGGTGAATGTGAAAGGAGCTTTCAAGAACTTAAAAGAAAATTGACCTCGGCTCCAATCCTGACTATACCGTTTGGATATGATGGTTTTACAGTGTATAGTGATGCGTCTCACAAAGGACTGAGATGCGTTTTGATGCAACATGGCAAGGTCATAGCCTATGCATCCAGACAACTGAAACCTCACGAACTGAACTACCCAACTCATGATTTAGAATTGGCAGCTATAGTGTTTGCTTTGAAAATATGGAGGCACTATTTGTATGGAGAGAAGTTTGAAATCTATACAGACCATAAGAGCCTAAAGTATTTGTTTTCACAAAAAGAGTTGAACATGAGATACGGTACCATCCAGGGAAGGCGAATAAGGTGGCGGATGCCCTTAGTCGTAAATCGGCTACGGAGATGGCCAGTTTAAGAATGGTAGAATGGAACCTATTAAAGTCTGTAGCAGACTCGGAGTTTGAATTGAAAGTGAATCGTCTTACCGGTATGCTTACTGCCTTAAGAATTGAACCTGAAATTATATAGAAAGTTAAGATCCTGCAAGAGTCCGACCTGAAAATTATGAAAGTGAAGAATGCAGTGTCTTTAGGAAAAAGACCAGAATTTCAAATCTCTAAAGATGGAGTGGTAAGATGCCAAGGACGACTCTGTGTTCCCGACAATGAAGAAGTGAAGAGGGAAATTCTGTCGGAGGCACATAGAAGTAATTATAGTGTTCATCCGGGTAGTACAAAGATGTACACGAATTTGCGTCAGCAATTTTGGTGGAATGGCATGAAAGCAGATACGGCTAAATACGTTTCTCAATGTTTGACATGCCAACAAGTAAAGGCGAAACATCATAAACCTACACGACTATTGAGACCGTTAGACATACCGGAATGGAAATGGGAACATGTAACGATGGACTTTGTGCAAGGACTGCCAAGAACATCAAGTGGTCACGATTCTATTTGGGTAATAGTAGATCGCTTGACCAAGTCTACCCATTTCCTAGCAGTCCGCATAAACTATTCAATGAGTAAACTTGCTGAAATGTATGTAAGTCAAGTAATACGCCTACATGGTATTCCTGTAACGATCACCTCTGATCGAGACTCTAGGTTTACTTCAAATTTTTGGCGGAGTCTCCAAAATGCCTTAGGAACAAAGTTTCAATTTAGTACTGCCTTCCATCCTTAAACAGACGGACAATCAGAAAGAGTGATCTAGAGTCTAGAAGATATGCTAAGAGCCTGTGTTATCGACTTTAGAGGAAACTAGGATGAAAACTTGCACCTGATAGAGTTCGCCTATAACAATAGTTTTCAGAAAAGTATAGGCATGGCTCCGTATGAAGCATTATATGGAAGAAGATGTAGAACCCCTGTTTGTTGGAATGAAGTAGGTGAAAGAAAACTGACAGGACCCGAGTTAGTGCAAGTTACTACCGAAGCCGTTGAGATTATCAAGAAAAGACTTAAAACAGCCCAGAGTAGACAGAAAGACTACGTAGATAGGCGTAGAAGGCCTTTGGAGTTTAGTGTGGGAGATCACGTATTTCTTAAAGTATCCCCAATGAAAGGAATATCTCGATTTGGAATGAAAGGGAAGTTAGGTCCCAGATTTGTTGGACCCTTTGAGATACTCGAGAGAATAGGAGACGTAGCTTATCGTTTGGCGCTGCCTCCTAAATTGGGAAATTTACATGATGTGTTTCATGTGTCGATGTTGAGAAAGTACCAGCCGGATCCTGGTCACATACTCGATCATGAAGCCATCAATGTGGATGAGAAAGTGAGATACATCGAAGAGCCTGCGCAAGTACTGGATCGAAAGGAGCAAGTTCTTAGGACCAAGAAAATGCCGTTGGTAAAGATATTATGGCAACATCACGGTGTGGAGGAAGCCACATGGGAAAGTGAGGAATCGATGAAGGAAAAGTACCCCTACTTGTTTCAAGAGACATGAGTGATGCCTAATTTCGAGGACGAAACTCTAAGGAGGGGAGAATTGTGGCATCCCAAAATTCATGGAAATCTCTAGAAGCATTAAAGTCTATGAATAGGTGATGGAAGTACCATCAAGTTATATTGTAGCCATTTGATCCATAAATTGCAATGAGATTTTTGGCCAAGCTTTTAATGGATAATTATTTGATAGGAAAGAAAATTCTATCGTTGGCCATGTGTTTTATAAATTGGGGTTTATGGATTTATGATTACAAGTTTTATGGCCATGTGAATTTATAATTTGATATTTATATGAGAGAGAATTAAGGTAAATTATTAAAAGTAAACATGGCCTCAATTAAGAAAATTTTGGGCCATTTAAGTTTGGACTTTAGGCCCAAGAGTGTTGAGCCTAAAGTGGGCCAAAAGGCCGGCCCATGAAGCCCCATTGGGCCGTCGACCATTCTGGCCCCAAGCCCAGCCGGATGAAGCCCTCTTGCATGGAAAAAAATACCAAGTGTCCTTTCCTAGTAGCCAAGTGTAGCAAGCCATGCATAATCCAATGATGGCTAATGATGAAGGGAAGGAAATTAGAGGGGAAGAAGGGGGCGGATTAAGCGAGAAAGGGAGAGAGAGAGAGGGGTTCGCACGAGAGAAAGAGAAAGGGAGAGAGTGGTCGTCCAAAAGAAAGAAAGGAAGAGAGGAAGGAGGAGGTCCGTTCACCGCCGTTCGTTCGCCGCTTTGCCCGCCATTTTATCGCTGTTTCATGCTTAAATTTGAGGCAAGTAGAGTCCTAAAACCTACCCTTTGCTTGCTGTGTAAGGTGTGCATAGAAGTGGTGAATTTTGGTTGTGGTGGAAGTGATGAAATTTCGGAGCTTTGGGGAGAGATTTGTTGGTCTAGCATGCTGTTTCTGGAAAAACCAGTCCGACCCTTCATGAGTTTGAGACTTTTTAGTTGGAATCTCGTTTTGATCTCTTCATGAAAGTTGTAGAGAACATTTTTAGGAATAACATACTAAAATTTGAGATAAAACGGACAAATATTGCTTGGTGAAACAATTTTCCTTTGGAGAAATTAGATCTGGAATTTGTTGTGCTGACCTTCAGTGATTTCGTGGACTATAAAGTAGTTTTCTTGTGGAAATCTCACTTTGATTTCTTAATGAAAGATGTAGAGAACTTCTTGAGGTAAAACATATCAAAAATTTAGAGGAAATGAACCAAAAATAGGTCGGTGAAATCGTTGTCCTTTGAAGAAACTGGATCTGGGAAAGTACTACTTCGACCTAGTATGATTCTGTGATTTTTATAAAATTATCCAGTTAAAATTTGATCGTGTGTCCTTAATGAAAGTTGTGAGTAATATTCTTAGGAATAACATAACGAAAATTTAGAAGAAACGCACATATGTAGGTCGGTAAAACGAATTTCCTTTGAAAGAAGATAATCTGGAAAAAAAAAAAAAACGACACCGAGATCGGGAGGAATTAATCGCCTATATCTATTAATATAGAACGAGTTGGGTTTCGATTTCTTCACGAGATATTTACCTTTAGGAATTGTCTATAACATATCAAAATTTCAAAATTTTTGGAGTTCATTTGGATATTTAATTTAGATTACTTCCGAAACTGTGCAAGTTGAAGTGTTGAAATGTTGAAAACTGTGATGCATGGACCGTAGTGTTCTGTGTGAGATTCTTTTGGTATGGTGTTTTTCATGAGATATCTGCCTTTAGGTCTCGTCTATAATGTGTCAAGTTTTCAGAATTTATTAATGCCATTTACTAGTTTTTCTAGAGATTTAACTAAAGGAGTGCATACTGTTTTTATCCGAAAATTGATGCATTTTAAAAAATAAATGAAATTTTCCATGTGATATGATGTTTTGAGTGGTTGATTATGCTGCATATGTGGTGACATGTTATATGACATCGAAACCTGGTTAAGACTCTTGATATTGATGCATCAAATGCCATGTTGAAATTGAGATACATGTGTGAATATAAATTGTGATAATAACAAGACCATCGGAGATGTGAGCCGATGATGCCTCGGGAGTTTCGAGATGCCCGGAGGTGTGTGCCGGATGCCCGGAGTGTGTGTGCCGGATGCCTCGGGAGTTTCGAGATGCCCGGAGGTGTGTGCCGGAAGCCTCGGAGGTGTGTGCCGGGGGGATACCTCGTGATGCTAGTTGGGGTACGAGATGCCCGGAGTGTGTGTGCCGGATGCCCGGAGGTGTGTGCTAGAGGTTCCTCGCGATGCTAGGTTGGATGCGAGCGATAAATTGTGGGACGCAAACACTGGTCCCTGGAAAGATAAAAATTGAGACTGTATCATGCGCATGGATGTGTACATATGGCATGGGATGAACCTTATGGCTGCTTGATGATAAGTGCATGGTGGTATATGCATGTTGCATGGTGATATATGCATGGCTGTTCATATAAGTGCAAGTGCATGGTGATATATGCACATCGTATGGTGATATATGCATGGCTACAAGGTGAGGTATGCTTGAATGCATGAATGATATGTGTTTTATTCATGATACCCTGATTGTTCTGTTTGACGCATTGTGTAGTTTGGTGGATCTTTACTGCTGAGTAGTTGAACTCGCCCCTTTTGGGGATTAACATTTCAGATTAAAAGATGCCTTTGCCACCGGTCGCGCGTGGTACCTTCTATGGTATACCTTCTGACGTTGAGGTTGAGTGCGTGGAGCACATCTGTGTCAGTGTTCCTGGTTTAGTGTTTCTTCTAGTCCGTGTGCTAGTTATGTATGACATAGGCCTGGCTAGGGGTCCTGTTGTCTAAGAGTTTCTATCTGTCCACGTTCAGCACGATGGGGTGAATGTAGGGATGTTGCTGCCGCCACCGCCCGATGCACCGGATTGGGTATGATGGCACGTATGACTGGTGGGAGCTAACACTTTTTGGGATGGCCAACACTAGCTGATGGATAGATGTATATGTCTGATGTATAGTCGGTTCTCTTTTGGGTTTAGCTGAGCTTACTTAAAGTCTTGGCTTTTTGTTAGACCAACTTGTTAAATCCATCTTAGTTATGTAAATAAAAGTGGTTTGGCCCTATGATGCATGTTTATATGAAAGGTCGTAGTTGGTGTGCATTGCATTATCTCAGTTTGTGTATCGGGTTAGAGAGATGTTGAGTATCATTGCAATTGGTGCAAGGGAAGGTGAGATTGGTTCATGCTTTCGATAATAAACTGCGCTAAAATTTCTTTTTAAAAAGAAAAAATGTATTAAACTGGCGTGTAGTAGGACGGGTGATAGGTACCTGTGGTGACCCTAGTGGACCAAGGGGGAAAGGGGTGCCACACTCGCTGGTGGCCGCAAGGATGGTTCAAGGAGGAAGAAGGGATAAAAGAAAAAGAAAAAGGAAAGGAAAAGGAAAAAGAAAAAAAGAAAAAGAAAAGAAAAAATTAATAAAATTCAAAAAATAATAAAAAAATCATTAAAAATTGTCACATAAGCATCCGGCCGACATCCACGACAGCATTGGCCGGCCGAAATTGGCCGAATGGATTGAATTGATATCAATGTGAAAAGATTTAGGATTGAATTGGTCCAATTGAAAAATTTTGAACTAAAGTGGTACCAGTGTAATAGGTTTAAGACTTTTTTAGTACTTTCCCCTACAAGTTCTTAAATAGTATCTCATGTATGCGACAAGCATTTGAGAATCGGCGATAGGATGACATTGACAAAATTCAAGAGAATCATTCATCAGATTCAAAGCCAGCCTCTAAGATGCAAGTTCAATCTCCTGAAGCGTTTTGACCTCAAACTCAAAACAGTTATATAGGAACGGCTGCGATCCTAATAAATTCCCTTTCCATAAAAGAAACAATTTTTTCCAAGTGCAACTAATTTTACATGTCTTTATACCTAGAAAAAGACCAATTCCTTGAAAAGTCCCAAAAGTAAATATTCTAATATACAGACTTGCGCAGGCATGTGAACTATAAAGTAGTACATGCTTATAAACGATCAACCTGTCGTTACCTTAAGGAATTTGCTCCTGTTAAGAATTAGATTTCAGGGTAGTCACAGAAAGCATCTACTAAACCAATCAACCAGTCCGCTTTTGAATTTGACCAATAAAGAAAATCGAGTCCTTATGAAAAAACAAGTTCTCAGAACAGTAATTGTCCACGATCATCTGCTCTCCATTTGAGGCTTTATTCCATATGGGGGACCTAATAGAAGACCTCCAGGAAAAGATCAAAGAGACAGAAGCATAGCCCATTCATTCACGTAGACACACGTGTTTCTCCTAACTTCGAGGATCAACAACATGTAATCTATGACCGTGATTTTTCCCAAAATAAAAATCAATATATAAAAGAAAGATTAGCCTGATTTCTTTCCGTTTCCTTTCTAGTTTTCCTTTTCTTTATCCTTTTACCACGCAGAATCACAATGTCGTTTTAAAGATTTTCTAAATGGGTAATTTGATAATTTGTAAGCACACTCCATAAAAAGTATAAAAACACAATTTCATAGAATATACTTGACTCGATCAAATCAAATTCGAGGAGAGCACACAAGACAAGAATTCACTAGAAACTCACTTACATGACGCCAAAATTCAGAAAACTAGAATGAAGGGATCACAACCTGTGAATGCGCTCGTCAAATTTAAGTGTCATGAACATAGCAAGGAGGCTTGTATTCAGCTCAATCTGCTACATAATTTGCACCAAATTTAACCAAGCTGCTTGCTTATAGGCTACTGCTATGAATTAGTCAAGCCAGCAATAGCAATCATTATCCTATTTTAGGCTAAGAACTACATAAAGCAAAGCTCGACATTAGTTCAAATCACTTAATTTTTTTAAATCAATAAAGATCATCAACAAAATAAGAGATAAAGTTGATTTCTCAAGAGGCCAAAACAGTATACCAATATGACAATTTCGACCTTTAGGCATTAATTCAAAGTTTCCAAAAACTATTTTAGCTGACATTCAATTACCTTACCAAAATAATCAAAAGCTCTTTTTCACTGATACTAAATAATGTTCCATGACAAAACGCCCTCCAATACGCAATACTTGTCCTTTGCCATCTTCGATTCCTCATTCAATTCCAACAGCGGTGGTAGCAATGGTAAATCCAGTTTGGGAATTCATAAGGCAATTATCCTCAAGATTGTTGGAAAATATTAGATGACATGAAATAATAATATTTGTTGGAAATACATTGAAAAAGATTAGGAGACAAAAACAAAACTTTGAGGTATGGAAGCATTGTCTTTAAGGATAATTCTGCCCCTCGGAGTACCAAATTCAGTGCAAAAAGTTTCAGTGGCTATCCTCCCATGACACAACAGACCTTCTTCTTCAATATTAGAAGGAATAGAACAACGTTATGTGTATAACCCAACAAAGAAAGGAAAGATATGTAATTAGAGAGGAAAAGAGAAATATAAATATTTTGGTTTTGATATATCGATATCACTTTCCAATTATGTTCATAGTAACAATTTATAGGTAAAAGGGAAAGAGAGCCGTTAAGAAACAGCTATAAATGAATCAGTCATTGAAGAAGAAAATGACCATTGTATAGCCATTATAACATAATAAAGAGTTTATGTAGACATAAATGAAACTTCAGTAAGCAGTTATATGACCGTTAGAAAGTTGTTATACGATCATTATATGACTGTTAAATAATCCTTCTAAAACGTTACAAAACTGTTTTATATTAATGGTAAACAAAGATCGTTACAAATTGATAACTGCAAAAAAATATTACAAAAGTTAGTAGCTTATAATATTTCAAATGTGGAGGCGCGTCTTTTTCTCAGATGTGGAGATTGGAGTGTCAAAAATATCTCTCACCACTACCCATTATTTAAGTCACGAATTCTATTTGTCATAAGAGAACTAGTACGGCAATCCATCGCCACTCTATTAACATTTTAGTTCGAATAAAACCAAAATTTAAAAGATATTAAAAGAATTAAAGAGTAGAAACTCACGTGAAGCTTGGAGTAGATCAGTACTTCCAGCAAAAGAGAAACATGGAAACACTATAAGAGCGCTTACAATCAAACCGGGGTTTGGAAGTGATGTTCACTTAATATTCACTTAGCAAAGTGTGGAAATATTCCAAAGAAAAAAATGCAATGTAAACGGTGGAATCTAGTTAAAGGGAATCCAACAAAACACCTCGACAGATCTATTAGAAGGAACAACAAGAAGAAAGACTGGATAAAGATATATGAATATTCATAGACAAGCAAATCTTTCTTTGCTTGTTAAAAGGACACCTTGTTATTCTGATTGGACCTTGAGTCGTTGGATAGAGTCCGTGACACTGCATTTTACAGTTCAATTGTCATATAGATTTGCCTTAAAATAAGGCAGCATAAGCCAAATCATTCATTGTAGAGTTTATTGAAAGAAAAAAAATCGAACATATGCATGCAGAAGGCACATCATGAATCCATGCACATGGCACCAAAAAAATCCACAGAATATCAGGCCAGATAAAAATTAACAGGAGTGGGCATGATTTCAAGGAAGAATCGGGAACCGGAGAATTAGTTCGGTTCTCGGTTCCAATGCTGCCCGGTCTAGTTTCCGGTTCCATTTTTTTTAGGAACCACCAATTCTTGGTTCCTAGGGGAAACAAACCGAACCGGAAGAACCAAGAAATTATCTAACTTTAATACGCAGGTCTGAGATTTTTACACGATTTCAGCTTTTTCGCAATGGAAGTTCTAAGTCAAAAATCAAGAACGAAGTTAACCGCCTAATAAAAAATGACAAGGACAAAGGCACTTCCAATTCAATATTCATGAGAGCAATGTCTAAATGAACTGTTGCTGTACATAACATGCCTTATCCTAATTGAACGAGCATGACAGAGGCCATTCCAATACTTTGTTCAACAAGAGGGTGGGGGAGTTCCATACAGCATACAAGCAACAACTGCTCTCAGAAGCCACTTCTGACGTCTATCAGAACATCGTGTTGTCCCTCCGGCCACGTTTGCCATTTCCAGGCATTTAATATCGATAGTGACATTGAACCTGGTCACGAGCTCTCCCTGGAAATGCCTTTTGATTGATGTTTCCCACTTTTCCTACATGCATCCTTAGCATATACTGGACTAAGTATTAGTGGCAATAACGGCCACTCGTTTCATAACGCTCCCCCAATCCGATACCTAGCGAATGCGATGTGTTTGGCATCAAGTCCAGGTCGCACCATGCTCTCTTTGAGCTCTTGTGATCCTTAGGTTTTTATGTTGCGTGTTTTGAACTTTTTATTATTTATTATAATTTACGCATTCATCTTTTATAGATTGTTGCTATTGACAATGGGGAAATTTGTGGTATTGTTGCGTTCACTTTCATTCTACTTAACTAAAAATGGAACAAAATAAAAAGACAAAAAACCTGTTAGACCTTGGAACCTATGACAGGTATGTATCAAGTTCCAAGATATGCAGGATAGGATCTAGATTCCAAGGTATACATGATAAGTACCACGTCCCAAAAATAAGGAACTTGTTTCGATGAGTAAGTTTTAGGTTCCTATAAAGAATATGAAACCGTACACCCTTAAAAATTGGAACATCTCTCTCTAATGCACATATAACCATCAAAGATGTGGTCTCAACCCTCAAGTACTTACGTGGGAGTTCTCTAAACTTGTTTAAGAGAATAAAAGTGTTCCCTCCCCCAGTAGTTTTCTATAAAGGTAAACTGATCCTCTCACCCGAAGACAAGATCAGTTACTCCTAGCAAGGAACTAATTTGAAACGGGGTAGTTTCCAGTTTTCCATGTGATTAACATGTACGTCCTTTGATCCTATTGGTTATTCCTCTTTTTAAATTAATTTTGTGGGGTCAAATTTTGTAAATCAAAGTGAGACCAAAACACCAATTTGCTGCTTAAATAGTAGTACAGTTTATGCACGCTCGTGCTCAATTATCATTACAATTATTTTTTTAATCAAGCCTTGTAACAACTTAAGTTTTATTTTTACTGCAACAAAACAAATCATCCATTCGATTCTACTTTTAAAAAAAACTAGAAGACCGGTGATAGGACATGTAGATGGTAGGAGAAATTAATGAACGTGGTTTTATGTAGATGTTGAAAGTGTGGGGTGAGGCGCCACAACAGAAACAGGCATTAAGGGCATTCGCCGGAAGTAGGAAAAGTGACGCCGAATGCTAAGGTGGCAGCGGTTCCCAAGATGACAGCGTAGAAGCTGTAAAAGATGCTCAATGGTGACAAATTCCATGACGCTTGTGGAAAAGACGCTAACAAATTCCACGACCCTTTTGGAAAAGACGCTCATGGGTTACTTTCAGGACATTACTTTGTGACGTGAAAGTTCCACTTAAGATTTCTGAGAGGTTAATGGAAAGCCTCTTCAACCTATTTGATGACAGCTTTCAAATGGTGACAAATTCCACGATGCTTTTGGAAATGACGCTAATTGGTTACTTTTGTTTTGGTCGGTTACTAATTAATTATTTTAAGGACATTGCTTTGTGGCGTGAAAGTGACACTAAAGAAGTATTTTGATACTGTGCGAATACTGATTAAACGTTCCGATTCTAGACATTATGCGAAGCATTTGTCTAACCAGTAGGAAGCAAGCTTCTGACAAGGGCTTCCAATGGTACTCTGGTAACTCGATGCCCGATCTTAATACACATTTTATTTAACGTGTCGGTGCCTGCATTCTTTGTCCTTCATAATTGGATAGCAAAGTTTTTATTCCCTCACACCGGGGAATACTTCCGAATTTTACGTCTCAGAGTTCAGACAAAACAGTTTTAGGATACTCGGGTCCCAGAGAGATGAAGTTTTATCTGTAATGCAACAAAACTAATCATCCATTTAATTCTACTTTTCAAAAAAATAAAAGGACGGTGATATGACATGTAGATGGTAGGAGAATTAAATGAACGTGGTTTTATGTAGATGTCGAAGGTGTGGGGTGAGCCGCTACAACAGAAACAGGCATTAAGGGCATTCACCGGAAGTGAGAAAAGTGACGCCGAATGCTAAGGTGGCCGCGGTGCCCAAGATGACAGCGTAGAAGTTGTAAAGAATGCTCAATGGTGACAAATTCCACTGCGCTTTTGGAAAAGACGCTAATTGATTACTTTAAGGATATTGCTTTATGACTTGAAAGTTCCACTAAAGATGTATTCTGAGAGGTCACTGGAAAGCCTCTATAACCTGTTCGATGACAGCTTTCAAATGGTGACAAATCCCACGACGCTTTTGGAAATGACGCTAATTGGTTACGTTTTTTTTTGTTCGGTAACTAATTGGTTACTTTAAGAACATTGCTTTGTGGCGTGAAAGTGCCACTAAAGATGTATTTTGACATTGTGCGAATACTGGTTAAACATGTCTATTCTAGACACTGTGCGAAGCATATGTCTAATTAATAGGAAGCAAGTTTTCAACAAGGGTTTCTAGTGGTAGTCTAGTAACCCGACGCCTAGTCTTAATACACTTCTTAATTTAACATGCTGGTATTTGCACACTTTGTCCCTCCCAATTGGAGAGAAATTTTTTTTTCCCCACCCTAAGGAATACCCCCAAAATTGACGTCACAGAGTTCAAACGAAGCACTTTTAGAATACTCAAGTCCTGGATGGTGACAAATTCCATGAGCTTTTGGAAATGATGCTAGTTCGTTACCTTGTTTTTTTTTTTTTTTTTGAGGGGGTGGGGGTGGTAACTAATTGTTTACTTTAAGGACATTGCTTTGTGACGTGAAAGTGCCAGTATTCTGAGGGGTTAATGGAAAGCCTCCATCACCAGTTTGATGACAGCTTTCAAGTGTCACAAAGGATTTGTCCAGAGAGATGAAGTTTTATTTGTAATGCAACAAAACAAATCATCCATTTAATTCTACTTAAAAAAAAAAAAAAATGAAAGGACGGTGATAGGACATGTAGAATGTAGGGGAAGTTAATGAACGTGGTTTTATGCAGATGTCGAAAGTGTGGGGTGAGCCGCTACAACAGAAACAGGCAATAAGGGCATTCGCCAGAAGTAGGAAAAGTGACGCCGAATGCTAAGGTGGCCGCGGTTCCCAAGATGACAGCATAGAAGTTGTAAAGGATGCTTGATGGTGACAAATTCCACGAGGCTTTTGGAAAAGACGCTAATTGGTTACTTTAATGACATTGCTTTGTGACGCGAAAGCTCCATTAAAGATATACTCTGAGAGGTTAGTGGAAAGCCTCTATATCCTTTTTTATGGCAGCTTTCCAATGGCGACAAATTTCACGGCACTTTTAGAGATGGCTCTACTTGGTTACATTTTTTTTCTTGGTCGATAACTAATTGGTTACTTTAAGGACATCACTTTGTGCCGTGAAAGTGCCACTGAAGATGTATTTTGACATTGTGCGAATATTGGTTAAACGTGCCGTTCTAAACATTGTGCAAAGCATTTGTCTAATTAGTAGGAGGCAAGCTTCCAACAAGGAGTTTCGACGGTAGTCCGGTAACCCGACGCCCAGTCTCAATTTGTTTCTTATTTTAACGTGTCAGTGCTTGCACGCTTTGTCCTTCCCAATTAGAAAGAGAAGTTTTTTTTTGCTCACTCCAGGGAATATTTCCGAATTTTACGTCTCAGAGTTCAAACGAAACAGTTTTAGGATACTCAGATCTCAAATGGTGACAAATTCCACGATGCTTTGGGAACTGATGCTTATTGGTTACTTTTTTTTCCTTTTTTTTTGGTTGGTATCTAATTGGTTACTTTAAGGACATTGCTTTACGACGTGAAAGTGCTACTATTCTGAGGGGTTAGTGGAAAGCCTCAATCACCTGTTTGATGGAAGCTTTCAAGTGTCACAGAGGATTTGTCCAAAGAGATAAAGTTTTATTTGTAATGCAACAAAACTGATCATCCATTTAATTCTACTTTTCAGAAAAATGAAAGAACGGTTATAGGGCATGTAGATGGTAGGAGAAGTTAATGAACGTGGTTTTATGTAGATGTCGAAAGTGTGGGGTGAACCACTACAACAGAAACAAGCATTAAGGGCATTCGCCGGAAGCAGGAAAAGTGACGCCGAATGCTAAGGTGGCCGCGATTCCCAAGATGACAGCGTAGAAGTTGTAATGGATGCGTAATGGTGACAAATTCCAAGAGGCTTTTGGAAAAGACGCTAATTGGTTACTTTAAGGACATTGCTTTATGACGTGAAAGTTCCACTAAAGATGTATTTTGAGAGGTCAGTGGAAAGCCTCTATAACCTGTTTGATGACAGCTTTCAAATGGTGACAAATTCCACGGCGCTTTTGGAAATGATGCTAGTTGGTTACATGTTTTTTTGGTCAATAACTAATTGGTTACTTTAAGGACATTGCTTTGTGGTGTGAAAGTGCCACTAAAGATGTATTTTGACACTGTGCGAATACTGATTAAAACATGCCGATTCTAGACACTGTGCGAAACACATGTCTAATCAGGAGGAGACAAGTTGCTGACAAGGTCTGATAACCAGACGCCCAGCCTCAATACGTTTTTTGTTTTAATGTGCCGGTGCTGTTTTGTCCCTCCCAATTGGAGAGAAAAGTTTTTCTTTCTTCACTCTAGGGAATACCCCCCGACAAGTTGCTGACAAGGTCTGATAACCAGACGCCCAGTCTGAATACGTTTCTTATTTTAATGTGCCGGTGCCGTTTTGCCCCTCCCAATTGGAGAGAAAATTTTTTCTTTCCTCACTCTAGGGAATACCCCCCGAATTTTACGTCTCAGAGTTTGGACGAAGCAGTTTTAGGATACTCATGTAAGGACCCGGGCCTCCCACTGTATAATATTGTCCGCTTTGGGCCTTCGGTTCTCACGGCTTTAAAACGCGTTACATAGGTTAGACAACCCAAGCTTTATAAACTAGCCCAGGACTCCCCCCTAAGCGCTGTGGGACAGGAGACACGCCCCCTCCTTGTGCACGTCCGGGGACCGAGGTGCGGACGCACCGCCACCGCTTGGGCCGTCACAACTCAGGTCCCAAATGGTGACAAATTCCACGACGCTTTTGGAAATGACGCTAATTGGTTGCCTTTTGTTTTTTTTTTTTTTGGTCGGTAACTTATTGGTTACTTTAAGGACATTGCTTTGTGACATGATAGTGCCGCTATTCCGAGGGGTTAGTGGAAAGCCTCCATCACCTGTTTGATGACAGCTTTCAAGCGTCACAGAGGATTTGTCCAGAGAGATCTTTAGTGACACCATGCAAGTGCCACTGATTTTGGGACATTTCAACAAATCCACAAATAGAATCCCTGCTCCATGACATTTCAAGGCTCAAGCTAAGACTGCTTTCCGTGACGGGCAAGGAGGAGGGGAAGTGGCTGCTGGAAGGACGCCGGGGGGGCAGACTTGAGGGGCGTTGAGTCTGGTAGTCGATTCCACGACTAATGAGCTTGCGCTTGATGTGGCTGTTCCTTAGTTCTTGAAAAATGATGAACCGTAAAGAAACAAGGAAGAAGATGAATAGTAACCACAAAAGAAAAAAGGATAGAAAAGGAAAAAAAAAAACAGAGAAAAAAGTCAGAAAATTTAGAAAATTTAGCATAATGGCATCGCTTCAGTTTAGTTTGCCCACATTAGGTCGTCGGTCATGCCATGTATAAGTAGACAGTCATGTCATCAATTTTTGGTGATGATAAGCTAGATGAACTACAATGAAACTTAGAGCAAATGTTTAGAACTACACTAAAACAATTGACATGTCTAGGACTATAATGGAATCCATACAATAAATTTATAATTGAAACAGTAATTTTCCTCTCATAAAATGAGCTGAGCTTAAGACTTCACAAATTCTTCATGGTCAAACTTACTTAGCTTAGATGATCTTGCATCTTTTCTCATAAATAATCTTGTAGTTTAAAGAGCTGCTATGAATTCATGTAAATTTCTGCATATTCCTCTGTGATAATGATATCTCCTTTTTCATTCATTGAAAATCCTACATCTTGGAGATTATTTTGTCAATTATTTAACGCATAATAGTACCACCCCATTGATTCACACAGGCGCAAATTTCAAAATCATCTTGTGTGTGAGCACATCTACATGTTGAAAAGTTAAGATTATTTTGTCATTGTAAAAAAGAGAGAGATTGTTGACAAAATCCTCTATTATGTTTGAAGATGACAAAATAACTAAAAGTTACTTATACATGTATCTAAAATGTGTAAAATGGATTTTGTATACATAAGTCATAAGCAAATAGTGTCGAGAATAGGACATCTAAAGCACTTAAAGGCTTTGGCTCTGTAAAAGGATAACAAGCTATTGGACTAGAATTTGGTCTAAGTCTAGAAGGACTTTTGTAGAAGGAAAACAAGCTATAGAATGAGGATTCCTGAAGATTTGGATGGACCAATAAAAGGTATATAACTTATAGCCAATGAGGATGTTAATTAGCCTAGGAGAACCTGCTTGTAGAAGCTGAATAGACCATACAGTTGTGAAAAGTCTGAAAGGACCGTCTTGCAAAAGCAGCACATGCTACATATGAAGTAAATGGTTCCACATATAAGTCTCTATGGTCCTGGTGCGTAGACCTAGATGTTTATCAATTTAATTTGGACTCAAATTGATATTTCACAGCTGTCTTAAAGTGTAAAGATCCGCTAAAAGCAAACTAGAGGAAATCCAATATGCTTTTGTTGCTTTTATGAAAGTAGAGAAGATGTTAGGCAGACTGCAAAAGCCAAGTGTAAATTGGCCTTCAATGCTTTGTAAAAAGGTGCTTTAGTTTATAGAAGCAACTTCTAAGACTTCGAATAGAAGCAACACTGTACAAATTGTAACACCTTAAGGATTACATGATGGATTCTAATCCTATGGAGTGTTGAGGTTGTTAAAATTGAGAGAGTGGAGTAGGCCAAGTACAAGGCCGAATCACCATAAATTTATTTGCACCTCTTTTGTCTCTTTAGATCCTTCAAAATATGTATTATAGAATATTTTGTTTTTGCGTAAGTGTTTACATTTCAATAGTAGCTTCTAAACACTCATCACCATGTCCTTCATGAAAAAAATTTCCTAAAATAATCAATTAACCCTTCTTGGTCGTTGTGCCTAGTCCATTTCAAGTTCAACGGGCATTTAAAATGCCAAGAACTTTGATTATCTCTCCACATTAGCATCTGATCAACTCTTTGTTGCATAAGCGCCAACCAAACAGAAGAAGACAACAGTGTCGACAATGATACAAAACTAGGGTGTCAAAAGGAGAAGAGAGCTTAACATTCATTCGTCTTCCTCGTTGTGTTTTCCTCGTACAAATTGAAAATCGAGAGAGAGAGAGAGAGAGAGACGTACTTAAGGACCGAGAGTGGGGTGAGTTTTCCTACTCCCATGAGAGGGGTGCGAGTTGTTTCTTTTATTTTTTTCCTTGCCTTAATTTATTTATTTTCCTTTCCTTGATCTGATTTAGTGAGACACAAATTAAATGCGACCAATGAACTAAAGAATTGCATTTGCAACGGCTTGCCGGCTTGTCTAGTTGCAAGCCGTTGTAAGTGGAGTGAGAGATCTTGGCGTGTGCTCATCACTGAATCTAATGATCTGAATGTTTATGATGGCAGATATACTCTTAAGGGATGAAAGTGTGCTTCTAGCTACAGACTATATTTTGTCATTTGCATTCTGGCATTTATTTGGAATTTTCTAGGCTTGAAAGCCTTTTATAGACCTCTCATGTATTATTGTGGAAAACAAATGGAATATTTTTCATGACAAAAGAAAAAAGATGTTAAAATATGTCTCGAGTTTGAACTCCAAGCGAAATTCTAAAATTTGGAAATTAATAAATAAAGGAAAAGGATAGCAACTGCACGAGGGAAATATATGCAAATTTGGTTAGTGTTAGAGCGGTCAAGATTGGAATTCCTTCTAGGGAAAATTAAATGAACGGGCACTACAAGATAAACAAGGGGCCCACAATTCCTATATAAATATATACGTGTACGTGTGGGCCAAGTCTTTATTGTTGTGAAAGTGAGCGATCAAACGATAAAATAGACAAAACAAGAAAATAAATCGAACACCAAATTTTCCGTGGTTCAGTTGTAATGACCCACGTCCACGGGAAAAACATCAATGAATTTTACTATATATTAAGTGATACAACGTAGATTACAGCTATACTCAAGTCACTCAAACACTCTCAGTATTTCCCAAGCCCCAATTACACCTAATAACTCATGTGGTTTTTAGCCCCACAATTGAAAATCGATAGTGACAGAAGAAGGAAAATTGAGAATTGACAGCAGAAGGATTTTGGTTCAAGGAAGATGCAATTAAGGATTATCTCTATCAGATGAAACTGCACTTGTGCCTATCTAGGGAGAAGCCAGACATGATGAAGCAAGTAGATTGAGAATTGTTGGATAGACAAGCCATGGGTGTTATTTGGCTAATGTTGGCTTGTAACGTTGTGTTTAACATAGTGAAAGACAACTCCATTGCAGGTTTTGTCACTCCCCAATCCTCTAGCGTGCGTCCATCCCTCACCTGGTAGATTAAATAGCGATGTCCCAGGACGCATCGCCACCTATTCATTTTAATACGCAAGTAGAAGCATATAAATAATCCTCAGACAATAAAACAATGGGATAAGAAAGTAGGACTAAAAATTTGAAACCAGAAACAACCACACACTTATATACAATGCAAACCATTACGCATATATATATACAAGGCAAACTACTAAGTCAGTTTCTATTGAAGCTAGTTCAACAACAACAAGTCTGAAAACAAGGGTGGGGGTCTCAATCTTTATCAGGGCCATCCTCTGGGTCCTCCTCTGGATCCTCCTCCGGGTCCTCCTCCTCGACGATCTCTCCTTCTTCATGGCTCCAGCTGGAACCCACGCCAGAGTACACCAGAGAATCAGAATCGCCTTCCAACTTGGGATCATTCGCATCAATCATCAATCCACCCTTGGGATCCGCAGTTCCCTTTCCGAGCGCCACCTCCAACACGTACAGAGGTACATCAGACTCTGGCACCGGACCCTCTCTTCGCCCATCATTGTAATGGCGATACCACGACCGGAACTTATGGGGCACCTTTTGGGGTGTACCTACATCTACCCAGACGGTGGACTTCACCAGTACATATTCCAGTCCCTCAGGGTGGTGGTGTATCGGAATGTGATACCCTACGTCTGTGATGTCCTCCGGTATACCAAACCGTACAGGAGGTGGCGGAGGTGCTGCCATCTATGGACCTGAAATGTTATCCCACAACGGGGTGAGATGATGTCTCAACGAGTTCTACCCCCTAAGACTTGATTAAGAAGCCAATACGCCTTAAGGGCTGCCTAAGCACAACACGGGTCATGAGACGATGTCGCTCGGCCTTCATCGAGTCGCATCGACAAATCAAATCGTTCACTCATATCGACTCATCGATCAATTGACTTAGTCGATTACATGTCAATCGGACCATTCCCCGATTATTTCATTCAATATTATCTATTCTCCAAGATGACATATTAAGTCACTGAGCTAGTATAATGTCTTTCTCCGAGATGACATACTGAGTCACCGAGCCGACATAATATACTATTTATTCTCCAAGATGACATATCAAGTCACCGAGCCGGTATAATACAATGTTTTTCTCCGAGATGACATATCGAGTCATCTAGCCGATATAATATAATGTCTTTCTTTGAGATGACATACCGAGTCATCGAGCCGACGTTCTTTCTCCAAGATGACGTACCAAGTCACTGAGCCAATATAATATAATGTCTTTCTCCGATACGACATACTTAGTCATCGAGTCGACATAATATAACGCCTTTCTTCGAGATGACATACTGAGCCATCCAGCCAGCGTAATATATTGTACAATCAATTTCCCATTTTTATCATGCCCAATAAAAATACACGTGTGTGGGTACACGGCCGGCCATAGCCAAAATACAAGGTTTTCACTTTTGAACCTCCCACTATTTTCAGTAGTCCCAAAATAGATTTTTGGTGCTGTAGACCGACGCCCGGTAATTCTCCAATTAATTACCAAAATTATCCATTTTTGAAATTAAATACCCACCGACACTAATTACAATCAATTTGCACAATTAGGTACTCAATTAAATAAACAGAGAGCACCATTACAATCAGCATGAAATTTCGGTCACCGGCTATCCCGGTCTAATTTCCGAAAAATAAATAAATAATTAAATAATTACGAAAAATATTAAATAAATGCCAATAAATCAACTTAGGCTTGAAAAAGCCTAATTGAACACCGAAACGGACCCGGAAAATTTTCGTGTCACTCTAGATAAATACTAGAGCTCGTCTAGGCCCTAATCGCACTAACTATTCACCTAACATGCATCGGTAAATCATTAAATTAACTAATCTAATCTAAAATAATCTATCCACCTAAACCATACTTAACTTAATCTAATCAACCCTTAAGCATCATTAGCCTACTAAGCGAGGATTAGTGAGTTAAACTCACTTGTTTCGCGAACTGGTCGGTTCAAATCGACGCGGACACAACGGCGCTCAACTTTCTTCATAGCGGGCCTAACTTTTGGGGTCAGGAACAACCTCAAAACGGGCCAAGATGCTTGCTAGAAACCCTCTATGTTTGCTGCTATTCTTGGCTAAAACAGAGGGCAACAAGCTCGGTTAAGGACGGGGTTGGACCAAGGAAGGTTGGAAGGGCCAAACCGGGCCTTGGCGTAGACTTACGGAGGTTGGAGGCGGGCCAAACAACTTTGGCACGGGCTGAAACAGAGGCTGGAACGCAAGACAAAGCTGCTGGGGTGTCGCACGGTGGAGGCGGAGTAGTGACGGGCTGGCGCGATGACGCGCAACGCGGCGGGGCAGCGTTCCAGCACGACGGCGAGGACGTGCGACGGGTCTAGGCGGCGTGCGGCTTGCTCCGAGCTTCCTTGGCTGCTTGGTTCCAAAATTTGCACAATGAAGAAGGAGATGAGGGTGGTCAACAGCCTTGAGGGAGAGAGGGGAGACAAGAGGGGGCCACAAGCCTTATTTTCTCCTCAATGGTCCCCTTGACCATTCCTCCACCACAAGATGTCTTCCTAGGCTGGAAATCAGCCAACAATGCTTCAAATACAACCCTTGAAATGGTCCAAAAGCCTTAGGTGGTGGGGGGTTACGAATTTCACATATTTCTCCCTCAATTGGACACCAAATCTCTCTTGATTCAATCCAATTTGGCAATCATAAATTCAATTAGCACCTCAATGATCAAATTGATATTTTTCCTCGCCAATTGATCCACTTGATTCCCAATTGCGCGAAAAAAAACGATCCCTGACTTTTTCTGGACAAAAAGGCCCTGGGACAACTTTTTCCCAAAAAGTCTTGGGTTGCAGAAAAATCTTCTGAGACTGAGTCGAAGCTCCTAGAATTTATTGTGACATGACAGAACCTTCAATTTTTGAAATCATACTCAAATTTGCGGTTAATTTCCATTTGGCGTGATTTTAGCGTGACCTAGGCTACCGGATAACTTTCAGAAATTTTTCAATGCAAATATGGTCGATTTTCTTCAAGTCACAATGAACCCACTCGACACATTGGTGACTCTCAGTTGTCGTGAAAATCGCGAGGATTCAAATACGGACACAGGGTACCAAAACAATAGGAAAATCAGTCTAGTGCCGGCAGATAAGAATTTTCCAAATTAGTGGAGTCACCCACGTTTAGCCACACATCTCAATCGAGTTAACCTATATCTGATTTCAAATCGATTTTTAACTGTGCCGTAATGGCCACTAAAGATGAGCACTGTTGAGAAGCCGATTCTTGGTTTAATTCTCAAGTCTATTGCATTAAAATTCCTTAATGTTTTACCTAGATAGTCTAGTTATCTTGAGAGTGATCAGCTCTGAGAACAGCCCTATAGGCACGTCAATGAAATGCCCGATTTATTCAATAGAAAACAGGATCGAAAATCTGGGATGTCACAGGTTTGATGAAAGCCTTGTTGGATATGTATGAGAAGCCTTCGTGATCAATAAGGTCTACTTGATGCAACATCTACTTAACTTGAAGATAAGCCAAGGTGCATTAGTTGCGGATCATATCTATGAATTCAATGTGATTGTTAGCCAATTGAGATTAGTTGAGATTGACTTTGAAGATGAGATACGTGCTTTGATTTTGTTATCCTCATTGCCTAATAGTTGGATTACTGTTACCGTTGTTAGTAATTCCTTAGGGTCATCATGCTTGACATTTTATGGGGTTCAAGATTTAATTTTAAGTGAGGACATCCTTACAAAAGAATCTAGTGAACCTGTATCTACTACTTTAGTAGATGAAAATAGAGAAAGATCTAGTACACATGTTAGCGAAGTAGTATAAACATGAACAAACGTAGTAGGTCTAGGAATGGTGGTGATGTTTGTTGGAACTGTGGCAAGAAGGGGCATCTTAGAAATAATTGCCTTAAGCTAAAAAACAAGAAGGGTAAAGGAATTAGAGTTGATTCTACTGATGATGTTGCTGTTATAATTGAAAGTAATTTGGATGGTACTGATTTTGTCTTGTCTGTCACTAACTATTCATTGTTTGATGGATGATTATGGATTCTGGTTATTTGTTTCATACTACACCAAATATAAATTGGTTTATTACTTATCAATGCATGGATAGTAGTAAAGTGCAGTTAGGGAACAACGCTGAGTGCGATATTGTAAGTGTTGGAGATGTTAAGAATGCATGATGGTATTGTGAGGACATTGACTTTAGTAAGGCATGTTTCAGAGTTGAAGAATAATCTGATTTCCTTGAGTGCCTTGGATCAGCCAGCTGTTGATATTTTTTAGAATATGGAGTTCTAAAAGTTGTTTGAGGTGCTTTGGTAATAATGAGAACAATCAAACATAGTAGTTTGTATGAGCTTCAAGGTAAGACAGTGACAAATTTCGCTACAGAGACGTCGAAAGTATATGTTTGAGAGTTTGAATTATGGCACATGCATTTTGGGACACATTGGTGAGAGAAGCCTAAATGTTTTAAGTGAAGGAAATCTATTGTGTAGTTATGATGCTAACAAACTAAATGTATATAGATGCTGTGATATGCGACTGTCAAAGAAACCATGGACATTATAGAGTTAATTTGCGTAAATATTTGTAGGTTGCCACGGTTTCCATCAAGGAAGAGTATCGGATATATGCTAACAGTTGTAGATGACCACTCGAGGAAAACGTGGGTGTTTGTGCTTAGGCATAAGTTTGATGTTGTTGTTAAGATCAAGCAATTGAAAACTTTGATCGAAAAGGAAACTGATAAGACGATCAACTATGTATAGACTGATAGTAGTATGGAGTTCTGCTTGGAGTTGTTAAATGAAGTAAGACATCGCACTAGTGCCAATGAATCACAATATGTTGTAGAGTTGATGAGCAGAATATTACTATAGACGGTCTATAAAATGCTCTCTAGTGCCGGTATGACTAGGAGATTCTTGGTGAATGCACTTAATACGATGAGAAACCTGATGAATAGATCTCCATCAACTGCAATTGGATGTCGGACTCCCAGAAAAATGTGATCAGGTAGTGTTGCTGATTATTTTGTTCTTAGAATATTTGGTTGCCCATGTTGGTAAGCTCGATGTGAGGGTAAGAAAGTGCATGTTCCTAGGTTATGCACAAGGTGAGCGGGTTATTGGTTATGGTGCCCAAAATTATTTTCACCTATTCTAAGCAGAGAAGTTACATTTGACGAGTCTCTAGTACTTTTGGTTAGGAGTGACTATAGTCATGTTTACATGGATTTGAACGTGTTCAGCTTGAGGTAGAGTTACAACAAGAAACTCTTGAGGTAGCGAGTATTAGTAAAGTAATTGATACAGATGGTGCTTGTAGTAAGGTGGAGCCTAGAGAGCTAACAGTTGCTATAACAGCTGATATTAATAAGGTACATGTTCGATCTCCTGACAAATATGTATTCAACAATGGTTTTGCTTTATTTGTGATAGGGGATGGTGTGTTAGAAAATCCTTACAAATTAATTAAAAGTGCATGTGGAGTTGGTATTCTGATGAGGTCCACAATTATGGCGAAGTTCAAGCGAGGCTTGGACTTGAAAGATGTCTGTGGTGGTTGAGCCCATGAGGGGTTGTGGGAGAGTAGTAGCAGAGTTCGAATATTTGGCGAAACGATTGTGACTTGGCTCAAAACGTCGAACATCGAGCTAAGGTGGAGAATGTTAAAATATGTTTTGAGTTTGAGCCCAAAGCGAAAATTTGAAATTTGGAAATTAATAAAAAAAAAGAAAAAGGATATCGAATGCACGAGGGAAATATGCAAAAATCGGGTTAGTGTTGGAATGGTGAAGACTAGAACTCCTTCTGGGTCGAATTAAATGAAGAGGCACTACAAGACAAAAAAAGGGGCCTATAATTCCTATATAAATATATGCATGTATGTGTGGGCCAAGTCTTTTGTCTGAAAAGGAAAGTAAAAAGCGAAGGTCCATTTTCTCCTCCTTTACTTGCGATAGCCGCAGGAATATATGTCTTTTATATATGTTGTGCGAGAAAAGACTTGAAGTGCCGAAATAGTGCTTGGGTAGTGTGGGCTATCTTCGTGGGTTGTTGTTTGTGTAGTTATATTCAAGAGACAAGTGTTCAAGCCAATCAAATTCTTGTGATAAGAATTTGTGTACAATTCTTTCATGAGATTGAAAGATTATTTAATGAGCAATTGTGGAGTTAAACATTGTGTAAGTTATTGGATGCAATTGAGACTTGGGAAACATTGAGAGTGTTTGAGTGACTCGAGCGTGATTATAATTTCCATTGTATTGATTGATCTATAGTATATTCGATTTATTTTCTTGTTCTGTTTATTTTATTGTTTGATTGCTTGCTTTCGCAACAAAAGAAGTAGAGAATTGGTACAAAATAACAAGTATATTGCTGACATTAACAAAATGCCAAACAAACTAGAAACAAACTACCCATGCTCCTCTCAAAAAAAAAATCTAAAAAAAGGCAAATGTTTTCATTTGTTTCAATTTTACTAGAAACAAATTACTCATGCTCGTCTCAAATAATATTTATTAATATTAAATGTGGAGCCCACTCTTGATTTAAGATCAACCCTTGCCTTTATTCCTTTTTTTTTCCTTTTCATTTTCTTTCTCAATTTGGAACAAAATTAGTGCTCTTCTTTATTTGATAGATAGTTAACTAATTTTATTTGAGTAAAAAAATTAATTTGTTAATGATTTTTATATTTCTTTTTTAATATTAGCAAAAAAATTATTCAAAAAGTAATTTAAGAACAAGTAAGAAGATATTTTTTCAATAAATTGTATATAATGCATATATCAGCCACAATATTCAATCTTTAAGTAAATTTGTACCAAAATTCAAAGTAAAAAAAATTCATGATCAAAGGATAATCTACCGAAACAAAGTAAACAATTTGCATATAAAATTAACATTTCTTTACTCCAATATATGATTAGCGCTTGCTCAGGTTATACAAGTGGAGAATAATTTCTGAAGAAGAAAAACATGAAGGATTTAAAATTTAATTGGTGTCGATGAATTGACTAGGGTGAAAAAAAGTTGTTTGAAAGTGTTGTGGGTAAGTTTTTCTTTTAATAAAATTGAAATAAAAGAAAAGAAAAAAATGTAAGATAAAATATTAAACTAAGAGTAGGAATAACAAAGGATAATGTAGTTACTTTGAGTGTCGGGAAAAGGTAAGAAATATTCTAAAATCAAAATTGGAACTCGCAAGGGTTAATGTAATCAATTCAATGTGATAGGGGCGTCAAGAGTCGGTAAAAGGATGAAAAGAATGTGAGCCTCTCTTTTTATCTTTTATCTTTTGAGCGCAATGAGGCATATTTGGTGCGAACATTGACAAGTTATGGTCTATGTCTTCATGCGATCCTTCGATATTTCTTGCCGTTCGATGATGAGAGTATAATTTGAAAACACTAGTTCGAGTTTTCATTTTATGAATGAGACTTTTACTTTATTAATGTTCGTATTGTTGTATGTCTAAATATAAGTTATGGTCAGTGAATTGCAGCAGCAAGTGATGGTAATTTAAAGTTTTAATTCACAGTAATCATTTAATTAATAATATAGGTGAAACTTGGGTAGACCTTGGAAGCAACCCTAAAATCTGTGATAGGGTAGGTTCCAGGTTCTAGGGTATGTAAAGTAGGTTCGGCTCCAAAAAATGAAGAACCTATTTCGAAAAGTAGGTTTCAGGTTCCAGGTGGAACCTATACGTAATCGCCACCCAAAACCACTCACCCCTAGTTGACGGTATAGAAAACAATATATGGGATTTGTGATAAAATAAAACAAGCCTAAAAACAAATTCTCATAAAAGTAGCAAAGAAGATTTGAGTGATAGGAAAATGTAAGAAATAATCTAAAATCAAGAGTAGAACCCGCAAGAATTAATGTAATCAATTTAATGTGATAGGGGTGTCAAAAGTCAATAAAAGAGTGAAAAAAGCATGAAACTTTCTCTTTTTGTCTTTTCTCTTTTGAGCGCAACGAGGCATACCTAGGGTGAACATTGACAAGACCATTGCCAATTTGACACTCAATTATTGTGCAATAATTGGGGCAAGCTCGTTGGCTGTTTACACAAGTTATTGTCCTTTTCTATCACCTGACTCAATGAAATTTTACTATGGAAATAAATGTTGTTGACGGTAAGGGTGAGCATGGTTTTAGGGTAGAACATGGAATCTGAGAACTGGATCCATCGGAACCTGTAGGTTTCAAGCTCTAAGGTATGCAGGAAAGGCTCCAGGTTCCAAAAAATAAGGAACCTATTTTGATGGGTAGGTTCTAGGTTCTTAGTTGGAAGAACTTGGAACTTGGACTAAGAACCTGGAACCCGGAACCCATAACCCAAAACTTGGAGCAAGTTTGAATGTTTTTCTTCGTTCATGTCTTCGTGCGATCCTCTCGATATTCCATGCTATTCGATGATGAGTGTATAATTTGGAAGCACTAGTCCGAGCTTTCATTAATGACTGAAAGTTTTACTTTATTAATATTCATAATTTTCGTGCATTTAAATATAAATTATGGTAAGTGAATTGTGGTAGCAAGTGATGGTCATTAAAATTTTTAATTCAATGCAATCGTTCAATTAATGGGAGAAGTACACTATCAATGCCATAAGTTGTGTACGGTGCTCACTTTGGCCAAAAGTTTCTGACGGATCACTTAAGTACCGAATCAAAGGAAAAATGATCACTTTAGTGCCATTGGCGAGAGATTCCGACCAAAATGATTATGTGGCTTTTTTATTTAAAAAAATAAAAATCGACAAGCCTTTTAAACGACGTCGTTTTGCCGTCATATGTGGATGGCCTAGGAAAAACGACGCCACACAGCTCATTTGGGATTGAAATTAGGGTTTTTTTTTTGTTCAATCCTCGCCGACCTAGCTTGCTCGGCCACCGTCGCTTGGCCACCGTGCTCGGCCACCGTGCTCAGCCACCGTCGCTCGACCACCGTCGCTCGGCCTTCGTCGTAGTTGCTCGATTAGGTGAGCAAGGAGAGGCTAAGGTTGTTTCTCGGGCAAGAAGCGATGGGAAAATAGGAGGCAAGGGCGGAGGATGAGGAGGAGGAAGAAGGGGGGTCGAAGGTGCACAGAGAGAGAGAAGACGAGGAGTGTGAGGAAAACAAGGAGGGCGCAGATGGAGATGGTGGATTGGGCTCTGCTTAGAGAGTGGCTAGTGCTGGTGTTGTTCTTCGGGGAAGAACACGTCGTTGCCATGCCTTCTCTCTCTCTCTCTCTCTCTCTCTCTCTCTTGATTTGGGGATTTAGGGTTTTGACTTGGGGGAAAGACGCCAAACGACGTCGATTTGTGGTTTACATGCTGACTGTACTCTCTGGCGAGCCACATCAGCGTAAAAAATTAATAAAAAACTGCCACGTCGGATTTCCGGCCAACCAGATCGGCGTTGGCACTGAAATGATCGTCTTTCAAAACTTTTGGCACCAAAGTGAACGCCGTACACAACTTATGGCACTGATAGTGTACTTCTCCCTTCAATTAATTATATAGGTGAAACTTGGATAGACCCTGGAATCAACCCTGAAATCTATGATAGGATAGGTTCTGTGTTCTAGGGTATGCAGAGTAGGTTCGATTCCAAAAAATGAAGAATCTGTTCTAACGGGTAGGTTCCAGGTTCCAGGTAAACTTGTATAGAACCGCCACCCGGAACCGCTTACCCATAGTTGACTATATAGATAACATTATATAGGATTTGCGATAAACTAAAACGAGCCTAAAAACAAATTCTCATAAAAGCAGCAAAGAAGATTTTTCTTTGTAAGCAGCAAAAAGGCAGGGAGGGGTGATAGCGTAGATACCTTTCCTAACGTTACCATGAGTCTTACACTTGTTTTAAAAAATCCTGTTTAACTCATAACTACTTAATCTGTACGAGCTAGTTGACTGTAGGGCTTCCCAAAAGTTAGGAAACATTATTACATGAGATAATAAATACATAAGGCATAAGTTGACTAGAGGTTCGTTCACGATAGGTATCGAACTTGTGACCTCTTTACCACCATAACTGAGGATATGGCAAAACTAATATGAAATTCACAAAGTTGTAAATTAATCATCTTTCGCATGAGGTAGCAAAGCTAACCAAAAGTTCATTCTCGAGCTTGTGACCTCTTGGAAGACTTGTACGCCCTATCTACCATCATAGCTGAGCATATGGCAAAAGCAATATGTAATGCACAAAGTTGTAAATTAATCAGGACAATATTAACGGGTGATTTGTTCCCTGGAATTAAGGAATCAGTACAAAAGAAACACATCATCTATCGGTCTGTTGTATGTATAATTATAAGGTATGTAAAACTGCAAAAGATAAGAAGACTATAATCACGTTTCCTTTTTCCGCGGCTAAAGTAGAGGAGCTATTTATCAATTGCTGGAAAGAAAAAAGGGCGAACTTTGTCGCCCCAAAATAGATGAATTGACATGTTTCTTTTGCCGGAATTAAAATTAGACTGAATAAAACGCTAGATGAACATTTTCCTCTTACTGGCACCAACCGCACCAGATGGCGAGGTTGAAGGGTGTGTGCATATATATATGCCCATGTGCATCATGAAGGCAATACTGAAGACGCTCTTTCTATTTTCCCCAGTGTCACTCATTTGTCCTAAGTCCTACACAAATGAACACAGAGGCGCCCCGCCCAGATGGGGAGAGGAGAATTGACAAACTTGCAGAGGCCATTGATAGGCTCCAAGAGCAAATCTCGAGCCGCATCGACAGGGTTCTGCAATTCGCGAATCTGTACTTCGTCTTCCAAGGTATGGTATTTTCTTCTGTTATGTCATCCTCGGAAAAGATCAACTGTAAACTGAAATGGATTCCATTCACCCTCTCTTTACTGGTTTCCATTTTCAACTTCCTCGCGGTATGGGAAAACATCAATACGTCTCAAAAATTCTACCAAGAGGTGGTCAACAACTGGAACGACGTGGAAGACGAGTGGGCGAGGATACTTAATCTTGCCGATGTGCCCAGGAAGCGGCAGCCCCATTCACATAAAATGATACGTTACAAAGTCGTATCTTTTTTGACACTGCTGCTTCTTTTTGTGTTTATGGGTGTAATGTTATGTGGTTGCTTCCAAATTGAGTGTGTGTGATCACTGCTGTCGTCACGGAAGATCAAGTTGATTTTTACATTATGTAACACTAGATCACACGTCAATGTGTGTGGCATGTAGACTAGTTTGTCGATTGTGTCGGGGTCAAACTACCTGGATGTCGCCCAGTTTGGTTAATGGGTGTAATGTTATGTGGTTGCTTCCAAATTGAGTGTGTGTGATCACTGCTGTCGTCACGGAAGATCAAGTTGACATTATGTAACACTAGATCACACGTCAATGCGTGTGGCATGTAGACTAGTTTGTTGATTGTGTCGGGGTCAAACTACGTAGATGTCGCCCAGTTTGGTTTCCATTTGCAAGTGCTTCCTGCAGGTATTGAACAAACTTTATCTGGACGCTTCCATCGTAAAAGATGGAGGTTTGCATTGCGTTAAATATGAAATGCCTCCAAATGGGAAAAATCAAAGGATTTTTTGTCTCATATGTTGCGACCTTTCCATAGGTGAATCACCAAAAGGAAAATTAATGGATTACTAAGTCAAAGACTTATCGCGGACTCTCATAAAAGCAGCAAAGAAGATTTTTCTTTGTAAGCCAAAAGGATAGCATAGATACCTTTCCGAATGTTACCATGAGAGTCTTGCACTTGTTATAAAAAAAATCCTGTTTAAGTCATAACTACTTAATTTGTACGAGCTAGTTGACCGTAGGGCTTACCAAAAGTTAGGAAACATTATTACATGAGATAATAAATACATAAGGCATAAGTTGACTAGAGGTTCGTTCACGATAGGCATTGAACTTGTGACCTCTTTACCACCATAACTGAGCATATGGCAAAACTAATATGAAATTCACAAAGTTGTAAATTAATCATCTTTCGCATGAGGTAGCAAAGCTGACCAAAGGTTCATTCTCGAGCTTGTGACCTCTTGGAAGACTGTACGCCCTATCTACCATCATAGCTGAGCATATGGCAAAAGCAATATGTAATGCACAAAGTTGTAAATTAATCAGGACAATATTAACGGGAGATTTGTTCCCTGGAATTAAGGAATCAGTACTAAGGAAACACATCTTCTATCGGTCTGTTGTATGTATAATTGTAAGGCATGTAAAACTGCAAAAGATTAGAAGACTATAATCACGTTTCTTTTATCCGCGGCTAAAGCAGAGGAGTTATTTATCAATTGCTGAAAAGAAAAAAGGGCGAACTTTGTGGCCCCAAAATAGATGAATTGACATGTTTCTTTTGCCGGAATTAAAATTAGACTGAATAAAACGCTAGATGAACATTTTCCTCTTATTGGCACCAACCGCACCAGATGGCGAGGTTGAAGGGTGTGTGCATATATATATGCCCATGTGCATCATGAAGGCAATACTGAAGAAGCTCTTTCTATTTTCCGCAGTGTCACTCATTAGTCCTAAGTCCTACACAAATGAACACAGAGGCGCCCCGCCCAGATGGCGAGGAGAGAATTGAAAAACTTACAAGGCCATTGAGAGGCTCTAAGAGCAAATCTCGAGCCGCATCACTAGGGTTCTGCAATTCACTAACCTGCACTTCGTCTTCCAAGGTACGGTATTTTCTTCTGTTATGTCATCCTCGACAAAGATCAACTGTAAACTGAAATGGATTCCATTCACCCTCTCTTTACTGGTTTCCATTTTCAACTTCCTCGCGGTATGGGAAAACATCAATACGTCTCTAAAATTCTACCAAGAGGTGGTCAACAACTGGAACGAAGTGGAAGACGAGTGGGCGAAGCAACTTAATCTTGCCGATGTGCCAAGGGAGCGGCAGCCCCATTCACGTAAAATGACACGTTACAAAGCCGTATCTTATTTTACACTGCTGCTGCTTTTTGTGTTTATGGGTCTAATGTTATGTGGTTGCTTCTAAATTGAGTGTGTGATCACTGCTGTCGTCATGGAAGATCAAGTTGATTTTTACATTATGTAACACTAGATCACACGTCAATACGTGTGGCATGTAGACAAGTCTGTCGATCGCGTCGGGGTCAAACTACATAGATGTCGCCTAGTTTGGTTTCCATTTGCAAGTGCTTCCTGCATGTATTGAAAAACTTTTATTTGGACGCTTCCACCGTAAAAGATGGAGGTTTGCATTGCGTTAAATATGAAATGCCTCCCAATGGAATAAAATCAAAGGATTTTTAGTCTCGTAAGTTGCGACCTTTCCATAGGTGAATCATCAAAAGGAAAATTAATGGATTACTAAGTCAAAAACTTATCGCGGACCCTCTTAAACTTGTATCAAGCGCAACTTGAGGATTTTCATTTAATCAAGTTAACATGCAATTTAATTCAATTAGGAGTGTCCAATAATTTATTATGGGTTGATTAAAAACCTAAGTAAAGTGTGGGAGAACACTTTACTTATTCGAACCAAATCACATATCCAAGGACTTGTTTATGCTAAATAAATATAATGCCATTTCGGTATCTTTTCTCCTATTTAAAAAGCGCTTTGTAGGCAGTCTTGGTTAATTTTAATCCTAAACCTTTAAGATGTGATGGATGATCATGCAAGTACACAATAAAAAATGTAACACTTAATAGATTAAACTAGTAAATAAATTGGTATACAAAGCATAAATTCACTATGGTTATGCCCCAATATCTGCAAGATGTTAATTAAAAAAAAATGCATGCATAACCTAAGCATGATTTTTAAATGTAATGACAACAAATTATTTTTGAGGTTTTCTTCTTTTTATAAAAGATTAAACCATATGCAAATGCATGAGATGTTTTAATCTAAGTTATGTATATGTGATTCTGATTTAACTAATGACATGTGACCTGGACTTAAATGCAATCTATATTCAACTAATTCTAATGATGGTCAAAAGAATTGAGAATTAATCTAATATGACATGAATATTGACATGGAAATATATTGACATGGAATTGATGATATGGCAATGATGACATGGTGATGTGATGACATGACAATGATGCAACTAATTCTATATAATATATGCATGTTATTTGTAATGATTTTATTTTTAGGATTAATACTATGAAAAATTTCAAACTGGTACATCTGTTACAAATGCACTTTAAGCTAATTTTTTTACTATAAAAAACTTCAAATTGGTGCACTTGTGATAAATTTACCCAAAACTATTTTTTTTTTTACTACGAAAAACTCTAAACTGATATATTTATGACAAATTTACCAAAAACTAATTTTTTGACCACCAAAAACCCTAAACTACATTTGTGACAAATTTTCCTTCCGTTAGATTCCATCAAATTTAATCGTTAAATTTGTTGATCTAGATGATAGATGGTGACATCAGATGGTGACGTGGCAAGTCCATGTGGAAATTCATAGGGTAAATATTAAAAAATTTCAAATTGGTATACCCGTGACAAATTTAGTTGTACTCCCGTGATAAATTTAACGATACACTTATGATAAATTTGGGATTTTTCATGAACTTAACCCTATGGATTTCCACGTGACTTGCCACATCATCATAACTCATTGTCATGTGTCATTCATGTCAATAAATTTAACAGTAAAATTTGACAAAAGTTAAAAATTGGTAAAATTGTCACAGATATATTAGTTTGGGGTTTTTGATGGTAAAAAATTAGTTTTGGTAAATTTATCATAGGTATACTAGTTTGGAGTTTTGGTGGTCAAAAATTAGTTTGTGGTAAATTTATCGCAAGTGTACTAGTTTTGGGTTTTTTGTGGTATTAACCCTTTATTTTTAAGATACGTTATTACCAAATTTAAGTAGGAAATAATTGATATTAATCCTAATTAAATTAGATATTTTCCTAATTATTACGTGGTTTCCAGATATGCAATTCTAAAATAGAAAACTAGATTATTGCAATCTATCCTAACATGCAATGCAATTTTATTTTATTTTTATCTTCAAAATAAAAAGTTTCTTAAATTGATAACACGCAATATTCAAGCCCAAATAATCAAATATTCACCACGTTCAAAACAGGAATTAATGATAATCGGGGATCCGATCTTAGGTGTTAAAAATCGAAACCCCAACTATTATGCACGACTCAACAAAAGAAATTTCCTAAACGGGATAAACCTAAAATCTCAAACCAAATCAAGTTATGATCACGATAATCCAACTTAGGAATTTAAATATTCAAATTAAGTTTGAGGAATCACCTAATTTGGAACCTTGACTCTAACGTGACTGGCGAGGAGGGGAATTCACGGTGACTGGCGTGGGGAGTTTGGTGGTGAGGATGCTTGGCTAGGGCGGTGGTGAATGGAAGAACCCTGGAGTTGTTGTGAATCACAACCAAGGGGCTTGGTAAGAATTGGCAGCTCTTGGTCGAATCTCTAGGGCTTTGAATCTTTGATACTTTATTCCTTTGTTCGGATTGAAGAGCTACGTGTCGTAGAGATCTCCTCAAAATTTCAACGCATTCCTACTAGAACGAACACACACCATATTCACGAGACCACGAGTTGGACTCTCTTGCAATTCGACTAGTCTGATTTTCTCCTTCAAGAGATATGCGCTGGAATATGACTATTGATGGTACAGAAGTTAGCTATTACAGGACTGGATTCCATAACTAGAAAACTAGGAAAGTGTTACAAAAACATGTATTAGTTTTTCTACTACAAGACAGCGTAGCAGACTCCATTTTAGGAAATCTGCGACAGTCAGAGAATGCGATTGCAGGAACAGGAGCAGCGAAACTTAGATTTCCAATGGATAGATTGAAGACTTTGGCATAAAAGAAGCAGCGAAGCTAAGAAGAGGGTTGGACTCATTGAATACTGCTACTATCATCCAACCTAGAAATTTCTGTGATCTTGTCATGCATTTCTCTCTGTATTGGTTTTGTGATCTTGTTATATATATCTCTGTATTGGTTTAGCACTGTAATAACTAATAGTCAATTGTACAAGTGTAAGTATAGTGAGTGTGTCATGAAAGTGTGGTCTATCATATGAAAGGAATATCACTAGCCAATTGTACCTTGCATTTGCACTGTTGATTATTAGTGGAATCCAGCCTCCGCTGTTAAGGCTGCTAGTTGGAGAGTAGACGTAGGCTTGGATATAAAGCCAAACCACTGTATATCGCTATGTGATCTATTTAACTTACTGTTTGCTTATTTGCTTATTAGCATCACACACGCTGACTTGCTTTTGACACTATCTTCTGGGCAAATTGCTTACCTGGGCCTATGCTGGCGTGGTTCGGTGAATGGCAGCAGCGATTACAATTGATCATTATGGCGGTGTAGGGAAAACGGGAGACAGTAGTGGGTCACATCGTGGGTCGCCGATGCACAAATCAGCCTGCAAAATAGAGTGAAAACTGATTAGGAACATAGAAGCAAGTAGGGAGCTGTGCGGCTGGGGGTCGTTGGTGAGGGGCTCTTGGATGGTGTTGTTCACGGGCTAGAAGTAGATTGGTGCAAGGATCATGTGGCTAGTGTTGGTCGCGGCAATGGTGCAAGCACGAAACGAGACATGGCGACAACGAGGAAGCAGCTTTTTCGTCGGGGCTCCTGAACGTGCAGGGACAGGCGACAGCAAAGAAACACCAAGGGGTGCGATGACGGGGAGCGGCATAGCTAAGAGGGGGGATGCTGCATTGTCATTGGAGAGAACTACGGCAAGGCAGAGCGTTGTCTCATGACGGCAAGCAACGACAGGAGTAGCGGTAGGCAACGGTGGGGCAGATCGTGGGTTTGATAGAGTCTCGTCCGTGAACCCCTCCTCTCTCTCTCTCTCATTGTTTCTCTCTAATCTTGTTCAACTCTCTAATTTTCCAACCTCTCCCCTTTTCAGCTGTGAAGACCTAATCCATATTTATAGTGAAAAACATAGGTTTAATTCTATCATTCGGGCTTATTTTCAGCCACATTAAAGAAGTAATGGTCTTTATAAAAATTAAACCTGACAACCATTTTTATCAATTCTAGTTCTCAAGGGTTTAACCCAGCTCATTAAGTTCAGAACCTCCTCTCCATTTATGTAATTCTCTGCCAGTTAGTGTGCAATGGGCTTGGGTAAAATTTGACTTCTTTATGGGCTCAATCCAATTAAATCAATCAAGTTCAGAGCCTTTTTCATCTAAGTTCATTCACTACCGGTCCAATTTGATAACAATTCATGAGTTTAGCCATTAATGCAGAATACTCCTAATATCAATATGCAATTTCACTAATCAAAACTTCTATAAGGAGCAGATTCCTAATTTTCCATGCAATAAATACTTAATTGGGTTATCAAAATTTAGATGTCAACACCGACAAGTCTTATAAAGATTAGGGTTGTTAATTGCAATATAGCTTGTTTCTTGACCAAACAGAGTCATTTCAATGCTTTTCAAGTTCCATTACATTATAAGGCAAAAAAAATTAAATTAAATTTTCTCTTTGTAATTTTTATTTTGTTTTAAAAATTTTGATTTTTCTTTTAATTTTCTCTTTTTTTCTTTTCTTTCATTTTCTTTTTCCTCCTTCCTCCGCTGTGACTAATCGGTGACAGCCACAGCTTGACGACCTCAAGCGAGCCTAAGTTGGCCTAGATCTGGGTCGCCATGAGCTCGTTGGGATCGGGTTGACCTTGGTCGAGCTCGAGCTCACCTGGATCTAGCAAGCTGCAAGCTCGTTGGGATTAGCCGAGCCGCATGCTCATGGGCCTTAGTCAAGCTCAGGCTTGCTTACCTCGATAGAGCTTGGGCTGGCGAGCCGCGAGCTTGTCGGCCTTGATGGGTTTGGGCTCGCTGGATTGGCCAAGCCTCGAGCTCATCAAGTCATGGCTGGTCATTGAACGATTGAGCGTCGCCGAGGTAGGCAGCTAGCGGAGGAAGGAGGGGGAAGAAGAAGAAAGGAAAAGAAATAAATAAAAAATAAAAATAATAATTTTTTATAAGAATAAACATTTCATTAACCAAGCACCCGATTAGGAAAATATTTTGGAAAATGTTTATTGAGAAAACTTATACCAAATTTTGAAGTTAACAAAACCTTCTGATTCTAACGTTTATATTATAACAGATTTGGTATAAATATGTTTCTGAGCTACTATTGAGGACTTCTATCAAAATCTATTCTATCGCAAAAGCATATCCTACTCGACGAGACTAGAACGTCTCAAGGCTCAAATGAAGAAGAGTCCAAAACTAGACTTATCAAGGTTGCGACTTGAATTCAAAATGAGACTTATTTAGAAACTAATCTACAACGACTACTACACACACACACACAAACACACACACACACATATATATATATGTATATGTATATCATAAAGGGATTAGGATTAGAGTATTATAAAAGAGAACAATGAAGTATAAGAGATTGACAAATCTAAGAGTATGAGAAAATCCAATGTTAAACTTAATCTAAACATCTACGTTTGTGAGGGTTATGCGTAATTTAATGTATTCAACAGATCTGGATATGAGAGTTAAATAGGGAAAGGTTCCATATCTTCTAGATCTACTTCTACTGGTATTAATAGATTTATTATTCTTAATAAATGTATTGTTAAGATTATGATTACGAAATTAAATAAAATCTCGAACATTAAAAATAATATGTAAAGCGAAAGCAATGTATAATATGAAAAGCAAGAGTACAAAAACAAAAACCAACCATGTAGGTGGTATGAACTTGTATTTACATAAGCTGTAAATTACATCTATTGATAACTGTAGAAAGTAAAATGCAAAAAACTAAAATATCAAGCCATCCACTAGGGCGATAATTCACACTTTAGGGAGTATTGATATTGTATTACAGAAGAGAGGCTATCCAACTATGATGTAAGTTGGTAACTTTATATAAACTACATATTAAATGTATTTGAAAAGAAAACAAACTTACTTTGTAACCGGGGCACAAGGTAAGAAAGCTGCAAGCTTGAAGGGAGATGAGCGATTACCAGAGGGAGTGAGAGAGGAACAAGAGAGATCTTAGATTTTATTCGAGCCCCTTTCCTTTATACCAAGAATGGTGTATTTATAGAAGGTACTACAGTAAAAGTGCTATAGTACTGAACAGTGTAAAGTCAATAGTACTGAGTAAATAATATGATTGAATAGCATTGAGTGAATAGTAGTTGCTATAGTATGTCTGGCACTTGCTACAGTGTATTGCTTTTCTACCATTATAACAGTGTTGGCTTGTGATATCCTGTCCTATCTTTGGGCAAGATTGATCCCATAGAAATCATCCTCGTTGGTATTTCCACTATGATGTGATTGTAAGAATCCTTCTTGGCTATTTTGTAATTTGGAAGATCCACATTGTGATTCTTCCGCCTCTAAGAGCATTTGCCTGAGGACATTAAAGTATTCTTCTCTATTTTGGACTGCAACGAAAGCTGCACTTGCAATGGATTTTTCCTGCAAAAATGTTGTATTGGATGGTGTTGCGGTTCTTTGGGTATTTTGATTGTTTAGCCAACTCATAACCATAGATTCAGATCCTTGTTCATGGTATTTGAATCCATCTCACCATTTTGTTCTATATCTTCGAACAAGTATTGGCATACTGGGTTTCATGCGAGATGTATTGTAATCAAATTCCCACGCTATTACCCATGAGATTTTGATTATTATGAAGAAATGCATAAGGCACGGGTATTGTGAGTCATGTTGCATTAGTGCAAAATGTTCACGAAATATTTGGTATCCTTGTTTAACTATGGGGTGTAGTATTATTTCTAAAGGACCAAAGAGATCCCACCAAGAATCAAACCAGTTGGGTAGAGTTTCTCTTGGGAAATGGTCTTTGAAGAATACTAACCAAGTATGTTGGAAATTTGTATTTTGTCGAAAGAAGACATTCAACCAAGCCTATTGGTAATCCCAGTAGGTGCATGAAGTGATGTATGGTAACTTTTGGGTTACTCTTGCCTGGAATTTTTTGGGTATATGAGGTGAGACTTCCCATTGAGTGGTGTATATGATTTTGCTAATGGAAATGGTGGAGTAGATGTCGCAACCCGATCTCCGCCCTCGCGACCCTCGGTTGGTAAGAAATGAGGGGAAGGTCAGATTTAGCGATACTTGACCACGAAAGTTCACAGGAGTGTCATCATCTCACATCCCAGACGAACCTCTTATGAGTTCACTTAATTATGATCGCAAGCTCTCCCAAGCTCGTATCCCGCGTAACAATGAAGTATCGCGATCCATACCCACACGAGTGACACAACTCGAGAGAGGAGGTTAGGTGTGGATATTGGATTTAAGGATACCTTTATCATGGTAACAGTCCCTCTAGTAGTCTCTTCCCTAAGGATGGCATCACTTTATCCGTTACGAGTTTTCCACAGGGGGTATGCTAAACCATGGTGAGTTTCATCGAAACTCATACCTCTTGTGACGGGTTTATTTATACGGTCTAGTTGTCTTTAGATAACCTAAAAAGAAGACCGGAGTCTTCACTAACCTCCTTTTTTAGGGGTCGGCTATAAAATTCAATCGAGGGTAGGGAGTGTTCTCTCGATTTCTATGCAACCAAATATCTAGGTTCGGGGACTTGGGTTACGCCAATATTTCTATTAGTGCCCTTTCAATACCTAACAGTTTGTTGTGTTTACCTAAGGTGTCCATGCTATTCTTCAATTTTTCAAGATCATTTATCTTAAACTAGATGATCATGCATAGTTGATCGTTTTCATGCTATTCTATTTCTAAGAAAAACAAAAATAAAATAATTAATTATATTGAAATTGCGAGACAATAAGTAAATAATCAAGGAAATCAATAAATCTATCACGCAATCCTAGGAAAAAATAAAAAGAGCAATAAAACTAAAAGACAAGAAAGAAAAGAAGCCACAACTCATCGGACTTTTATACAAATAATAGTGTCGCGACCTAATTTTTCGGGGTGAACCACCTAAAATTTGGCTAATGGATTGTTAAGCCTAGACTTAACTCAGGCTCTCCCAAGCCCATACCAATTCGCGACTTATGTTCAGATTCTTAACATGCAGATAGATTTTATCTAGGAGTCACCGCTAATCTATTTTTTGGTGGGTCGATTAGAAACCCAAGTAAAGTAACGGGAGTCTTACTTTACTCCTACGAACCGTAGACTATGGGTACGGGGACTTGGTTACACTAGATTTCTCTAATGCCCTTTCAGTACCATTCTTTTATTTTCAAAAATATTTTTGCAAGCAGCTTAAATTGATTTTAAATCTATCTCCCTAACATGTGAGGCGATCATGCGGGTGCGCAAACCACAAATTTAACACCCGCATAAACAATGAATAAATTGCAAAAACTTACCTCAAAGCAACGAAAGCATCTACAATGTTAAATCAGAATTCACATCAACAACCCTAGATATGATTTCGAATTAACACGCAATTTCTTTTTTTTTTCACTTAATTAATAGAAATCATGCAATATGCAATGCAATATTAACTAAATGACCTAATTATAATGACTTGCAATTTGTAATTAAATGGATTTAGCAACAATCACTAAATGACATGTATTTCATGAATCTAATCCTAATGACATGCAATGACATTTTTTATTTTTATTTTTTTCTTAAAAAGAATGCAATCTATCCTAGAGATTGAAATTAATTTATTCTATGACATTTTTTTGTATTTTTTCTGAAATTCGAAATTAGAAAAATGTGAAAATTATCTAACTAAATTAAGATTCTATCCAACTTATATTAAGGATTAGATCAAGCTAAACCTTAATTTAAACCAAGATATTGTCTTAACTTAGCAATCTCTAACCTAAGATGCAGTCTATCTAAAGAAAAACTAATCTAAACTTAAAAATAAATTATGCAATTTTATCCTAACGTGCAATGACGTACAAAGGATGCCCTAATTCTATTTTTTTTCCTTTTTCTTTTATGAAATTCGAAATTAAAATTGCCAAGCAAATAAACATGCAATCCAAGTTAAAAATCTAGCAGCCTAAATTGATTGATTTGATTTTTGATTTTTTAATTTTTTTGATTTTTTTTTTAAATTCGAAATAAAATTCCTATTCTAAATATGTAAACCCTAAAACATGCAATATCCTAACTCAAACACATCTCAAGATAAATAAAGCAATCAAGATGAGACAACTCATTAAAAATCATCAAAATATCACACATCATTCAGATCAAGGGATAATTTTTCACTAATAAAATCGATAAATTAATCTTAAGTCTTAAAGATCAAAATATCAATTTTATTCCCACTTGATTTATTATTTCATCTAAAGCCTTATAGACGAAATAAAAAACCCTGGCGCGGTTGCGAATGAAGTGATATATTGGGATTTCCAATTGTGCAGAGGAATACTTCAAAAAAAGATATAAAAAATGATAATAATAATAATAAAATAAAACAATAATACCTAATTTAATTTTTTTCTTTTTTTGTTTTTTTTTTTTTAAAACAAAGCAGCTGGTCGGTCCGGTGGGGTCGCCAGGCGAGGGAAGGTACCGGCGAGGGGGTTCGCCGGCTAGGGTTCCGTGAGACGGCGGCGCGGTAGCGAGCCGGGGATCGGCATGGGGCGGCGTCGGGACAGCGACGCCATGACCAGCGGGCAACGGGCGGCTCGACGGCGCGTCGGGACAGCACGCGAGTCGTCAGGACAGCACGCGGGTCGTCGGGGCTCGCGGACGGAGGCAGCAAGGAGCTCCACGGCGGTGGCAGATCTGGAGCGAAGGCATCGGGCAACCTGTCGGCGGATCGTGCGGCAAGGGAGCTCCGGCGGCAGAGATTTAAGCGGGGCGGGCAGGTCCGGAGGATCGCGCGAGGGTGATGCGTGGCGGCGCGCGGTACGTTAGTTGCTGGTCTTCGGCTCTGGATCTGATCTGAAGGAGGAGGGGCGCCGGTTTCGGGTTGCGGGGCTGCAGCGGGCGAGCGATAGCGACGACTTGGCAGATCGAGGGGAATTGGCGCGGCGGCGATGGGCGCAGCGGCAGCCGCTTGCGGGTTGGATGCGGGCGGCGGCGCGATGCACCAACTCGGCTCTAGCGTTGGGAGGACTCGCGTCGGACGCGGGGCGGCTCTGCGATCGGCGCGACGGGATCGCGGCTGTGGCGACACGGCGGCGCAGGGAAGGGCGGCTCGGGGGCGGTGAGATCGGGGCGCCGGGGGCTTCGAGCGCTGTAGATACGGCGCCGGTGCGGCGCCAGCGGGGGCAGGGGGCCCTCGGGAAGACGAACAGTACCCCCAGTTAGAGTTTTTTTTTTTTGGTTTTTTTTCTCTCTCTCACCTCACTCTCTTTTCACTTTTTGCTTTTTTTCATGTACTTTTTTCACCCGAGACCAAAAGAAACCCCCCATTTACTTTGCACGCGATGCATTTTATAGGTCCAAAAAACTATATCTTCGCGATATATTTTTTCCTTTTTTTTTTGTTCGCGCACGATACCCCTAATATATCTTTGAAATATGCACACCCCGCGCAATATTCCCCTTTTGTATTTTTCGCATATTCCATCCAAAAGAATTCCTCTTTTGCGCAAAATACATCCCTTAGTGTATATGTGAAAAATCTTAATGAAAAATCCTTCCCTCACCGGCGGTCTAAAATAAAAAAATAAAAATAAAAATAAAATGCTCCTAAACTTTATGCGATGTGTTTTTTTTTAATTTTTTTAGTAAAAATTAACCTAAAATTATGCAAAAATTTAGGTGTTAATACCGCCCTCTTTGAAGGTGAGCTCACGAGGTTGCCTTCAAAGATAAATTGAGACCTAAATTTTGATCATGCACATGCAATGAAGGATTTTTTGTTGGAACATGAATTCCATTTTTTAGCAATTTGTATGATGCATGGAAATGTTAATGCAAATGATAAATGAACTAACTTGGAATAACTTACCTTCAAGGAAGATAGAGTAGTTCGAGGTGGTTGGTGTTACATGTCCAAGACTCGTACCATTCTACGGTTGCCTAGAATAGTAACATGACTTTATGAAGAGACTGCTTTCCCAGGACCCATACCATTCTACGGTCGCCTAAACGGGGATTCATTTTCCAGGATCCATACCATTCTACGCCGCCTAAATGAGGAAATAGGTGTTGTCTAGGACCGGTACCATTCTACGGTCGCCTTGATGGAAAATTGATTTTTTAGGACCCGTACCATTCTACGGTGGCCTGAATAGAGAAATTGCTTTTCCAGAACCCGTACTATTCTACGGTTGCCTGTTAGAGCAATAAATGTTGTTTAGGACCCGTACCATTCTACGGTCGCCTGTTAGAGCAAGAAATGTTGTTTAGGACCGGTACCATTCTACGGTCGCCTAAAGGAGGATTTACTTTCTAGGACCCGTACCATTCTACGGTCGCCTGAATAGGGAATAGGTGTTGTCGAGGACCCGTACCATTCTACGGTCGCCTGTTAGAGCAATAAATGTTGTTTAGGACCGGTACCATTCTACGATCGCCTAAACGAGGATTCACTTTCCAGACCCGTACCATTCTACTGGCCGCCTGTTAGAGCAATAAATGTTGTTTAGGACCGGTACCATTCTATGTGTTGACACCTAAATTTTTGCCCAAAAATCATTTCCAAAAAATGGGAACTTGCTTTTCCACAAAAATATTTCATGTCAAATTATTGCATATAGATTATCTAGGTGTTTAGTTTTTTTTTTTTTTTAAAATGGAAGATGTTTTTCCTCATTTCCAAAAAAAAAAAAAATATTTCTTGTCAAAAAATAGAATAAAAAATGGAAGATGTTTTTCCTAAAAAAAAAAAAGAAAAATTTGGGGCCAATGATCTAAATGTGACTAGCCAAGCCTAGGAGGTCAAATTGGAATTAAAATGGCAAGTTGGGGCCAAAATGCAATTTTCAAAAGTTGAGGGACCAATTCGCAAATTTTTGCAAAATTTCACCCGAACCCTTAAATCATCATCTTGGTCACTAATTAAGTTGAAATTGAACTTGGGCCAGGTGGAATCAATCAAATTGGGCCAAAAGGACCAAATTTGCCTTGAATTGGGTATTTTCGGATAAGAAAATGGCTAACTTTGAGGGATTTTCTTGCAAAATTGGGTGGGTACAATTGCAAAAGCTGGTCGAGATGTTAAACTACTATACATGAGCTTGCTAATTGATCAAAAACCGCAGCCAAATTGATGGATTAAAGCACTCAAACCAGCTACCAAAACCCAGCCCACAGTTAAGTCTCAATTCGGAGCTACTAAGTATGCATATTTGTGGCCCCACCATATCCTACTCAGGATCTCAACCAGCCTGATCTTTGCACGTGATGGAAGACCATTATTGGTAGTACAAGTGGACAAAACTTGGTCAGGGATAAGCTGCTGAAAGCACGGGAAAATCGCAGCAAAATCCGCACACTCAACAGCTGCAAAATTTGAAAAATTGGCTAAGTCAGAAAGTGGGTGAACTAGCTCAGTTGGTAGGCTTGGTAGGGGGCAAAAATCCGACCAAGAGATTGATGAATTCGGTGGATAACATCTATGAAGGAGGCTCTTTGGAGGCACGAAAGAGAGGAGAGGAGGGAGAGAGAGGAGAGAGCTCACGGTCGTCCTCCAAACACACCTCAGAAGCAACTCCAGAAAATCGAAAACCCAGAAATTCCAGATCAACCTTTAGAGAGAAAAGTGAAAATTTTCACAAACTTCCAGCCAAAATTAGCCAAAACCTTCAACTAGAGAGTGAAACTTCACTCAAAGATCTTTCCATCCATAGGTCGCACGTCCCAAATGGAGTTCGGGAAGGTCTCCTAAAGCCCCCGAAAAACACCCTCCTGACGGGCCAAGAAAGTCCGAAAATTTTTTTCTAAGTGTTGAGCCCGGTTGGTCACGAGTGAGGGAAAGTGAGTGTTTTTGAGCAAGTTGAGAGACAAATGAGGAAAGCCATGACTTACAAGACAAACTAGAATACATATAGTTTGGTTTTGTTTGGATTTTTCCAACAAAAGAGGTTCTGAAGCTTGATTTTGAGGTCAATGAAAACCTTCGTTATCAGTTCTTTCTTTGCAGATCTTGTTTTCCAGTTGAAGAAGCCAACTTTCATGCGCCTCCCGAGGATAAGTTCTTGGTTTTCTCGGCCAAGAACCACTTGCAAACGAAACTAGTAAGCAAGGTAAGTATCCTAGATGTATTTTTGTTCGAGTTTGAACGTGTTTTAATAGTGAAAAATCAAGAGGAAAACCAGCCCGGAAAACTGATTTCTGAGGCTGGAATTTTTCTAAGTGTTGAAATCTCTTCAAGAGTTTTGCATGTGTGCTTCTTGGAGAGGTCGTTTTGATGCGTTCGTTTGGTCATTATCTGTGATGCTCATTATATTTGAAAGCTCATGTTACCTACTTTCACTCGGATTAAGTAATGTTTCCCTTAGATCTTGCATGTGATAAGTGTCGGGCTTGAATATGGGCATGCAACCTGTTTGTTTGACTTGGGTTCAAACCCAGATTTGTAAAATCAGTTCAAACTTGCATATTTGAGACCGATTTCAACCTAGTTCTTTTGTGTTTTAAGTTATTATTTCTATCTGATCTTGCTCCTTGCATGTGGTAGTATAATCTTGATACTTTAGTTCCACATAAGATTGCTCATGCGTTGAGATTGAAGGCTGCAAACATGGCCCGAGGAAGCTGGTTTGGGATGATTTAATGCACGCCAAGTGTTCGACGAAATGCGCAAACCAAGTTTCGATCTTGAAACGGTCGATTTGAGCTTGGTGCTTGTTATATTCATGTGCTGGGCAGTCCCATATTAGTGTAAATCGGCATATATCGGTTTAGGGAATTAATTTTAAATAAAAAATAAAAAAATAAAAAAAAAAATCTGAAAATTTCAAAAAATTATAAAAATGATGGATGATATCAAATTATGATAGAAATGACATCTAGGAAATTTTCCTAATTTTTAAAAGGTCATTTTCTTAATTTAATGATATTTTGGTATTTTATAACTATTTTTGTAAATAATCTATTTTGTTAGATTAAAATTATTTAGAGTAATTTCACGCATCTAGAGTAATTTCATGCATATTTAAGTTCCTATTTTGCTCACGGGGTCCTATCCCGGGGTGTGATAACAAGGCCATGTAATATTATTTGCCCGACTTGTATCGGGTCTTTCTTTTCCACATTACTTTCAAGTCATTTCAATTTCTTGGATGTTTATTACCGCACCGCTTTTCATTAATTTGAGTGTAAATTTCTTTTCTAAATTATGTTAGGATTAGTTTAGACATTAAAAAAAACAAACCTACAAAAACATTTGCATGGACACTTAGTGGTTTCATAAAGATTATAATTGATAATCAAGATTGTATGGCCATTTAGATAAACAACCTTCCAAGTTAGTGGTACCGTAAGGGCGCTAATAGAAACATTGGCATAAACAAGTCCCCGTTCCTAGAAATCTCTGGTTGCATAGGAATCAAGACAACACTCCCATGTCTTGATTGGTTTCTAGCCGACCCCAATAGGCTAGTGGCGACTCCTAGAAATACATAGGTTGTTAAGAACTAAAAACAAAATCAACATCGCGCGAGGTATGGGCTTGGGAGAGCCCGTGCCTAATCTAGGGCCATTGGTCCGCCTCTTTAGGCAAATACCCCTAAACCATTCTTTCTTTTCCCCCGAACGGAAAAAAGAGGTCGTGACAGCTTGGCGACTCCGTTGGGGACTTGGTTGCAAACCTTAGAGGACTTAGGCTGTAATAACTTGGTTGGTTGTTCACTAACATGGTCTTCATTTGATAGCGCGTGTCAAAGTTGCGTGGAAAACAAGGTTAGTCCACTAACAATGTGTTAAATGTTTTTGTAGGTTTGGAGTAATAAGGGGTGGAGTGTTTGTTAACCCATTTCTTTTGTAGGGAGGCGTAGGAATGTATGCCGATATGGATGAAATTGAAGTGTTGTTTGGATATCAATTGATGTGCGTGCCTTTATACTTATCTTAGCACTACACATTTACACACACAACCCGCGATCTAAAACCCCGATCGCACTAGGAAGCCCATAGGAGGTGCCAAAGATGGAACCCGTGCGGGGAATGACCCATGGTTATCCACTTTTGGTCCCGCTCATTTTGATTAATGATAAAGAGAACTGTCCGACGTAAGTGCGGAGTGGGGAAAACTCTTTTGATCTAATCAAAATGGGGACCTTAAGCCTTTAGAATTCCACCTTTATGCATCAAACCTCACAAGTCTACATCCGCATGTCTATGTGATTAACAAAAAAAAAAAAAAAGTCTCTTCACCCATGGTAAGTATGATTTCTCCATCTACTTGCTCACTTTGGATTGAAATTTTCATTTTTTGAGATTCGCGGAAATCAATGGAATGCCCTTAGCAATATAGGCTTGGCACTCACTCTTAATAAATAAGCATTTCAAATACCTATGATCTACTGAACATATGTTTTTTGTTTAAATTTTCAATTATGAACTCAAAGTCACATTATGTATAGAAGTTCTTCCAAGTCAAGATTACATTTTGGGGGCATAGACTTAAAATCAAATTTTCAAATCACATTTTGTGTATTGATTTCTCAAAATAAAAATCACCTCAACTTTGCATGAGTGAAATTACAAATTAATCTTTCAAAATCAATGCCCCATTTGTGTATGAAAATTTTGGAACAGAGTGGGCATTCAATTGATAGCCGCGGATCGATCTTTTAATGAAATCTCCTCTTACTAATAAAATTTTGATGAAATACCAAATTCTCGTAAGTGGATACTATGGAGAAGGTATCGTCACCTTCATTTCATTGTAAGAGGCGGCTTTATTGAAAGATCAATTTTTTTTATTCATGTACTGACATTATCTTCCTTTCGCAGGTCATGCGTGACAACCATTCCTTGAACTCCTTTTGCTTGACCATGCCAAAAGTGGACATTAAAGCCAGGACGAGAATTGTGCTTATTATGCTCCTATACGAAAGAGCTTCTTGTACTTTATCCTTGTCATTATTCCTATTAGGAACCGCGTTTTGCGTTTTGGGTTTTGATTGTGGACCCAATCAAATGCTTTTGTAAATCATACAACTCACATTTTTTAATAATGAAGTTAGAGTTCATAAAAGTTATATTCTTTAAAACACTTGAAGTGTTTCAAATGGACCCTATGGGCTGAGTTTTATGCCTTAGCTTCAAAATGTTTGAAAATGAGTTTCAAGAAGAACTTGCGCAATATTTTATCTCTTCACTTAATCGCTTTTGCAGGTTGATCCACAGGATGATGCTTTGAGAGGGTAAGGTTGTAATCATTCCAATAGAGATTTCTTATGCAACAACTAACTTGACCATCCATTTTTGTCAAACAGGCAAAATGATGGTTTTGTTCAAGATTGACATTTATTTCCTTTGGAAAGACAAAAGCGTGGGCCTTTCCCTAATAGAGCAAGTCATGAGATGCACCAATTCATGCTCATTTATGGGCATATTTGGTTGAGCCATGAACTATAGGAATATTTTCGCAGCATATGAATTCAAACATTGTGATTAAGTGTGAAAAGAACCGTCAAAGCCTCGAAGATCACAAATCTACCAGCCTAACGGCAATCTTTGTTGCTTCGAAAGTGGCTTCCACAGAAGTTCCACATCCTGGACGACCTCATATTAATTTGACATTCTTTGTGGAAAAGAAATCTATAGACATTCTTTGCCATCAAACTATTTCATCGGTTGCAAACAAGAAGCAACTGCAATTCCTACACTTCCAATGGTGTCTTGGCATCCAATCCTATATGGAGATAATTATTGGTGGTCTGCAAGACAACACTTCAAGATGTAGATGTACACAAACAAGAATCGGTCATCAAATGTTGCCTTCAAATAAAAGGTGGTAATCGTTTCAAGTTAAATTCGATTTATTTTAGGAATGACTTGTCCTTGCACTTTGTGCAGATTTTAGTGAGGCAAATTATTGGCAAGCAACAAGACTAGATGGGGAGGACAACCTGGTCTAGAATCACAAGATCTCTAAAAGAAAAGGGTGTGTTCGTTCCAAAAGTCAAAACAACTCATTCCTAAACTGACATAGCCACCCATGCTTACAGATTGTGAAGTGGGAAATGCATTAATGTAGCAAAAATGGCGAAAGATCACCTAGCCTAAAAGGGGTACGCAGGAAACTGAGTAAAGCATGAAGGATTCAAGTGAAACAAAGATTCATCAATCCAACATAATGGAGCTGCATATGGACAAGTTATCTAACTCAATGTGGCATGCATTCGACCATAAGGACAATATCTTCCCTTCCTCAACAAAGATACGATGAGATGCTGAATTGCCTGACTTTGAAAAAGGGTGTACTTTGTTCCTAAACTTAATGTACCTAAGAATAGAAATAATACATTGTTTCCATATATGTAGGAAATTTTAATTGGGGCAGATGGCCACAAAATGGATCGGGAGCACGCAATGCCTGAGTCACCCGACTTCTAAAAAGGAAAGATTCAAATGGAATAGACATTTGTCAAGTGAATTGCTGTCAATCATGAGAGCGAATCTGTCTCCATAGCCAAGAAAACGGGATGGAACACAGTCATCAGATATGCCGTAAAAGGGAGTATACCGTTCCTAAAATGAATCATGTCGAATATGAAAATAACATATGACGTCTCTTTTTCCTTGCAGTTGATAAACGGGGCAAGTCACTCAAAGTAGAGTAACTCTCACCCATGAGCAAGATGAAACAAAGTCAATTGATTCAGCACAAAAGGGGAGTATCGTCCCTAAATTAGTCCAATTCAATTTTGGAATATAAGTAACATGCCCCATCTCTTGTAGGAAAAGGTGTACATTGACCGATGGAGCAACACCTTATACCAAGAAAGCATGCTAAGGCCCAACCATCCATTTTGATGGAATAAATGGAGTAAAACATCCAAGGAGTAATGCCCTCACATGTCGAAACAAGGAGTACCCCTCCCTTTCATCTTTGACGTCCATTTAGAATGAGTGAATTCGATAACATCTTTGAAAGCAAGATCTTCAAGGAAATGTTAAACACCTGAGGAGCAAAGGCACATGAAGAGGAAACACAAGACATTTAAAGTCAGATGTAGGAGAAGGGTAATTCGGTATCGTTTCCAAAATGCCCCTCTCTAACTTCATTTTTGACGTAGTTCCCTTGTTTGACAGGAAGCATCGCTATTCGAGGAACAAACTCGAGATATTGATTTAAGCATAATCTATATCGACCAAGCAAGCATATGGAGGTAACACATGTCAAATTCACCTAACTTGGTTTAAAAGATGTGTCGTTCTAGAGCCGGTTCAATTAAATAAAAAAGGAAGCGCCCCATGGACACTACCAGCGCTTCGGCCTGGTGGTATGGGGAATGAAGTGGTCCGAGAACGGCCGGGGTTCGATCCCCGGAAACGGCAACGAGGTTGCCATGTAAAAAAATAATTAAAAAAAAAAACTTTTGCATCTCTTATTTTTGCAAAAAGAGGAAAATGCTTGGACTAATGAGACCAAAGACTTGAAATTCTCTTCAAGCCTTAAAACAATACGTTCATTCCGCTGTTTGCCGCCAAATGGTGAAACTGACCAAGGGTAATGTTGTATCGTTTCTAGTTTTACGATCCCTAAGGATTCATGTACTAACACATTCCCTTTTGTTCTTCGTAGGGTCGCCTGACTACTAAGGCACGGGTAAGTACCCTTCTTCTCAAAATCAAATGGAAAATAAATGGAGAATTTCCATCGCAAAAAAGAACATTTAGTGTTTGTCTAGAAACAAGCACAAAAAAAAAAATGGAATTGAAGAAACAAGTTTTCCACAAAGTTTGCAAAAATCTTCTTTACATTGAAATTGTCCATCTACTCGATGGATCACTCATTTTGAATCAAAATTCCCTATGGAGATTAATCCACCCAGATGATCTCAACAAAGATGAAAGGTGATGTTATTCATGCCAAGCCAGAAACACTTAGGATGAGGAAAGGCAACCCATTTCCAAACATGTCCTTTAAGCACTCTGAGATTCGAGTGAAAAAGAAAACCCGTGTTGGTTAAGGTCAATGAATTCATTCGCAAGCGGTACATAGATCAAGATGATAAGAGGCATTTCTTTCCTCTATCATACACACTACAGGTGACAATAGTTAGCCCATTTGAGCCTTTTAATGTGAAGAATTTTCTACAAAATACCCCTGTCAAGAACCACCCCACGATGGGGCAATTATGGAGGTTTGGGTTGACATTATTTGGAGAGGAAAGATCAGAAAGTTTCTTTGCTCTCACTTGCATAAATCTTTTTGTGGTAACTTCAGGTGAATTCTTATGGAAGCTCGAAGCATCCCAAGGTGAAGAAGAGCATTCTTTTCTCTACCCAAACACTGATACCCTTTGCTTAAACCATATTGAGCCTAACTATTCATTTCTAAAACCCGAGTGGTGATTATCTCCCCACATTTGGGGCAAGGCATATGATTTGCCAAGGCAAGTGATGTTTACGTGAACATGCAGAAAGCATCTCGAAAGTCCTAAGAGCTCAAAAGTTCAAAAGAGCAAAAGTCAAATGAAAATTAAGGGGCATGAAAAAGTAGTGTGCCTGGTAAAAGCAAGGCCAATGCCTAAAAAAAAAAAAAGTAAAAGGAGAGAGAGTGGAAGAAAAACAATTGCATCAAGAGGAATATCTCTATGAAAGCAAAAATGGCAAAAAAAAAATGCTTGCATTGAAAAGAAAATCATTGCAAATGCAAAAGCCATTATGTTAAGATGATTAGTCAAAGGACTTTCGAGACAATTTGAATTTTAAAAGTCAAATGCTTTAAAAAAAAAAAAAAAAAAGAAAAAAGGGGATGATATGGTAATGATGCCATGATAATCACCAACTCTCAAATCCCCCATCGACAAAAGATCTAAGCCTTTTGAGCTAAGCCTTTTGAGCCTTTCACCGAACCAACATTACAACCCATTCCCAAAGTCTCTTCAGATTGGGATGATTCAAAGTGGAAATAAGGACTTCCCAAAGAAGATGCCGCTCAAAGAAGTGAGAGCAAGGTTATTTTATCTCATCTTAAGGTTTCTTGACTTGTAAACCCGGCGAAGATGTCGATCGGTGATTAATTCATTTCATAGCCAATGATGCTTATCCATTGCTAAAACCATGACCAAACCTGCACTACGGTCCTTCTAAAAGACCTCTTAGATTGGTCAATGTGTACTTATTGCGAATGATTCAAAGCCTTGCACACTAGAAGAGTGAGATTGAGTGATTAGTTTATTTCCCACATGAATAGATGGGATCAAATAGCCATTTTCTTGAGAATATGCGAGAAGCCCTTTCTGACTAGGTGTCCTTGCTTGGCATACTTAACAGACATTTCTCATAAGTCAAGGTCATTTCGACAAGGACTTTTCTCCCAAGAGAATTTGACGATTAATGATATCATCCGAGCGCGATGACAGTTTTGTGAGTTTCTCAAGTGGTCGGAATTAGTTTGATTTGTTTATGCAATCATTGCCTTCTCATTACCGATACACTTTTGACATTGTTTCTAATGACATGTGTTGAAATTGATCTCATCTAGTATGCTTTCGCTACTAGAGTACTTGTTATAATGAATTCTATTTGATGTGCAGTACCCATTTCAGAATATTCTCAAATGACAGGTTTCTCCAGTGAAACCACACCATTTTCAAAAGGTTCTTGGTTATCCTTAAACCTTGCAATTTCAAAGGGTTCATGGGTTAGCCTTAAACCATGCATTTTCAAAAGGTTCTTGGTTATCCTTAAACCTCGCAATTTCAAAGGGTTCATGGGTTAACCTTAAACCATGCATTTTCAAAAAGGTTCTTGGTTATCCTAAAACCTGGCAATTTCAAAGGGTTCATGGGTTAGCCTTAAACCATGCATTTTCAAGAGGTTCTTGGTTATCCTAAAACCTTCCAATTTCAAAGGGTTCATGGGTTAGCCTTAAACCATGCATTTTCAAGAGGTTCTTGGTTATCCTTAAACCTTCATGGGTTAGCAATTTCAAAGGGTTCATGGGTTAGCCTTAAACCATGCATTTTCAAGAGGTTCTTGGTTATCCTTAAACCTTGCAATTTCAAAGGGTTCATGGGTTAGCCTTAAACCATGCATTTTCAAAAGGTTCTTGGTTATCCTTAAACCTTGCAATTTCAAAGGGTTCATGGGTTATCCTTAAACCATGCATTTTCAAGAGGTTCTCGGTTATCCTTAAACCTTACAATTCCAAAGGGTTCATTGGTTAGCCTTAAACCATGCACTTTCAAGAGGTTCTTGGTTACCCTTAAACCATGCAATTCCAAAGGGTTTATTGGTCATCCTCAAACCATACAATTTACACGGTTAGTGGGATTGCCTTAAACCACAAGGTTAGTGAATTTTCCTTAAATCACAAGGTTAGTGGGACTGCCTTAAACCACACGGTTAGTGGGACTGCCTTAAACCACAAGGTTAGTGGGTCGGCCTTAAACCACACGGTTAGTGGGTTTGCCATAAAACCACACGGTTAGTGTTTGTTAGTGAGATTGCCTTAAACCACAAGGTTAGTGGGATTCCTTAAACCACACTAGTTTTAGTGGGACTGCCTTAAACCACAAGGTTTGTTGTTTAAACCACACTTTTCAAATTGTTCATAGGTACATCCCTAGATCACGCTCTTTACATTAAGCTCACTTGCATTTTCATTTTGCTATTGTAAAAAAACAAAAAAAAAAACAAAAAAAAAAAAAACAAAAATTAGGTGTCACCTTATCTTTGAAAGAAATCTCTTTGAGCTTCCTTCCAAAGAGGGGCAGCTGTTGACACCTAAATTTTTGCCCAAAAATCATTTCCAAAAAATGGGAACTTGCTTTTCCACAAAAATATTTCCAAAAAAATGTCAAATTGCTTTTCCATAAAATATTTCTAGCATTTATTCATATAGATTATCTAGGTGTTTAGATTTTTTTTAATGGAAGATGTTTTTCCTAAAAAAAAAAAAAAAAAAAAAAAAGCAAAAATGTTGGGGCCAATGATCTAAATGTGACTAGCCAAGCCTAGGAGGTCAAATTGGAATTAAAATGGCAAGTTGGGGCCAAAATGCAATTTTAAAGTTGAGGGACCAATTCGCAAATTTTTGCAAAATTTCACCCGAACCCTAAATCATCATCTTGGTCACCAATTAAGTTTAAATTGAATTTGGACCAAGTCGAATCAATCAAATTGGGCCAAAAGGACCAAATTTGTATTGAATTGGCTATTTTCGGATAAGAAAATGGCCAACTTTGAGGGACTTTCTTGCAAAATTGGGTGGGCACAATTGCGAAAGCTGGTTGAGATCTTAAACTACTATACATGAGCTTGCTAATTGATCAAAAACCGCAGCCAAATTGATGGATTAAAGCACTCAAGCCAGCTACCAAAACCCAGCCCACGGTTATGTCTTGATTCGAAGCTGCTAAGTAGGCATATTGGTGGCGCCACCATATCCCACTTAGCCGCCCATCCAGCCCGTTCTTTGCACGTGATAGAAGACCATATATAGTAGTGCAAGTGGACGAAATTTGGCCATGGATAAGCTGCTGAAAGCACGGGAAAATCGCAGCAAAATCCGCACACTTAACAGCTGCAGAAGTTGAAAAAATTGGCTAAGTCAGAGAGTCGGTGAACTAGCTCAGTTGGCAGGCTTGGTAGGGGGCAAAAAGCCGACCAAGAGATTGATGAATTTAGTGGATAAGATCTATGAAGCAGGCTCTTTCGGGGGAGGAGAGAGAGGAGACGAGAAGGAGAAGAGGGAGCTCACGGTCGTCCTCCAAAAACACCTCTAGAAGCAACTCCAGAAAAAAAAAATCCAGAAATTCCAGATGAACCTTCAGAGAGAAAAGTGAAATTTTCACAAACTTTCAACCAAAATTAGCCAAAACCTTCAACTAGAGAGTGAAACTTCACTCGAAGATATTTCCATCCATAGGTCGCACGTCCCAAATGGAGTTCGGGATGGTCTCCTAAAGCCCCCCGAAAACCACCCTCCTGGCGGGCCAAGAAAGTCCGAAAATTTTTCTAAGTGTTGACCCTGGTTGGTCACGAGTGAGGGAAAGCGAGTGTTTTTGAGCAAGTTGAGAGATAAATGAGGAAAGCCATGACTTACAAGACAAACTAGAATACATATAGTTTGGATTTAATTGAATTTGGTCAACAAAAGAGGTTCTGAAGCTTGATTTTGGAGGTCAATGAAAACCTTCGTTATCAGTTCTTTCTTTGCAGATCTTGTTTTCTAGTTGAAGAAGCCAACTTCCACGTGCCTCCCGAGGATAAGTTCTTGGTTTCCTCGGCCAAGAACCACTTGCAAAAGAAACTAGGAAGCAAGGTAAGTATCTTAGATGTATTTTTGTTCGAGTTTGAACGTGTTTTAATAGTGAAAAATCAAGAGGAAAACCAGCCGGAAAACTGATTTCTGAGGCTAGAATTTTTCTAAGTGTTGAAATCTCTTCAAGAGTTTTGCATGTGTGCTTCTTGGAGAGGTCGTTTTGATGCGTTCGTTTGGTCATTCTTTGTGATGCTCATTATATTTGAAAGCTCATGTTACCTACTTTCACTCGGATCAAGTAATGTTTCCCTTAGATCTTGCATGTGATAAGTGTCGGGGCTTGAATATGGGCATATAACCTGTTTACTTGACCTGGGTTCAAACCCAGATTTGCAAAATCAGCTCAAACCCGCATATTTGAGGATGATTTTAGCTTAGTTCTTTTGTGTTTTAAGCTATGATTTCTGTCTAATCTTGCTCCTTGCATGTGGTAGTATAATCTTGATACTTTAGTTCCACATGAGATTTCTTATGGGTTGAGATTGAAGGCCACAAACATGGCCCAAGGAAGCTGATTTGGGATGATTTGATGCACGCCAAGTGTTCGACGAAATGCGCAAACCAAGTTTCGATCTTCAAACGGTCGATTTCAGCTCGGTGCTTGTTATATTCATGTACTGGGCAGTCCCATATTAGTGTAAATCGACATATATCGGTTTAGGGAATTAATTTTAAATAAAAATTAAAAAATAAAAAAAATATGAAAATTTCAAAAAAAAAAAATTATAAAAATGATGGATGATATCAAATTATGATAGAAATGACATCTAGAAATTTTCCTAATTTTAAAAGGTCATTTTCTTAATTTAATGATATTTTGGTATTTTATAACTATTTTTGTAAATAATCTATTTTGCATAGATTAAAATTATTTAGAGTAATTCCATGCATCTTGAGTAATTTCATGCATATTTAAATTCCCATTTTGCTCACGGGGGTCCTGTCTTGGGGCGTGATAACAAGGCCATGTAATATTATTTGCCCGACTTGTATCGGGTCTTTCTTTTCCACATTACTTTCAAGTCCTTTCAATTTCTTTGATGTTTACTTACCGCACCGCTTTTCATTAATTTGAGTGTAAATTTCTCTTCTTAATTAGGTCATGATTCATCTAGACATTAAGGAAAACAAATCTACAAAAACATTTGCGTGGACGCTTAGCGGTTTCATAAGGATTATAATTGGTAATCCAAATTGTGTGGCCATTTAGATAAACAAACTTACAACTTAGTGGTACTGCAAGGGCGTTAATAGAAACATTGGTATAAACAAGTCCCCGTTCCTAGAAATCTCTGGTTGCGTAGGAGTCGAGACAACACTCCCATGTCTTGATTGGTTTCTAGCCGACCCCAATAGGCTAGTGGTGACTCTTAGAAATACATAGGTTGTTAAGAACTGAAATACGAAATCCAACGCCGCGCGAGGTATGGGCTTGGGAGAGCCCGCGCCTAATCTAGGGCCATTGGTCCGCCTCTTTAGGCAAATACCCCTAAACCATTCTTTCTTTTTCCCCGAACAGTAAAAAGAGGTCGTGACATATGTCTTCTGGAATTTAGATATCCCGTGGAGGTCTCTCACCTCCTAGTAGAAATAAATTTTGGAACATCAAGGATGCAACTTGAATGTTCATGAAGGCTTCACGAGGGATTTTGAAAGGAACTTGAATGTCAAGAGCTCTTGGGTCCTGTCAAACATGGTTAAAGCAAAGGCGCATTCACCAAAGAAATAAGCAATTAAGGTTATTTTGGAATGCACACTTCAAAATCTACTAAAGTTTTTATCAATTCAACCAAGGTTCATGCATAATGACTTTTGCATATTTGCATCACCCAAATTTCCACAAGAGAGAATTGTTGTTCAAGACAATGACATGGATTTCTTAAGAATGCTAAATGAGAGACTTTCAGTTAGAAATGACTTTCACTCCCTCTCATTCAGAAGGGCTATTTTATGAGAATCACTCAATCTCACTATCATCATACCAACAAGGGTCCGAGAATTCTCGCAAGCAGTACGACCTTACCAATCTGAGAGGTCTTTAATAGGGACTGTAATGTGGGCTTGGTCAATGGCTTAACAAAGGGACTCTTCGAGTCAAGGCAATTGAAAGAACAATTCTATAATCATCTCCGGGTTTACAAGTCAAGAACCCTGCAAAATGAGAAAGAAATAATCTTGCTCGCACTTCTTCAAGCGATGCTTATAAACATATAAACTCCTATGTTAATTCAAGTGCCCTAATTTGAAGAGACTTTGTAAAGGACGTAACGTAGGCTGGGTTCATGGATTGAGAAATGAAAGGATAATTAGGTTCAAAATGTGTGTGAATGGTGAGAGTTGGTGATCATCTTGGCATTGCCACCAGTTTTTTTTCATCATCGGGGATTGTCTTCATGAAATGCCCCATGGAATGTAAAAACTCAACTTTTAAGTTCTTTGAGTATTGCTCCATCAGGATTCAATTCTTGCTTTTGACCAGTCACATCTTGACTCTATTTTTCATGCCCCTAATTTTCATGCATTTTTTTTCATGGGCATTGGCCTTGCTTTTACCAGGTACACTGCTTTTTCATGCCCATTAGTTCTATTTTGATTTCTATGCATGCGTCAAGCAATTACACTTTGAATGACACTCGAACTTTCAAGGGTCTTTATCTGCCTTTTGCCTTGCCCCAGTGTGGGGGATGATCACCAACTGGGTTTTAAAAAATGAAATTGCAGGCTCAAGTGGGCTATGCAAAGGATATAAGTGTATAGGATAGAGAAAGAAATGCTCTTCGTCATCCTAGGGCACTTAAATTACCACATGAATTCAATGTAATAGCATGACTAGAAGATTGATGCAAGTGAGGGCAAGAAAATTTCAATCTATTTTCTTCACCTTATGGTGCTGTCTTACCCTCCAATTTGCCCCAATGTGGGGTAGTTCTTGATAGAGGTAATTTGAAAGAATTTCCACAAGTGTATGGGGCTCAAAGGGGTTGAGCAATGGATCACCTATAGTGTTTAGGATAGAGAAATGAATTGCCCCTCATCATTTCGGTCATCGTACCTTTCGCAAGAAAACTCTTTATCTTGCGGATATGTAACTTCCTACACTCATCTCACAAGTGTATAAGTAAGGGACTATGTGTAGGATAGGGCTTGCCTTTCATCATCCTGATATGTCTCATTCATCATTCTTAAGCATTGGTGTCACTCCATTGAGTTGTCTATCTTGACAAATCTCCACATGAAATTGGTGAGCTCAATCAATATGAAAATTCTCATGAAAAGAGTTTGTGACTTCAAAACAAACAATTTATTGCACTCAAAACATGGTTTTAAGCATTCATTCAGGGGATTGTTCCACAAAGGGGTTGTCTCAGCAATGGATGTCCTTGGATTGTCTCTATTAATCAAAAGTGAAAATCCGCTTTTGCCCCTGCACAAGAGAACGTGCATGAATAGGATACTATGCAACATCAAAGTAAATTCAAATTGCACATCCATTTTGGCTCGGATCGAGATTTTATCCCAGTTGGGTTACTACCAAAATCTGTCATGCCCCCAATCTGTCATTTGATATGCCCTTTTCAGATGCTTCCTCATCAGGGCAAGAAAGTAATGCTCTCTCCCATGTGATAGTCACACTTTTCGAAGGGATTATATGCAGGATAATGCTCGGGATTTGGTCGCTTCGGCTCAGTAGAGAGTAATCCATTCTTTTGGAGAACAGACAAAACTTTGGATAGGGGTCCAGAAAGACGTGTAAACTGTCTCCTAACATTATCTCGTCGACCCGAGAACTGATGTCCTCCACCTTGTTGCTTAGTAGAAATCTTAATTACCGGAGCGCAATTGGATGTATCACGATTCGGTTGAAAGTAGGCCATATTAATCTCAGCTTCAGGGTCCTTCTCCTTCTTGGTAGAAAATCTCTCGTTAGATGGCTCAGTAAACCACCATTCTTTTATCCCCATCTCGATCTGTTCACCCACCGGGATAAGTTGGTTGAAGTTCTCAACGTACGTGCTAGCCATCCGATTACGGAACTCAAACGGGAGAGTCTTGACGAATAACTTCATCAACTCCTTGTCAGTAGGTTCAGGAGTGATTTGAGCCGCCCGATTTCGCCACCTCACGGCATACTCTTTGAACGACTCTTTCTTCTTCTTCTCCATCCTCTCAAGATCCTCTCGGGAAGGTGCAATGTCCATGTTGAACTTATATTGTTTAAGGAACACATCAGCCACTTCATTCCAGGTGTCAAGAAGGTTTACATTCTTCATTATGTACCAGTTCAATGTAGGCCCAAGCTTGCATGAAATGATTGGATCATGAGGGGCTCGTACATATTCTTGAGCTTTTGGGCGGGAAGTACCATCGTATTTCTCGAACTTTGGCATCTTAAATTTCTTTGGCATCTTTACTTTTTCATACACAGACAAGTCAAACGGAAGTGAACTCTGCGACTCTTGTAATTGCTTCACTTTTTCCTCCAGCTTTGCAAAGCGTTCATCCTGCTCCACCTTAGGGACGTTATCCGGCTTTGTCTTTTCAGCGGTGATCAACGGTGGATCATCTTCCAGGTTAGGCATGTCATCATCACCCGTTTGAGCCTTCGAGACAACTATCTCGGGGGGAGTGGGTGCAGGAGTTGGATTTGCTTGAAAGGATTGGATTTGAGCTGTCGTAAGTTGCATAGAGGTGAGCAACTGTTTGAGTTGGTCTTCCACGGCGGTCATACGATCACGCATTTAAGTTTGATCGGCTATTCTAGCTCTTAATCGCGTGATGATGGGAGAGCGTGGAGGATCCGTTATCACCTAATTGAAATAAATGAAAATATGTAAGCACGATGTGTGAATAGAGAGCCAATCCATGACAATGATTTGATCGATTTTTCATTTTTTCATGAAAAGTTCGTACAATAAGGGAATTTCTCAAAGAGAGTTAGAAAAATAGACACCCTAGTGAGATGAAATGTCCTAGGCATGAATTGCAGACAAATCCTCCAAAGCTTTTTTTTGTTATTTTCCAAATGATTCATTGCATGGCAATTTCCTAATTTCATTTTTATTGACAAATGAATTAGATCAAATGACTAACCTAGATTGTCATGGACGGACCAAAATAACAACAAAATAAATTGCATGGTATAGGGATAGAAGGCTTACTCCACCAAGGAAAATCAATGGCAATCACATAGACATACACATGAGATGTGAGGCTCGATTTCTACTCTAGACATGCTTAGCAAGGTGGAGCTAAAAGGGTGGGATGACTAGTCGCAGCCTCTCGTACTAAGTCAAGCCCTTCTAACTCCGGCTTAGTAAAAAATGATACCCCAATGCAACACAGTCTCGCGGGCAGAGGTAAGCATTCTTGACACCAAGAAAAAGCTTTTGGGATTGAGTTTGGCAACCTCTACTACGCGGCCTCGCAGTCAAAGTTGTATCCAACTCAATACCATCCTAAATATCTTAGTGCGGCCCAGGTCCGGCGGCAGTTGTGCGTGCAAGAGTGTAGTCTAAATGCAAAGCATGCACAACAGTTTATATCAAGCAACACTTCAACATGAAAATAAACCATACATTCCAATCTCCAACCTACAAGACAATGGTTAGCAATCATTTCCCCTTATACCTCCCAATCTGCAAGAACATTTAACACCTTAAATGTTAGGGATGTACCTTGGAATCCTCGCTGCCAAACAAAAACATTTTTCAAAAAAGAAAATTGGCCTAAGTCCACTAAGAGTTTCAACTCAATTCCCCAGCGGAGTCGCCAAGTTGTCGCGACCTAATTTTTCGGGGTGAACCACCTAAAATTTGGCTAATGGATTGTTAAGCCTAGACTTAACTCGGACTCTCTCAAGCCCATACCAATTCGAGACTTATGTTCAGATTCTTAACATGCAGATAGATTTTATCTAGGAGTTGCCACTAATCTATTTTTTGGTGGGTCGATTGGAAACACCCAAGTAAAGTAATGGGAGTCTTACTTTACTTCTATGAACCAGAGACTATGGGTACGGGGACTTGGTTACACTAGATTTCTCTAATGCCCTTTCGGCACCATTCTTTTATTTTTAAAAATGTTTTTGCAGGCAACTTAAATTGATTTTAAATCTATCTCCCTAACATGTGAGGCGATCATGCAGGTGCGCAAACCACAAATTTAACACCCAGATAAACAATGAATAAATTGCAAAAACTTACCTCAAAGCAACGAAAGCATCTGTAATGTTAAATCAGAATTCACATCAATAACCCTAGATATGATTTCTAATTAACACGCAATTTCTTTTTTTGTTTTCACTTAATTAATAGAAATCATGCAATATGCAATGCAATATTAACTAAATGACCTAATTTTAATGACTTGCAATTTCTAATTAAATGGACTTAGCAACAATCACTAAATGACATGCATTTCATGAATCTAATCCTAATGACATGCAACGACATTTTTTATTTTATTTTTCTTAAAAAGAATGCAATCTATCCTAGAGATTGAAGCTAATTTATTCTAAGACATTTTTTTTGTATTTTTTATGAAATTCGAAATTAGAAAAATGTGAAAATTATCTAACTAAATTAAGATTCTATTGAACTTATATTAAGGATTAGATCAGGCTAAACCTTAATTTAAACCAAGATATTGTCTTAACTTAGCAATCTCTAACCTAAGATGCAGCCCATCTAAAGAAAAACTAATCTAAACTTAAAAATGAATTATGCAATTTTATCCTAACGTGCAATGACGTACAAAGGATGACCTAATTCTATTTTTTTCCTTTTTCTTTTATGAAATTCGAAATTAAAATTGCCAAGCAAATAAACATGCAATCCAAGTTAAAAATCTAACAGCCTAAATTGATTGATATGATTTTTGATTTTTTAATTTTTTTGCTTTTTTTTTTTAAATTCGAAATAAAATTCCTATTCTAAATATGTAAACCATAAAACATGCAATATCCTAACTCAAACACATCACAAGATAAATAAAGCAATCAAGATGAGACAAATCATTAAAAATCATCAAAATATCACACATCATTCAGATCAATGGATAATTTTTTGCTAATAAAATCGATAAATTAATCTAAAGCCTTAAAGATCAAAATATCAATTATATTCCCACTTGATTAATTATTTCATCTAAAGCCTTAAAGACGAAATAAAAAACCCCGGGGCGGTTGCGAATCAAGTGATATATTGGGATTTTCAATTGTGCAGGGAATACTTCAAAAAAAGATATAAAAAAAGATAATAATAACAATAAAATAACATAAACTGGCCTAATAAAATAAAACAAAAATACCTAATTTAATTTTTTTCTTTTTTGTTTTTTTTTTTTAAAAGCAAATGGCCGGTCCGATGGGGGGTCGAGCGAGGGAAGGCACCGGCGAGGGGGTTCGTCGGCTAGGGTTCCGGCGAGACTCCGCCGAGACGGCGCGACGGCGGTGCGGCAAGGACTTTCGGGGATTGGCACGGGGTGGCGTTGGGACAGCGACGCCGTGACCAGCGGGCAACGGCGGCTTCGGCGGCTCGTCGGGACAGCACGCGGGTTGTCGTGGCTTGTAGACGGAGGCAGCGAGGAGCTCCGGCGCGGGCTGGAGCGACGGTGTTGGGGTAACTCTGGTGCGGTGGATCACGTGGCGAGGAGCTCCGACAGCAGCAGATTTGAGCAGGGGGCGGGCAAGTCTGGGGCGACGGCATCGGGGTGACGCGGCCGCGGCGGGTCGATACGTCGGTCGCTGGTCTTTGGCTCCGGATCTGGATTTGGAGGAGGAGGGGCACCGGTTTCGGGTTGCGGGGCTGCAGCGGGCGAGCGACGGCGACGGCTTGCAGATCAAGGGGAATCGACGCAGCAATAACAAACATTTTTTTTTTCTTGGACTTGGAGATAATTGTATTTTGATTGAGTTGCGATGGGCAAGCGGCGGCCGCTTCTGGGTCGGACGTGGGCGGCGGCGCGCGATGGACCGACTCTGGCTCTAGCGTTGGGAGGACTCTGGCGTCGGACGCGGGGCGGCTCTGTGATCGGTGCGGCAAGATTGCGGCTGTGGCGATGCGGTGGCGCGGGGAAGGGTGGCTCAGGGGCGATGAGATCAGGGCGCCGGGGGCTTCGAGCGCGTAGATATGGCGCGCCGGCATGGACAGGGGGCCCTCGAGAAGACGAATAGTACCCCCAATTATGGTTTTTTTTTTCGATTTTTTCTCTCTCTCACCTCACTCACTTTTCACTTTTTGCTTTTTTTTTCATGTACTTTTTTCACCCGAGACCAAAAGGAACCCCCCCATTTACTTTGCACGCGATGCATTTTATAGGTCCAAAAAACTATATCTTCGCGATATATTTTTTCTTTTTTTTTGTTCGCGCACGATACCCCTAATATATCGTTGAAATATGCACACCCCGAGCAATATTCCCCTTTTGTATTTTTCGCATATTCCATCCAAAAGAATTCCCCTTTTGCGCAAAATACATCCCTTAGTGTATACGTGAAAAATCTTAACGAAAAATCCTTCCCTCACCGGCGGTCTAAAATAAAACAAAATAAAAATAAAAATAAAAAGCTTCTAAACTATATGCCATGTGTTTTTTTTTTTAATTTCTTTTAGTAAAAATTAACCCCAAAAATTATGCAAAATTTTAGGTGTCAACAAATAGGAACCCAAGACATATGTTGAAGATGAATGGTACAAAAGTATAGTCGGATTGGACGTTGACCGTTCACCGTCTTCACGTCATCTCCATCTTTGGGATCCTAATCTAAACCTAGTCTAAGAATTGTAATTAGGTACATACAATGGAAAGAAATAAGCATACACGTCAAAACAACTAAACGCACAACATCATGCCAAGGTCAATCAATTAAAGGAAATTCAGTTTAAAAATCAAATTTGGGCCTTGGGCTTTTGCAGTTCATGCGCAGGTCTCTAAGGCACCTACCCAATTCATTTAATGACTTACAACCATTATTGACCAATTGTATTCTCGCATGGTTAATAACACTTCTAAGTCCCTAATGAGGTATTCTATGTGATTCCGAAGATCTACCCTTGGTATCATGCATCGACCCTAACATACATCTAGAAGTCACATGCATGAACATGAATTACACACAAGTAGGTCGTTTGGACCTTATTTCTCAACCATTCAAACAAATGAGTGAACCGTCAGCGGGTCACTTATTACCAAGGGGCATGTGCCAATCACAAATGAGGCATTTCTAATGAGTGATGTGATTATGTGCATGAGGGTACATGTGATATTTCAAAGACATGTTTGAATTCATTGATAGCAAGGAATGGAAGTTTTTAGGACAAAGCGATTTCTCAGCTATGGAATGCATTTAATCGCCAAGGCTAGTTTGGGGCTTGCATAAATGCACTCACAAACATTGCAAACATTTTAAGTACGGGCCAAACTGTGACTTCTGCAATGTCAAATCAAAATTCAAAACCATTTGAAAATATTTTGGACTTAGGAACATCTAAGCTATGGAACGTATTTAATTACCAAGGCTAGCTTCGAGCTCGCATAAATGTACTCACAAGCATCGCAGGCATTTTCAATATGGTCAAAACCATTATTATTCCTAGGTCAAATCAAGCTTTAGCAAGAGTTTTCTAAAAAATTGCTTTTAGCGACATCACATGTACCAAAGTGACATCATTGTTTGACAATGAAGCTCAAAAGATTTGGAACAACTTTCATGAACATGATATGTCCTAATTCCAAACACAAACTAGCCCAAAAAGGTATAAATAAACAATCACAACCAAAGGTCTATAGTAGGGATTTTTAGCCCAATCACAACAAGTCAGCAAAATTGGATAGTACCTATTGACAATCTATTCATGAGAAAATTCCTTAACATGTATGACATGAAAACAAACAACTTTTGTGAAGAAAGTTTTCCTAAATGAGTTAAGCATGATTTTATAAAAATCAGATAACAAACAACAATGTATCAGGGAATTATCAAAACGGCAGAACACTCAGTCATTATTACTGAGATTTCGCCTACCAAATGAAGTTTAAAAATCATGAGATTTTCAGACAACATAGCTAACATGATGGAAAACAAACATCATTAAGGAACTAAACCAAGAATCCTTACAGAAAAGAGTGGTACAAAAATAGTAAAGGTCTGTCCAAACAGAAGTGAAAATAGGGATCCAAATTTTGACTATCGGTCCAGATTCTACCCTATCTTACGAAAAATGGAAAATGGACTGAACAATGGGCAATTGACATGAAATCAACAGTATTGGAAAACTCTAGGTATGCTTTACAGCTTCCTAGAAGGGCTTGGATCTAAACAAGGTCAACTTGGTGCTCTAGGACCGTGGTTTCTAAAAGTGTGCATGTTAGTAATTAAAAATCAGAACATAAGCATATATCATTAGACCTCAAAATCATTCAAGTAATGCTCAAAAGGCGTGAAAAATAACACACAACTTAGAATCGGATGTGACAAACAATTTGGGTAATCATCAAACCTTAAGTTAGCATGCGAAGATGTCATACAATTCAATGACAATATATGAGATGATTCAAGATTCATAATGACGTGCTTGGAGATTTTTAAGTGTAACAAGCACTTTTGTGACATAAATTTAAGAAGTGAAATGACACTCGATTGTAATGACCTAAACATGTACATGTCGTGACCTAACCTTGGGTGAACCACCTAGGATTTGGCTAATGGATTACTAAGCTTAAATTTAGCTCGAGCTCTCCCAAACCCATACCAATTTATCACTTAGTTTCGAGTTCTTAACATGCGAATGATTTTTTTAATTAGGAGTCCCACTAATCTATTTTTGGTGGGTCGATTAGAAACCCAAGTAAAGTAACGGGAGTTTTACTTTACTTCTGCGAACCAAAGATTTGTGAGTTTGGGGACTTGATTGCGCTAGCTTTTACTAACGCCCTTTTGGTACATTTCTCTTTTTATTTCGAAAAAAATGTTTTGTAGGCAGCTTGAGTTAATTTTAATTTACTTCCCTAACATGTGATGTGATAATGCAGGTGTGCAAACCACCAATTTAACACCCAAATAAAGCAATAAATAAGTTATGGGACTTACCTCATAGCAACGAAAGCATCTGCAATGTTAGATCAGAATTCACATCAACAGTCCTAGATATGATTTCTAATTAACACGCAATTATTTAATTTTAGTTTTCACTTATTTGATGAGAATCATGCTTTACGCAATACATTCTACTAATCTAACATGAAGTGATATGACATAGCAATATGACTTAAACTATATAACATATGTATAATATTTTTGTGTTTTCTTAATAAGCATGCAATCTATCATGGAGAATGAAATTAATTTATTCTAAGACAATTTTTTGGTTTTTTTACATGAATTTCGAAATTAAGAAAAAAGCAAAAAATGTCTATCTAGATTAAGATATCATCCAACTTATATTAGGAATTAGGTTAGGCCAAATCCTAATTTAAACTAGAACGTTATCTTAACTGAGTAATCTCTAACCTAAAATGCAACCTATCTAGGAAAAATGATCTAAACTTATAATTAATTAGAAAATAAAATTAAACATGCAATCTTATCCTAATATGCAATGATGTGCAAAGAATGCCCTAATTCTAGTTTTTTTCTTTTTTCATTTTTTTCATAAAATTCGAAATTAAAATTGTCAAATAATTAAACGTGCAATTTAAATTAATGAAACGAAAATCTATCACCCCAATGGTATTTTTATTTAAAAAATTCGAAATAAATAAATTTCCTAATCTTAAACATGCAAACTACCCTAAAACTAGTAAATACTAACATGAACCTAATCTAACTCAAATATATATATGTATATATGTATATATTTTGGGTTTTCTTTTACAGGAGCAATCTTAATTCAAAAAAAGGCATCAAGAATAGCATGGCAACAAATCAGGCAAGATATCATCCATGTCCATTTAATTTTGGAAATAAATTGATGAATTGTATCTCGCGCATGAGATCGGATTGGCCAATTTTAAACAAAATCACGAATCGTATCTCAAGCGTGAAATCGGATTGGCGATTTTTCTGTGCGATTGCGAGTCGTATTTCGAGCGTGAAATCGGACTGTCAATCATATGCACGTTGTGAAATTAGGAAGATTTCCCAATTTAGAAGGCTACTCAAGTTGCAAATATTATGGCATATCGGGAATTTTCGATCATGTGCATCAAGGAATATTTCAAATAAAGAAACAAAATATTTAGAAAAGATTTTTACCTAATTTGAATTTTGGCTTCCAAATTGAGCTTAGCGAACGGCGACTCGTGACCCACGATGGAGGCTCGGCGTGATGGCACGAGGATGGGTCACTATGGTGGTGGGAAATTGAGGGTGGAAGGCAAATGACATTCGGAGCTCTAGCGAGGGGGTAGCAGATGGACCAAAGAACGGACGGGAAGCCAAAGTCTCGGGGTTGCAGCGGGGCGTGGAGGGGCGCCAACTAGCGTGGCAAGTGGTGGGCTTGAGTTGCTAGCGGTTGTTGCGGCGGCGAGCAGTGGCGTCAGCGAGGGGCAGCGAGTGTGCGCCCATAGGGGCGATAGCGACGGAGGCGAGCTGCTTTAGCGGTTGGCAGCAGTGGCGAGTAGTGGTGTCACATGTCACTGCAGGGGCGTGGAGACGAAGGTGGCGATGGGAACACAGCAAGCTAGTGCGCGATGGAGGTGGTGCTACCGTGGTGCGACGACGGCAAACACGGGGACGAGTAAGCGGGCAGAGCAAGAGCAGCCGCGGCGTCGCAGGGGACGAGTGGTGGCGGAGGCGCGGTAGCCGGTGTGAGGGCTTGCAGGTTGCTGGTGGAGTGGTGGTGGTTGGCGGCTTTGCTACCGGTGCTGGGTTGCGGACGGCAGATGTGGGTGGCGGGTGCAAAAATAGGGGCTGCTGTCACGGAGGACAGCAAGCGGAGGCGCGGTAGAAACTCTGCTTTGCTCAGGTGAGGGGTCTCGGAGCGGCGGTGGCCAGCAACGGCGTCGGTGGAGGGGTGCAAAGTGGCGCGGCGTTGTGGGTGGGCCGCAAGCGGAAGGTGGGTGGAGCAGCTGCACGAAGAAGAAGACCCTGTTCCTTTTTCTTTTTCTTTTTTTTTTCTCTCTCTGCCTCACGTCCCTTCTCTCTGTTGCTATACACTCCTCCCTTCTTTTCTGACCTTGACTTTTCCCTCAAAAGAAAAGAGCTTTTTTTTTCTTTTTTTTTTTTTTTGTTTTTCCTTTTTACCAAAAAAAAAAAAGAAGAAAAGCCCCCTCATCTCTCCAAACGTGGCTCCTTTTATTGGGCAAGAATTTGATTTTCGTGGAATATTTTATTTCCTTTTTCAATAAGCATGAAAACCAATTTTGCTTGTGCATAGCCCCCTTGAATATATCGTCAAAATATATGCACTCATGCGCAATATTCTTTTTTTTTATCCCTTTTTTAATATTCCATCCAAAACCTTCCTTTCTGCCAAAATATATGTTCCTCGGTGTATATTACCTGAATATATGAAAAATCTCCCGTCATATCATTGAATATTGAAAAAATTAACGGGAGATCTATTGTCGATCCAATGCAAATGGAATAAAGTAAAATAAAATAAAATAAATGCTCATAAAACTATATGTTATGCAATTTTAATTCTTTTTTTTTAGGTAAAAGTTAACCATTTTTTATGCAAAATTTAGGTGTCAACAGCTACCCCTCTTTGAAGGTGAGCTCGTAGAGGTTGCCTTCAAAGATAAATTGAGACCTAAATTTTTGGTCATGCACATGCATTGAATGATTTTTGTTGGAAAATGAATTCCATTTTTTAATTTATATGATGCATGGAAATGTTAATGCAAATGGTAAAGGAACCTACCTGGAATAACTTACCTTCAAGGAGGGTAGAGTAATTCAAGATAGTTGGTGTTACATGTCTAGGACCCGTACCTTTCTACGGTCGCCCATAATAGTAACGAGGCTTTGTAAGGAGACTGCTTTTCTAGGACCTATACCTTTCTATGGTCACCCAGTATGATAGTATGTGGTTATCTAGGACCCGAACCTTTCTTCGGTCGCCTTGACGAAAAATCACTTTTCTAGGACCTGTACTTTTCTACGGTCGCCTATTAGAGCAATAAATATTGTCTAAGACCCGTACCATTCTACGGTCACCTAAACGGGGACTCACTTTCTAAGACCCGTACCTTTCTACGGTCGCCTGAATGAGAAACATCTTTGGGGATAACTCGATCAAGTCGAGTGTCGGTGTACTCAAGAGAGAATACCTACGCAATGACAAGTATTTAAGGTATGGGTAGAGATATACTTACATGGTAACATCTTTGATCCTTGGGGATATATCTCCTGTAAAACATAGTAGTAGGAGAAGTAATGTGCATTTATGGTCACAGACATGCATTAATTCAAGTGAGGTTCATGCGTGATGATTTCTATCATGAGTGTCATGGATGTGTCAAATGAGGGATCTTGCGGTCAGAAAGGACTTTTCTCTCATCCTCATTAAAAGGGCCATTTTATCTTGACATTTGATGCAGGATTTTGACAATCACTCTATCTTACCATTGTCATGCCAAATAAGGGTCCGAGCAATCTCGCAAGTGGTACGATCTTACTAATCTGAGAGGTCTTTAACAAGGGCCGTAATGTGGGCTTGGTCAATGGCTTAACAAAGGGGACTCTTTGAGTCGAGGCTATTGAAAAATGACATTTCACAATTATCCTGGGGTTTACAAGTCAAGAAACATACGAAATGAGGTAGAAATTGCCTTACTTGCAGTTCTTCAAGCGATACTTTCGAACATATGAACTTTTACGTTAATTCAAGTGCCATAATCTGAAGAGACTTTGCAAGGGACGTAACGTAGGCTTGGTTCATTGGTGAGAAATAAAAGGATTGTTAAGCTCAAAAAGTGTTTGGGGGGGTCAAAGTTGGTGATCATCTTGACATCTCCACTTTTTCTTCTTCACCATCGAGGATTTTCTCTATATCAACCCTTCATCAATTGTAACATCTCAGCATTTGTTTTTTTAAGTACCGCCTCGCTGGGGATACTACTTACTACAACCAATGTTTGATTTTTCTATTTGGGCATTGGCCTTGCTCTTACCAGGCACACTGCTTTTTCATGCCCCCTTATTTTTTGCACTTATTTTCTTTGGACTTACACAGCCTCCATCTTTTATCAACATTCTAGACCATGCTACTTGAATGGTTGTTTTTCGCCTTGCCTTAGTATGGGGGATGATCACCAGCTGTGTTTAATATGAAATGACTTCATAGGCTCAAGTGGGCTATACAATGGATAAAAATGTATAGGATAAAGAAAGAACTGCTCTTCGTCATCCTAAAGCACTTTAAATTATCCTACAAGTTACACTGCGAAAGCAATTCTCAAAGATTGATGCAAGTGTGAGTAAGAAGATTCCTACCATTCATTTCAAATTTTGTCCCAGTATGGGATGATTCTTGACAGGGATAATTTAAAAAGCTCTTCACTTGTGTGGGCTCAAAGGGCTAAACAATGGGTATACCTGTAGTGTTTTGGGTAGAGGAAGAAACTGCCTCTTATCACCTCGGTTAACGTACCCTTTGCGAGATCACCCTTTTCCTTGTGCACATGGAATTTTTCCACATAACTCACTGAGGATTAGTGTATGAAACAATGTATGAAATAAGGCTTTCATTTCATCATTCCAAAGTATCCCATTTGGCACATTCAATTTATCTCACACAATTCGTCAGGGAAAACATGCAAGATTTGCAACAAATTTGAACAATTCAATTTGTAACTCATTGAGGCAATTTATTCATCATAGAATACTTGCAATTCAAAACATGACACATCAAATTCTATCATGGGTAATATTTCTTGACAACATCAGAATTAACTGGATTGGAAAACTCACGACCATCCATTTCTGCCAAGATCAAGGCACCTCCAGGGAGTACCTTCACTATATATGGGTCACTATAATTTGGAGCGAACTTGCCCTCAGGATCGGGAAAAATTGGCAACAGCTTCCTTAGGACTAGATCATTTACCTCGAAATGTCTCGGTCGTACCTTCCGGTTGAAGGACCTAGCCACTCTCTATTGATAAGCTGGGCCATGGTAAAGAGCCTTCAATCAAGTTTAACTATTCAAGTCTTTGTTGCGACCATTCTGCCTCAGACAAAACCACTTGGGATAAAAATTAGAGAAGGAATCTCCACTTTCACGGGCAGAACTGCTTCCATTCCGTACACTAGAGCAAAAGGGGTTGCCCCAGTAGAAGTGCGGATCGACGTCCGGTATTCCATTAGTGCGAAGGGTAACTTGTCATGCCAATCTCGATAATTCTTGGTCGTCTTAGTTAGGATCTTCTTAATGTTCTTATTGGCCGCTTCAACAGCCCCGTTCATTTGAAGGCGGTAAGGGGACGAATTCAGATGCTTGATCTTGAACTCGTTGAACAACTCATCAACAAGTTTGTTGTTCAAATTTGTTCTGTTGTTAGTGACGATTGCTTCAGGAACGCTATAGCGAGCAATTATGTCTCGTTTGATGAACTTTGCAACATTGCGAGCGGTGACACTTGCAAGGATGTAGCTTCGATCCATTTGGAGAAATAGTCTATCGCCACCAAGATAAACTGATGCCCATTTGAAGCCTTAGGATTTATTGGGCCAATCACATCAATGCCCCACATTGATAAATACCATGGCTCGGAAAACTGGTGCAACTCAGTTGGGTTCGAACATGCTGGATACAGTCAGTTTCTAGTGTGAGCCAGTAGTAACCTAATCTCATAATCTTCTTAGCTAATATGTGCCCGTTCATATGAGGGCCACACACTCCTTTGTGAACTTCTTGCATGATTTGAGTGGCTTTAGTTGCATCCACACACCGCAATAAGACTGAATCATAAGATCTATTGTATAAATTCTCGCCACTGACGAAGAATTTTGAGGCCATCTTCGTGATGTATTTCCTATCAGCTGGAGTACTTCTCTCGGGGAATTCCTATTTTTGAATGTAATTCATGATATCGTAATACCATGATTTTCGATCAGGTTCTTCAGTCACGATCATACAATAAGCCCCTTTTGGCAAAACTTCTATTTTCAACGGCTCAACTTCTAATCTGTCAGTGACTTGCAACATAGATGATAAAGTTGCGAGTGCATCTACGAATTGATTATAAGACCTCAAAAAGTATTCAAACGAAACTTCATTGAATTCCTTGACCAGATCTTCTAGATATTTGTGATATGGGAGCAATTTGGCGTATTTAGTCTTCCATTCACCTATGGTCTGTAGTATGATTAGCACGGAATCCTCGAACACTTTTAACTTGGCCACACCCATCTCAATTGTAGCTTGAAGCCCGAGGATGTAAGCTTCATACTCGACTACATTGTTAGTGCATGAGAACATCAATTTTGCAGCTACTGGGTGGTGTTTTCCGTCTAGGGATATCAGAACTGCTCCGGTACTAGAACTAGTCAAGTTCACGGCTCCATCTAAGAACATTGTCCATGAATCTTCATTTACATTCAAAACACGGCCGTCTAGGGAACGGTCATCGTTATTTGAGACTTGTGAATTCTCGGCCAATAGATCAACGATCACTCAACCCTTAACCGACTTTTGTGGCATGAATTGTACATCAAATTCTGAGATTAAAATTTGCCATTTAGCCAACTTACCCATCAAAGCTAGCCGATCAAGTAAGTACTTGATATGATTGTTCTCAGTCACAAGGAACGTCTGGTAATGTAGTGTGTACTATCGCAATCTATGCAATACCAACACCAATGCGGCACAAGTCTTTCAGCATCAGAATATTTCAGTTTTGATACAGTGAACTTTTTACTCAGATAATAAATGGCTCGTTCTTTTTTATCAACGGGACTTTCTTAAGCCAACATTGCACCCAACGATTCACTATGAATGGTGAGGTAGATGATCAAAGGATGCCCTAGCAATGGCGGGACAAGAACTTGTGGATTCATCAAGTATTGCTTGAGCTTATCGAACGCTTCTCGGCACTCATCATCTCAGTTGACTCATGCATTCTTCTTTAAGAGCTTGAAGAACGGCTTGGCAGTTTCAGAAAGTTGGGAAATGAATCGAGCAATGTAATTCAATCTCCCCAAAAGGCTCCGGACTTCTTTCACCGTTGACGGAGGTTGCAACTCACATATGGCCTTAGCTTTAGATGGGTTGATTTCAATCCCTTTACTACTCACAATGAATCCGAGTAATTTATCGGATATTGCTCCAAACAAGCATTTAGCAGGATTTAGTCAAAGCTTGAATTCACGAAGTCGATCAAACAGCTTCTTCAGGGTTTCGACATGGCTTCTTCCAGGTCGAGTCTTTGCAATCATATCATCAACATAGACTTCAATCTCTTGATGGATCATATCATGAAATAGTGTTACCATGGCTCGCTGGTAAGTCGCGCCTGCATTCTTGAGTTCATAAGGCATGATCTTATAATGAAAGGTTCCCCATGGAGTGATAAATGCAGTTTTCTCCTCATCTTCCTCCTTCGTCCTTATCTGATTGTACCCGGAAAAACCATCCATAAATGAGAACAGTTCAAATCCAGCGGTACTATCCATGATGACATCTATATGTGGTAACGGAAAATCATCCTTCGGGCTGGCCTTGTTCAAATCCCGACAATCAACACAAACTCGAACTCGATCGTCCTTCTTCATCACCGGTACAATGTTAGCCACCCATTCTGGGTATTGTGAGACTTCAATGAATCTCACCTTCAAAAGCTTCATTACTTCCTCCTCTATCTTCTTCGAGAGCTTGGGTTTAGTTCTTCGCAGCCTCTCGCTTCTTAGGTGCCACGCTTGGATTAGTAAGCAAGCAATGCTCAACGATTGACGGGTCTAAACCAGGCATGTCCATGCAAAGACATCTTGATATTCCTTCAGTAATTGAATTAGGCGCTCGGCCTCGTCTTTGGGGAGATTTGTCCGAATTTTCACTTCCTTGGCTTCTTCAAAGGTGTCACCTAAATTAATAGTGACATTTTGTTCGGATGTAAGAGCCTTGCTTTTTTATGTTGTTCCCAGCTATGCTGCACCTCAATGGAATCTTCGATCAAGTCTTCGGGATCATCATTATTAGAACTTGTTGCATTGGATTGGACCATTTCCACACCTTTGCATGCTATAAGATCGTCCCTGAAACAAGAAGTAGATGAATAAAAAAGACGAACAAGGTAAATTATATTTTATCTTTTGGAATTTTTTTTGAAATTCTTTTGCAAAAGCATTTTTTGAAACATTTTGACACGAGAAAGCATGATGAAGCCCAGGCCTCGGAATTCTCCTTGGATTTTTCTCTTTCTTTTATTGGTTAGATATCATCACCGGGCTGGTTTGGTGTACCTCATCATGCCCTCAAAATAAAACTTGTAATTTTATTGAAATTCATCAATCAATTACATTTATTGGATGGAAAATGCGATATTCAAGCCTTAAAAAGAAAGTGGAAAAGAAGAAATCGAAAACAATTCCTAGAAGTCAATAAAAATTCCCACGCAGGGGAATGCGCAAAAGCGATAAATAAGTTACTCTTGTGGGCCATGGTCCATTTCTTTTGGAGGTCCTTCGTCAATGGCTCCTATGAGGAGGTTATCGAACAAACTTGTGATTCCTTCCAATGTATCATTAGGGTTCTATGTCTTTGGGGGTGTCGAATCGTCCATGCCACCCCATCCATCTGGGACTATGTCACAAGGGTCAATATAAAAGCTGGGAGGAGCCGAATACTTCACAAAATAGTCGAATTTGCCGCTTGGCTGTCCCAGGGTGTCAATCATTTCTACTTCATCTTGCATCATTCTTAGAGGGCCGGGGAATGTCTCACGAATGTTTGGAGGTAGTGAGTTTTGCCTTCTTTGCCCTTGCTCAGGTGGCGTGTCATGCCCCAATCCTCGAATGCGTGCCCATCCCTCACCTGGTCGATTAATAGTGACGTTCCAAGATGCATCGTCGACCCTTTCATTTTAATACGCAAGCGAAAGCATATAATAAAATCCCCAAACAATAAAACAATGGGATAGAAAAGTAGGGCCATATTTTTCAAACCCGAAAACCATAACCACACTTTTATACAATACAAACCACATAGCATATAATACAATACTATTCACAGAAGTCTGATCTATCATACATCAATCCACAACCAAGGGTTCGCAAAACATGATGGGATCTCAGTCCTCATCCAAGTCATACTCTGGATCCTCATCTGGATCTTCCTCCGATTCTTCTTCTTCGGGGTCTTCTTTAGGGTCCTCCTTTTCAGGCTCTTCCTCTTCGGTTCCACCTCGGGTTCATCCTCGGGCTCCTCTTTAGGTTCATCCTCCTGTCCCTCCTTTGGCTCAACGATCTCCCCTTCTTCTTCGCTCCAGTTAGCGCCCTCAGCTGAGTATACGGGATTATGAGAATCGTCCTCGAGCTTAGGATCCTTGGCATCCACTACCGACCAATCTTTAGGATCTGCCATCCCCTTCCCGAATTCTACCTCTAACACATACAAAGGCACATCACCTTCTGGGATGGGACCCTCTCTTCGCACATCATGGTAGTGACGATACCACGATCGATACTCGTGGGGCACCATGTCATCTTTACCATCAATCCAGACGCTGGACTTCACCAAAACATACTCTAGTCCTTCCAGGTGAGGGTGTATCGGGAAGTGATATCCTATCTCGGTGATCTCCTCGGGGATACCAAAATGCATAGGAGGACGAGGAGGTGGAGGTGTTGCCATCTAGGGGCCTGAAATGTTATCCCACAATGGGGTGAGACGACGTCTCAGCGAGTTTTACCCCCTAAGACTCGATTAGAAGGCCAATACGCCATAAGGGCTGCCTATGCACAACACGGGTCATAGGACTTACCTTGGCCTCAGATTCCACCTGTAATTTAACCCAGTTCAAATAGGCACCCAATCATTTATCACAGATTGAAACATCGATCAATCGACCTAGTCGATTATATGTTACCACGACCTTCCCCCGGTCGGTACATTCAATATTACCCATTCTCCGAGATGACCTATCAAGTCACCAAGCTAAAGCGATACAATGTCTTTCTCCGAGATGACATACCGAATCATCGAGCCGACAAAGTATAATATTTATTCTCCAAGATGACATATCAAGTCACCGAACCGGTATAACACAATGCCTTTCTCCGAGATGACATACCGAATCATCGAGTCGACATTCATTCTCCAAGATGACCTACCTAGTCACCGAGCCAATATAATATAATGTCTTTCTCCGAGAGGACATCCTTAGTCATCAAGCCAACATAATATAACGCCTTTCTCTGAGATGACATCCTTCGTTATCGAGCCAGCTTGATATATTGCATAATCAATTTCCCATTTTTATCATACCCGATAAAAAAACACGTGTGTGGGTACACGGCCGGCCTTAGCTAAAATACAAGGTTTTCACTTTTAAACCTCCCACTATTTTCAGCAGTCCTAAAATAGATTTTTGGCGCTGTAGACCGACGCTCGGTAATTCTCCAATTAATTACCAAAATTGTTCAATTTTTGGAATAATACCCACCAACACTATTTCATTCAATTTGCACAATCCGGTACTCAAATAAATAAACAGAGAGCACCATTGCAATCTGCACGAAATTCCGGTCATCGGCTAACCCGATCTAATTTCCGAAAAATAATTAATTAATTAAATAATTACGAAAATTAATTATTAAATAGCAATAAATCCAACTTAGGCCTGTAATACCTAATTGGAAGCCGAAATGGACCCGGAAAAATTCCAAGACTCGTTCAATAAATACTAGAGTCTATATACTTGCTAATTGCTACAACTAACCACCTAACATGCATCGAGAAATCAATAATTTAATTACTCTAATATAATCTATCCACATAATCACACTTAATTAAATCTAATCAACCCCTAAGCATCATTAACCTACTAAGCGAGGATTAGTGAGTTAAACTCACTTGTTAAACGAGCGGTTTGGTGCAAAACGATAGGGACGTCGCGGGGCTCGACTTTACTTAAGGTGAGCCTAGCAACCGAGGCTCGAAACACCTCCTAAATGGGCCTTGAAGGTGGCTGGATACCAACAAATCCAGCTTCTGTCTTGAGCTGAAACAGAAGGAAACCGGGCGGATTAGGGTGCTCGGTGGCCAACCACGACGACTCACGGCGGTTAAACGGAGGTGGAACAGCTCCGGCAAGGTTGAAATAGAGGTTGAGATGGTGGAATAGAGAACCGGAAGCGCAGGGGTGTCGGGCCGGGCGTTGGCGCGGCGGGCAGCGACGTGGGGACTCGCACGGGCGGAGGGGCGACTTCCAGCGATGGTGGCGATGTGCGACGGCTCTAGGCGATGTGCGGCTCTTCTTTGGCTGGCTGGTGGTCGAAAATGCATAATAAGGAGGGGGAAGGAGGGGGCCACTTGGTTCAATTTTCCATTTAATTGTCCCCTTTGACCCACCATGGCCAAGTATGGCTTCCTTGGCCCTCAATGAGCCACCAATGCTCCCCTTGCAACCTTGAGATGGACCAAAACCATAGGGAATGGGGGGCACACGAATTTCATGGGCTTTGGCTTCAATTGGACACCATTTCTCACTTAATTCAATCTCATTTGACCCTCACAAATTCAATTGACACCTCAATTATCAAATCGGTATTTTTCCTCACCAATTGATCCATCTTGCATCCCAATTGCACGATCAAAAACGATCCTCGGCTTTTTCTAGACAAAAATGGCCTTAGGACGACTTTTTCCCAAAAAGTCTCGGGTTTCAGAAAAATCTTTTGAGACTAAGTCGACACTCCTAGAATTTATTGTGACATGATAGAATCTTCAATTTATGAAATCGAACTCAAATTCACGGTTAATTTCCATTTGGCGCGTTTTTAGCGTGACCTAGGTTACTGGGTAACTTTTAGAAATTTTTCAGTGCAAATGACCCGTGGTCGATTTTCTTCGAGCCACAATGAACCCACTCGACACATTGGCGACTCTCTATTGTTGTGAAAATGTTGAGTATTCAAATACAGACACACTGTACCAAAATAATAAGAAAATCAGTCTAGTGTCGGCCGACGAGGATTTTCCAATTTAGTGGTGTCACCCACGATTAGCCACACATCTCAATCGAACCAACCCACGATTTTCCATATTAAACTTATACCGCTTGAGAATTGTGTCAGCCACTTCATTCCAGGTGTCGAGAAAGTTGACACCTCAAACACTTGGTGACATGCTTGGCGATGTCCGCCTGCATACCTAACCACCAATAGTGTTGACGTAGATTCTGATACATCTTGGTACTACCAGGATGAATGTCAGAATCGCTACAATGTGCTTCTGATAAAATATCCTCTCTAAGCTCCATATCGACAGGTACAACCAAACGTCCTCAGAACCTCAGTGTTCCCTCATCAGAAATCTGGAAGTCAGCTTTTCTTTTCTCAGTGTCCTCTTGAAGAATTTTTTGAACATCAGGGTCTGTCGATTGGAGTAACTTGATTATGATATGAACATCCGATTCAATTCTGAGGGTGGCCATAAGACTCAAAAGGTGGCCTACCTCAAATTTGAATACCGAATCTCGAGCTCTCTCGATTAGGTTCCACTCCTTAATCAATATATGAGCAACTGAAGACTTTCGACTCAAAGCATCGACAACCTTGTTCGCCTTTCCCGGGTGATATAGGACATCACAATCATAGCCCTTCAGCAATTCCATCCATCGGTGCTATCTCATGTTCAACTCCTTCTGAGAGAACAGGTATTTGAGACTTTGATGGTCCGTGAAGATCGAATCTTTCCCACACAGATAATGTCTCTAAATCTTCAAGGCGAAAATAATTGCCGCAAGCTCTAAGTCATGCATCAGGAAGCATGAGGTCTCAACTGATGGGAGGCGTAACCAACAACCTGGCCATGTTACATTAGAACGCAACCCAACCCTCCGAATGATGCATCACTATAGATCTCGAATCCTCCAGGACTAGATGGAATGGTCAGCATAGGTGCGATAGTCAGCTTTTGCTTCAGCTCTTGGAAACTACACTCGCACTTGTCTATCCACACAAAATTCTCTTCTTTCTTCAAGAATATTGTTAATGGCGACGCTAATGATGAGAACCCTTCTACAAACCATTTGTAATAACCTGCCAAACACAAAAAACTTATGATTTCTGTCATGGTAGTTGGTCTTGTCTAGTTGATCACTGCTTTGATCTTGCTCGGGTCTACGGAGATTCCTTCGCCCGAAATCACGTGACCTAAGAAAGCGACACGAGTTAACCAAAATTCGCACTTGTTGAACTTGGCATACAACTGATGAACTCTCAGTGTCTACAATACCAATCTCAAGTGACTTTCATGCTCCTCATCACTTCTCGAATACACCAGAATATCGTCGATGAACACAATCACAAATTGATCTAGATATTCCTTGAACACTTGGTTCATCAAATCAATGAAGGCAGTTAGAGCATTCGTCAACCCGAATGGCTTCACTGTGAACTCATAATGACCATACCAAGTACGAAATGCTGACTTTGGAATGTCCTCCTTCCTGATCCTCAGCTGATGACATCTTGTCGTCAAGTCAATCTTTGAAAATATTGATGCTCCTTGCAATTGACCAAATAAATCATCGATTCTCGGAAGTTGATACTTGTTCTTGATTGTTACCTGGTTGAGTTGCCGATAGTCAATGCACAGGTGCAACGAACCATCTTTCTTCTTTACAAATAGAACTGGTGCTCCCCAAGGTGATGCACTAGAACGAATGAATCCCTTATCTAATAACTCTTGCATCTGTAGTTTCAGTTCCTTTTAACTCAGATAACGCCATCCGATACGGAGCCTTAGAGATCAGCTCTATCCCGGGTGCTAACTCAATCACGAACTCAATTTCTCTCTCTGGCGGTAATCCTGGCAATTCCTTCGAGAAAACATCTGGAAACTCTTGCACCACAGCAATGTCTTCCATCTTCAACTCGACCGTCGTATCCACGAGAGTTGCCGGGTAACCTTGACAAGCCTCGTCTAACAAACGAGTTGTTTCTGGTGGCAAGATTAAGATAATCGAGGGTCCTCCTCGATTCCCGACAAACTTGAAGCTCTCACCCTTTAACGGGTCGAACTGAATTGCCTTGCGATAGCAGTCCATCTTAGCTCGTTGCTTGCTGAGCCAGTTCATGCTAATAATAAAATCAAAGTCATACATGGCTAGGACTAATAAGTCTATTTTCCCCACTCTCTCACAAATCGCTAACTTGCAACCAGAACAACCCAAAGCAGCTATCATTTTATCCTTCAATGGTGTAGATATACTAACTGCCAACTCCAATAACATAGGACTAACTCCTATCAATTCAACATATTTCTTGGCAATAAAGGAATGGGTTGCTCCCCGGTCGAATAAAGCATAGCTGGATGGTCGCTCAGCGAAACCATACCTATGATCACGTCAAGCGTAGTCTTTGCCTGACCTTATGTGATGGTATACACCGTGCCTTGAACTGGGGGTCTCAGCTGTCCTCCTTGTGGCGCGTTCTAAGGCGCATACCATCTGATATGATCCATAGGTGGCGACAACGACAACTGCGGTTGTCCTCTTGGCCTATTAGGATAATCTCTGATCATGTGACCCCGCTAGCCACATCCATAACTAACACCCGGTCTTCGAGAACACGTAGCTGTACCATGTCGCCCACCACATAGATGACATATACCATTTTGGCTCGGCCCTGACCTTCCAACTTCGCCCTTCCTGTTGGGCGGGAGTTGAAATCTACCTCCAGGAATGGGCCTCTTCCCATGGCGAATTCCTTATCAATGAGAACTAAACCTCAATCCAGATGAGGTGACCTGCTCATTCAAACCCCTTTCAAGCAGCTGTGCTCGACAATAGATCTCTCGATAATTGATCAGATCGAATGGCACCAGCGGCTCCTTCAATTCTTGTCGAAGGCCATTCTTGAACCTTCGAGCCTTCTCTTTCAGATCTTCAATCAGCCTCGGAGCATACTAAGAAAGCTCCGCAAATTTGACCCCATATTGGTCAACAGTCATTGTCCCCTAACGGAGATGCATAAATTCTTCTATTTTCTGCTCCCGAGTGTTCCTCGAAAAGTACTGTTCATTGAACGCCGGAGGAATGCGTCTGACAGCGGAACCGCTCCTTCTGGAAACACCGTCTCTCTGGTGGCTCTCCACTAGGTATTGGCATTACCCTGCAATTGATAGACTGCCAGGATTACCTTCTCTCCTTCCGTGCACATCAAGAGTACAAAAGCCTTCTCTAGATCTTGGACCTAAAGAGACATAGCCTCAGGGTCTACAGTACTCGTGAATCTTGGCAGGTTCAGCTTCAAGAACTACTCCAATAGCTTGTGTATCGGCCTCTCTCTCTGCACCACTACGTTCTCAGGCTGGACTTCAGCAGGTGCGGCAACAGGTGCGGCCTCAATAGCGGCGGCAATGGCGTAGTAGCAACGGCAAAGCAGCAACGGCGGCTTGATTCTGTGCCTGTTGTCCAATCACGTCTCTCATGGCCTCCAGCGCCTGCATGATCCCTTCGATTCTGGGATCCCAAGGGGCTGCTACCCTGGCACCAACTAGAGGTGGTGTCACTCCACTCGCGCTAGCCTGGGCTGGCGCTCAACCTCAGCCTCCTCGGGTACCGACCTTGGTCGGCGTTCTACCCCAAGTCACGACCCTGATGGTCTTTTTACTAGGAGTCCTTTGCTCCTGATCACTCATGGCTCAGCTTTATTTACTAAAACCTACTTCCAATTCCACACCGAATTAGAAACACAGTGATCTAAACAACAAGCAATTCTATCAATCAGCTACCACAAACATGCACCAGCATGAATTTAAAGGCCATTTCTACTACTATCCCATAAACCATCGCACCTTATCACTACAATCCTTAACCATTGCTCTGATACCACTAAACGGGGATGTCACGCCCCGATCCTCAAGCGTGAGCCCATCCCTCACTTGGTCGATAAAATAGCGACGTCCCAGGATGCATCGCTGACCCATTCAACTTAATACGCATGCGGAAGCTTATGAAAAATTCCCAAACAATAAAATAATGTGATAGGAAAGTAAGACTCCAAATTTCGAACTTTAAAAGCAACCACACTTATATACATATACAACAACTGAGTTATAAAGAGGGCGAAGTACACTATCAGTGCCATAGGTTGTGTACGGCGCTCACTTTGGTGCCAAAAGTTTATGTCGGATCACTTATGTGCCAAATCGGAGGAAAAACGATCACTTTGGTGCCATTGGCGAGAGATTCCAGCCAAAATGATTACGTGGCGTATATATATATATATATATATATATATATATAAATCGACAAGCCTTTTAAACGACGTCATTTTCTATCCTCCTTAAGAAAACGACGTCGTTTTGCCGTCATATGTGGATGGCCTAGGAAAACGACGCCACATAGCTCATTTGGGATTGAAATTAGGGTTTTTTTTGTTCAATCCTCGGCGACCTAGATTGCTCGGCCACCGTGCTCGACCACCGTCACTCGACCTCCGTCGTAGTTGCTCGTCTAGGTGAGCAAGGAGAGGCCGAGGTTGTTTCTTGGGCAAGAAGTGATGGGAAAATAGGAGGCGAGGGCGGAGGAGAAGGAGGAAGAAGGGGGGTCGAAGGTGCAGAGAGAGATAGAGAAGACGAGGAGTGCGAGGGAAACAAGGAGGGCGCTGTCACGCCCGATCCTCGATCGCGTGCCCATCCCTCATCCGGTCGATATAATAGCGACGTCCCAGGACGCATCGCCGACCCATTCAATTTTAATACGCATGTGGAAGCATATAAACAATCCCCAGACAATAAAACAATGGGATAAGAAAGTAGGACTAAAAACTTGAACCTAAAAACCAACACCCTTGTGTACATATATAACAACTCAATCATATATATACATATACAAGCCATACTAAAAGGTCGATTTCTACTCAAACAGGTTCCACAAAGAAAAGTCATCGGACAGAGTGGAGTCTCAATCCTCATCGATCTTACTGATCATCCTCGAGTTCTCTTCCGGTACTCCTCATCGAGTTCTTTCTCCTCAAGTTCCTCATCGTGGTCCCGAAATGTTGTCCCACAATCGGGATGAGACTACGTCTCGGCAAGTTCTACCCCTAAGACCCGATTAGGAAGCTAATACACCTTAGGTTGCCTAAGCACAACATGAGTCAGAGGATTTACCTTGGCCTCAGTTCCTTCCTGCAAGTCAGTTCAATAATAAATACTGACAATCACATCAACCCCCAAATTCAACCAATAGGATCGACTTAGCGATCAATCGACTTAGTCAGTTACATGTCATCGAGGCCATCACACGGTCATCCGGACTATTCATTCTCGAGTTTAAATCGTGGCCCTACAGGCACAACCTAGATTAAGTGGTCATCACGGCCCCACCGGCAACTTTTCTAAATTTGGTGGTTATCACGGCCCCACCTGACAATTTTCTAGGTTTGGTGGAATCACGGCCCCACTTGGCAATTCTAAATGTTTAGTGGCATCACGGCCCCACTTGGCGACTTCTAGATTTAAGTGAAATCACGGCCCCACTTGGCAAATTTCTAGACTTAGTGGCATCACGGCCCCACTCGGCAATTTCACATCCGACTCATAACCTCACATGGTTATTTTCCCTTCAAATACTGACATTTCCAAATTTTGGAATAAATCCCCATAATCATCAATTTCACTCAATTTTCACAACTCGGTACTCAATAAATTAAACAGACTGCACCACGATAATCAGCATAATTTTCCGGTGCCGTCTTCACTGTCCCGGCCCAATTTTCGAAAAATAAATTAATAATTAGGTAATTATGGAAATTAATAAATAAATAGCAATAAATCCAATTTATGCCCGTAATGTCTAGTTGGAAGCCGAGACGAACCCGAAAAAATTTCGAGACTCGTTCAATAAATAATAGAGCATGTCTACTTGCTAAATACACTAACCATTTGCGTAACATGCATAGGTAAATCCCTAATTTAATTATTCTAATCTAATCTATCCACCTAATTGCACTTAATCAAATTAAATCTAATCAACCCCTAAGCATCATTAACCGACTAATGAGGGATTAGTGAGCAAAACTCACTAGTGCAAAGTGAAGACCGAAACACCAAGACGACGAAGCGACGGCGGCTGGAATATAAATTTTCGGTGGCGTCGGCGGATACTCGGGCCGGGCCTACAAGCCTTGCTGGCACACAGAAAAAACTAGGCTTGGGCCGAACTTGGGCTGACTTGCTTCGCGGGCTTGGGCTCAGAACAAGGCTTGCTGAACTTATGGGCTGAAACTTGGGCTTCGAATGGGCCCGATCCAAAACTGAAGTTAGGCTGAACAAATGCGAGCTGGGCTTGCCTAAAGATGAGCTTGGGCTACTTCGTGGGCCTCAAGACTAGGCTGACTTTGGTTGAATTCTTGGGCAGAAGTTGGGCCAAATCCTAATGGGCTGAACCACAGGCTTGGCTTGCGGGCTGCAGAGAGGAAACCAAATGCTTCAACGGCGAAAACGGGCCGATCGTAGCTCCGGCGAGTGGGTGGTCGACAACCAATGGCTCCCGGGGGTCAAGGGGGTCTTATAGGTGGATTGAATGGCCAAAGGAATGGTCGGAACGGAAGAAAAATAAAGAAAATTGCGAAACCATGCGGGCGGGCGGGGTACCGACGGACCGGCGACCGGAGGCTTGTAGCGGCCGTACGGGACGACCGGCGGCTCCGTTTGGGACGAGGTCAAGCTTGATGGAACGGTCTGGATGTCCTCTTCATGGAGATGGATGGCTCGTTCGCTGATTCATCTCAAAGAGATGGAGAGGATAGAGATGAGGGAGAGAGAGAGTGAGATAAGGATGAGGGGGAGACAAAGGCCCCATTGCCTTGTTTTTCCAAAGTTTTGTCCCCGTCAAGACTTGTCCAAGAAGCCAGCTTTGCATGGCTGAGATTGAGCCACACCAACATCTCATACAACCTCTCAAATGGTCCAATTTTGCTAGGGTATGGGGGAGCTACGAAATTGGCACCATCTCTCTTAAATTGGACACTTGTTTCTCCTCAATTCAACCTCAAATAGCCTCTACAAAATTAATTGATACCTCATTGATCATCTTAGTATTTTTCCTCACCTCTGTATCCACCACGCTTCTCAAATTTGCCATAAAAAACAAATACCGGCTTTTTCGCTAGAAAATGACCCGGTGACCGCTTTCTCAACAAGTGTCGGGTGTGAGAAAAATCTTCGAGACCGAGTCGACACTCCTAGAATTCATTGTGACATGACAGAATCTTCAATTTCTGAAATCGGACATGAATTCGCGGTTAATTTCCACTTGGCGCGTTTTTAGCGTGACCTAGGCTACCGGGTAACTTTCAGAAATTTTTAGTGCAAATGACCCGTGATCGATTTTCTTCGAGCCATTATGAACCCACTCGACTCAATGGCGACTCTCGATTTTTTCGTGAAAATCTCGAGGATCCAAATACGGACACAGGGTACCAAAACAATAAGAAAATCAGTCTAGTGCCGGTCGACGAGAACTTTCCAATTTAGTGGTGTCACCCATGATTAGCCACACATCTCTCGTCGAACCGACCTATTTCGATCTCTAATCAATTTACGTTTGTGTCGTAATGATCTCGGCAGATGAACACGGTCGAGCAGCTGATTCCTGGTCGAATTCTCAAGTCTATTTGCCTTAAAATCCTTAATGGTTTCCCTAGACAGTCTAGTTATCTCGTGAGTGATCAGCTCTAAGAACAACCCTATAAGCCTGTCAATGAAATGCCCGATTTATTCAGTAGAAAACAGGACTGAAAATCTAGAATGTCACAACTCTTCCCCTCTTATAAAAATTTTGTCCTCGAAATTTAAACCTTTACATATCCATAAACTAGAAGGTGGGGTATTGTCGTCTCACAAGTCTCACTTTTCCCGATTGCTTTTTCAATCCCGTGGTGTTGTCAGACCACTTTAACCATGGGGACCTTCTTGGTTCACACAATCCAATCTTTCTGATTCACAGTCTGAATCGAGCTTTTCATGTACGACACTCTATCGTCCACGTCTAATTCTTCAAGATTTAGCACGTGGGTTGAGTCAGGCTCATATGTCCTCGACATCGACATGTGAAAGACGTCATGCACTCACGCCTACTTTGGCGACAATGCAAGACAATACGTTAGGATCCTGATTCTTTCTCTAGAATCCCTAAGGAACCTACGTACCTCGATCTCAGCTTTCCCTCCTCGCTGAAGCGCGAGGTATTCCTTTCTGGTGACACCCTCAAAAGGATGTAATCACCAAATTGGAACTCTAAGGACCTTCTATACTCAATGATACAACTTTCCTGGCGACTCTGAGCGATCTTTACTCTGACACTGATCACGGCAATTGTAACCACTAAGTACTAAGCTGACTCCAGCCTATGATCTTTCTTCACCTCACTTTCTTCTTACCACTGAGATTTTGCGCACTCTGCTATGCAAGCTTCAATAGGAACCATCTGAAAGCTCGCCAAAAATCGGGAATCTCGATCTAGTTTTGAAATAAATTTGTCATTAGCATTCCATGTAGACATACTTTCTGACACATATACACTTCGGTATGCCCCTTTCAAATCGAGATCTTTTCGTACTGTACTAAGGTGAGTCAACTCCATTCATTTGTCGACCATAACTTCAAATGGAATCAGTACTTCCCCAACCCTTAGTAAGTCTGTTATAATATCCCATCATACTATACTTCCATTCCCACTCGGGACTCTTGAGTGATTATAACGGTCTTCCCGGTTTGCTTTACCGAACTCCCACTTACTAGCACATCGACAATCGTAACCTGTCCAGTGACATCTATCTTTATAGCGGTCTACCAACTAGACTGACGCCGATCCCAACCTACTTTGTACTGTCTGGTCGAAAGCTGTAATTACTATGGTGAATTTCTGACAAGGTCTCTTCCCTGAGTGCTATAACGTCAAATGCACTCAATCACTCTCAAAACTTGAGTGTCCCATCCTTTGAAATCTGAAAGTCAGTTTCTTTCTTACCAGTATCCTCTTATAGGATCTTCTGAGCATCCGGTTTGTCAACTGAAGCGTCTGATTCTAACTTGAATATCTGGTTCAATTTTGAGGGCGGCCATAAAATTCAAAAGGTGGCCTACCTCAAATTTGAAAACCAAATTTCGAACCCTTTTCAAGTAAGGTCTATACTTTAACCAGCCTATGCACAAATGAAGACTCTCGACTCAACACCTCAGTGACTTCTTTCATTCTTCCAAGGTGATACCAGATATCAATATCCTAGTCCTTCCAAGGTTCTAATTCACGACACCGTCTCATATTCAACTTATGAGGTCTCAACTGGCGGGACGCGTATGCAACCATCTTCTCATGTTGCATTAGCACGCACCCAATCCTCTGTATGACACATCACTATAGATCTCGTGACTTCTAGTGCCAGATGGAATGGTCAACACAGGTGCGATAGTCAGCTTCTATTGCTCTTGGAAACTGCACTCACACTTGTTTGTCCACGCGAACTATTTTTCTTTCTTGATGAGTTGAGTCAATGGTGACATCAATGCTGAAAGTCCTTCTACACATTCTTTGTCACAGTCTGTCCAAATGAATTTCTCTCCTTTCTTCAGGAGTTGAGTAAATGGCGACACTGATGTTGAAATTCCTTCCACGAACCTTCGTAGTGACTTGTCCAACTCGAACAGTTTCCGATCTCTGATACTGTTGTCTGTCTTGGTCCACTGATAACTGATTCGATCTTGGCCGGGTCCATGGAGATTCCTTCACCATTCTCAGACGTCTCTCTTGTTTCTTAGCATTCCTCGAATACATTGGAATATCATTACACGACACGATCACAACTGATCTAGATATTCTATGAAAACTCGATGTGTCAAATCCATGACATCATCTGGAGTGTTCACCAGGCCGAACGATCTTACAATACTCTTGTAAAGACTATATCAAGTACAAACAGTTGTCTTCAGTATAACCTCCTTTCTGGTTCTCAACTGATGACATCATAATTTCAAGTCAATCTTTGAAAACATTAATACTCTCTTTACAACTAGTCCCACAATTCGTTGATTTTTGGCAATGAGCACTTGTCCTTGATCTTCACCTAATTGAGTTGACGATGGTTAATGCATGATTGCAACAAACCATCTTTCTTTCTCTCCCCACAAAGCTAATATTCCCTAAGGTAATGTACTGATATGCATGAATTCCTCATTCATCAATCCTCACCTCTGCACCTTCGGTTTTATCACACAGACAAAAACAACTGGTAAGAAGCCTTCGAGAGTGGCTTTGTCCTAGTACTAGCTCGATTGCAATTTCTATCTATTTCTCTGACGACGGTCATTCTTAGACTACTGAGATGTCCTCCATCTCCAGTTCTCCCATCTGTCTTATCCATGACCATCACCAATTAACCTTGGTAATCTCCGTCTAACAAGCGGGTTGTCTTCAACCGACAAGATTAATGAAATCGAAGATTCATTTCGACTCCTAATAAACTCGACACTTTCATGTGCTAATGGACCAAGCTGGATCACTCCATGACTATGATTCGATACCACATGATGCTCCATGAGCCCCCTCTACTCATGTAGCGTCAAAGTTACACTTCAGCAACTAGTCATGAATAACTTTTACTAGTGATTCCCCTTCCTCACACTTTATTCCAACCAACTGGAGTTCCCCAAGCTTAATCAAAGCTCTGCTGCGCTACTCTGATAAATTCTTCTCAAGAACCTTCTCCTTCACATTGGTATAGGGTCAGGTCCATTCCCGTTCCTTTCACCATCCTAGTGGCGTCCTACTTGCGGTAGCAGCATCTGCGCTCCCTTGGACTCTCACTGATAGCCCTTTACTTGATGGCCATGCTGGTCACAACCACAAAGACGTTCTAGCCATACTCGGACAATGGATTATCCAAGTTTCCTTCTACAATTTCAACATTTATCTTATGAGTCTTCTATCTCCCGTCAAGTGACAAAGCATACACTCTTTTCGGTACCGAAGGCTTGTTCTAAACACTACACGATGCGTTCGATGGCTCACTCCTTCGATCCGTCCTATCGGCGGTGATAGCGAAGAATTCACCGAGGTTCAATCTGCCAGCGTGGACAATCCATAAACCAATGTTCGTGCTGGTGACACCTACAACAAATTCTTGTCCTCGGAATACATGAGATTGATCCATATCATCTTCCATGGAAACAGCATGTTCCATTTTGTCTAGGTGTTGACCTGACTATCCCACCCTTCCTATAGGGTGGAATAGAATACTCTTCTCCCAGCATCGGTCTTTTCCCTGACTGATTTCCATATCTACCTGAGCTAAACCTTGACTCAGATATTGAAATCTGTTCCCTGATCGCCCTTCTAGGTTGGACTTCAGCAAAGGTGGTAACACCAGCAATTTGATCATGAGCTTGTTGGCTCAACTAGTTCCCAAGGAACACTAGCGCCTGAACGATCTTGTTGAACCTAGGATCGCTCGGTGCTGCTACACTAGTACCGACCTGCAGCAGTACTCTTACACTTGAGCTAGCCTGAGCCGACGCTCTGCTACAATAACCTCGGGTACTAACCTTTCTCGGCATTTTACCCCGAGTCACAGAGGTTACTGTCCTTTTACTAGGACTCCTCAGCTCCGGATCACTCATACTACAGGCTCTTATAGACGCCCGTTTTCTAATTCCAACACTAGATTAGAATTCGAGTGACCCACAAATAAGCTACCAATCAGCTATCATAGATATGCACCAACATGAATTTAAAGGCCTTTCCTACTACTATCCCATAGGTCATCGCACCTTATCACTCCAATACCTAACCATTGCTCTGATACCACTTAAACGGGATGTCACGCCCCGATCCTCGATCGCGTGCCCATCCCTCACTTGGTCGATATAATAGCGACGTCCTAGGACGCATCACCGACCCATTCATTTTTAATGCGCATGTGGAAGCATATAAACAATCCCCAGACAATAAAACAATGGGATAGGAAAGTAGGACTAGAAACTTCAACCTGAAAACCAACACCCTTGTGTACATATATAACAACTCAATCATATATATACATATACAAGCCATACTAAAATGTAGGTTTCTACTCAAATAGGTTCGACAGCAAAAGTCATCAGACAGGAGTGGAGTCTCAATCCTCATCAGGATCATACTCTGGATCATCCTCGGAGTTCTCTTCCAGGTACTCCTCATCGGGTTCTTTCTCCCCAAGTTCCTCATCAGGGTCTTGAAATGTAGTCCCACAACCAGGATGAGACTACGTCTTAGCAAGTTCTACCCCGTAAGACCCGATTAGGAAGCCAATACACCTTAAGCTGCCTAAGCACAACACGAGTCAGAGGACTTACCTTGGCCTCAATTCCCTCCTGCAAGTCAGTTCAATAATGAATACTGACAATCACATCAACCCCTCAATTCAACCAATAGGATCGACTTAGCGATTAATCGACTCAGTCGATTACATGTCATCGAGGCCATCACACGGTCATCCCGACTATTCATTCTCGACTTTGAATGATGGCCTTATAGGTACAACCTAGATTAAGTGGTCATCACGGCCCCACTGGCAACTTTTCTAAATTGGTGGTTATCATGGCCCCACCTGGCAATTTTCTAGGTTTAGTGGCATCACAGCCTCACTTGGCAATTTTAAATGTTTAGTGGCATCATGGCCCCACTTGGCGACTTCTAGATTTAAGTGGAATCACAGCCCCACTTGGCAAATTTCTAGACTTAGTGGCATCAAGGCCCCACTCGGCAATTTCACATCCGACTCATAACCTCACATGGTTATTTTCCCTTCAAATACCGACATTTCCAAATTTTGGAATAAATTCCCATAATCACCAATTTCACTCAATTTTCACAACCCGGTACTCAATGAATTAAACAGACTGCACCACGATAATCATCATAATTTTCCGGTCGTCACCGTCCAAGCCTAATTTCCGGAAAATAAATAAATAATTAGGTAATTATGGAAATTAATAAATAAATATCAATAAATCCAATTTAGGCCCGTAATGTCTAATTGATAGCCGAGACGAACCCAGAAAAATTTCGAGACTCGTTAAATAAATAATATAGCGTGTCTACTTGCTAAGTACACTAACCATTTGCGTAACATGCATAGGTAAATGCCTAATTTAATTATTCTAATCTAATCTATCCACCTAATTGCACTTAATTAGATCTAATCAACCCATAAGAATCATTAACCGACTAATGAGGGATTAGTGAGCAAAACTCACTAGTGCAAAGCGAAGACCGGAACATCGCGACGACGACGTGACGGTAGCCGAAATCCAAATTTTCGGCTGCTTCGACAGATACTTGGGCCAGGCCTACAAGCCTTGCAGGCCCACGAGAAAAAAGCTGGGCTTGGGCCGAACTTGGGCCGACTTGCTTCGCGGGCTTGGGCTCGGAACAAGGCTTGCTTGAACCTGTGGGCTGAAACTTGGGCTTCGAATGGGCCCGATCCAAGACTGAAGTTGGGCTGAACAAATGTGAGCTGGGCTTGCCTAAAGATGAGCTTGGTCTGCTTTGCAGTCGTCAAGACTTGGCTGACTTTGGCTGAATTCTTGGGCCGAAGTTGGGTCGAACCCCAATGGGTTGAACCACAGGTTGGTTTGCAAGCTGCAGAGAGGAAACCGGCGGCTTCAAATAAAACGAGCCAATCGGAGCTCTGGCGAGTGGGTGGTCGGCTACCAATGGCTCCTGGGGGTCAAGGGGTTCTTGTAGGTGGATGGAATGGCCAAAGGAATGGTCGGAATGGAAGAAAAATGAAGAAAATTGCGAAACAGTACAGGCCGGCAGGGGACCGATGGACCGGCGACCAGAGGCTTGCAGCGGCCATACAGGACGGCCGGCGGCTCCGTTTGGGACAAGGTCAGGCTTGATGGAATGGTCTAAATGTCCTCTTCATGGAGATGGATGGCTCCTTCATTGAATCATCCGGGAGGTCAACTTTTTACTCAGATCTTTGGCCAAAGGTCAGCTGGAGCAGAAACCGGTAGAAGTGAAAATAGAGGAGGAAAACTGTCCGACGATGGTGTGGCTGCTCCGGCGACTTCCTTGGCTGGTGGTGGTCCTCAAACAGCAAGGATGGAGGGAGAGAGAGGGTCCTGGAAGGTGGAAATGAGAGAGAGATGGAGAGGATAGAGATGAGGGAGAGAGAGAGAGTGAGATAAGGACGAGGGGGAGACAAGGGCCCCATTGCCTTGTTTTTCCAAAGTTTTGTCCCCCTCAAGACTTGTCCAAGAAGCCAACCTTCCATGGCTGAGATTGAGCCGCACCAACATCTCATACAACCTCTCAAATGGTCCAATTTTGCTAGGGTATGGGGGAGCTACGAAATTGGCACAATCTCTCTTCAATTGGACACTTGTTTCTCCTCAATTCAACCTCAAATGGCCTCTACAAAATTAATTGATACCTCATTAATCATATTAGTATTTTTCCTCACCTCTGTATCCACCACGCTTCTCAAATTTGCCATCAAAAACAATTACTGGCTTTTTCTGCTCAAAAATGACCCGGCGACGACTTTTTCTCAAAAAGTGTCGGGTGTCAGAAAAATCTTCTGAGACCGAGTCGACACTCCTAGAATTCATTATGACATGACAGAATCGGACTTAAATTCGCGGTTAATTTCCACTTGGCGTGTTTTTGGCGTGACCTAGGCTATTGGGTAACTTTTAGAAATTTTTAGTGCAAATGACTCATGGTCGATTTTGTTCACGCCACTATGAACCCACTCGACTCAATGGCGACTCTTGGTTGTCGTGAAAATCTCGAGGATCCAAATACGGACACGGGATACCAAAACAATAAGAAAATCAGGTTTAGCCACACATCTCGTCGAACCGTCCTATTTTTGATCTCTAATCAATTTACATCTGTGTTGTAATGATCTTGGCCGATGAACACGGTCGAGCAGCCGATTCCTAGTCGAATTCTCAAGTCTATTTGCCTCAAAATCCTTAATGATTTTCCCAGACAGTCTAGTTATATCGAGAGTGATCATCTCTGAGAACAACCCTATAGGCATGTCAATGAAATGCCCGATTTATTCAAAAGAGAAAACAGGACTGAAAATCAAGGATGTCACAGTACACGAGATGGAGATGGTGGATTGGGCTCTGCTCAGAGAGTGGCTAGTGCTGGTGTTGTTCTTTGGGGAAGAAGATGATGCTGCCATGCCTTCTCTCTCTCTCTCTCTCTCTCTCTCTCTCTCTCTCTCTCTCTCTCTCTCTCTCTCTCGATTTGGAAATTAAGGGTTTCGACTTGGGGGAAAGACGCCAAACGATGTCGTTTTGTGGTTTACATGCTGATTGTACTCTTTGGCGAGCCACATCAGCGTAAAAAATTAATAAAAAACTGCCACGTTGGATTTCTGGCCAACCAAATTGGCGTTGGCACTCAAATGATCGTTTTTCAAAATTTTTGGTACTTAAGTGATCCGACGGAAACTTTTGGCACCAAAGTGAGCGTCGTACACAACTTATGGCACTGATAGCATACTTCTCCCGTTATAAATATACATACAACACAAACTAACAAGTCAGTTTCTACTCAAAGCTAGTTCAACAAACAGGGGCGGGGGTTTTTGATCTACTCTAGGTCATCCTCCTCGACGATCTCCCCTTCTTCCTCGCTCTAGCTGGAGCCCACGGCTGAGTACAATGGATAGTCCGAATCACCCTTGAGCTTGGGATCTTTCACATCTACCACTGATCCACCCTTAGGATCTATCGTCCCTTTTCCGAATGCAACCTCCATCACATACAAAGGTACCGTGAATTCCGGTATAGGGCCCTCCCTTCGTCCATCACTGTAATAGCGATACCATGCCCTGTATTGATGGGGCACCTTTTTTGGGTAAACCCGCATTAACCCAGATTATGGATTTCAATAATACATATTCCAGACCTTCAAGGTGCCCGGTAATCAAAATGTGACACGTCTATTCTATGAACTTCTTCGGCTCGCCAAAATGCTGGGGAGGCCCTGAAATGTGGTCCCACAACGGGACGAGACGATATCTCAGCAAGTTCAACTCCCTAAGACCCTACTAGGAAGCAAATATGCCCTAAGGGCTGCCTAAGCACAACACAGGTCAGAGGACTTACCTTGGCCCCAGTTCCTTCCTGTTAGACAATACAATTCAAACAATTAATCACTCAGATCGAATCATCGATCAATCGACTCAGTCGATTCCATGTCATAATGACCTTCCCCGGTCATCTCGATCAATACTATCTATAAAGTCCGACCATAGTCTAGGACTGCTCACCCAAAGCTGAAAATAGATAATATAGCTCACCCAAAGCTGATAATATAGTATACTACTCATCCAAAGCTGACATATCCCATGTAGGCTGCTATAGTATACTAATAATGCTTACCTAAAGCTAATAACAAGGTATACTGCTCACCCAAAGCTGACATATCGCCCGTAGGCCGATATAGTATACCGGTATACTGCTCACCCAAAGCGGACATATCGCCCATAGGCCGATATAGTATACCATCCCAACCATCCAACATTTCCATCATTTTTATCAAACCCCATAAAATATCGTGTGTCGATACACGGTCGGCCTTAGGGAAAATATAATAATTTACTTTCCACAAATCCCACCATTTTAAATAGTCCACCAAAATATTTTTGGCATTGTAAACCGACGCTCGGTTATTTTTCAATCAATTACTGAAACTAAATGAAGTTAAGAATAAATTCCAAAAATACAATTCATGCACAATCAACACCAATTTGAGCTTAAATAAATAAACAGATCACATTACGAATCAGCATAAAATTCCAATCACCGTTATCTCAGTCTAATTTCTGAAAAATAAATAAATAAATAATTACGAAAATTATTTATTAAATACCAAAAATGCGACTTCGGCTCGGAAAAGCCTAATTGAACGTCGAGATGGACCCGAGAAAATTCCAAATCACTCTAGATAAATACTAGAGCTTGTCTAGGCCCTCATTGCACTAACTATCCACCTAACATGCATCGGTAAATAATTAAATTCACTAATCTTATCTAACTATCCACCTAAACCATGCTTAACCTAAAATAATCAACCCTTAAGCGTCATTAACCTACTAAGTGAGGATTAATGAGTTAAACTCACTTGTTCGGTGATCCGATTGGTTCAATTCAACAAGGATGCAACGGGGCTTGATCCTCTCCAAAGCGGGCTTGGCTTTCAGGGTCTGGTAGCAGGCAAAATAGGCCAAACCCTTGGCTAAAAACCCACTTCTTCAGCTTCGTTTGGGGGCTGAAACAGCTGGTTGGAGGCTCGCTTGAGGTGGAGACGGGCTGAGATGGGCTGAGGGGACCAAACCAGGTTAAAGGACTAGTGGTGGAAGCTCCGGCGGCGGCTCACAGTGGCGGAGGCGAGCTGGATAGCTCTGGCATGGCCTGAGGCAGTAGGGACAGACAGCTGGACTTCGGAGTCACGCGGTGAGGCGCGACGGCGCGCGTGCGAGGCAGGGCGACGAACGGCGATGGGTAGTGGCGTGCAACGGCGAGGGAAGCAGCTGGCTTGCTGTGCGGTCTCTCCTAGTTTGCTGAGCTCGAAAATGGCAGAATGAAGGGAGAGGAGGGGCGGTCGACCAACTTGAGGGAGAGAGGGAGGAGATGAGGGAACCAAGGGAGCGTACCAAGCCTCAAAGCCCATCTCTTTGTCCCCTTGACCATCCACCACCACTAGCTAGTCCCATGGCCCAAAATCAACCACCAAGGCTCACTTCTAGAAGCCTGAGATGGTCTAAAGGTCACGGGTGGTGGGGGTACACGAATTTGGCTCGGTTTCTCTTCAATTGGATACTCAATCCTTCTTGAATCAATCCAATTTGGCTTCTATAAATTCAACCTATACCTCACCGATCTAATTGGTATTTTTCCTCACCAATTGATCCTAGTTGCATCTTAATTTTGCGATAAAAAACGGTCCCCGACATTTTCTGGACAAAAACGGCCTTATGCCGACTTTTTCCCAAAAAGTCTCAGTTTGCAAAAAAATCTTCTAAGATTGAGTCGATGTTCCTATAATGATTTGTGATATGAGAAAACTTTCAAATTCTGAAATCGGATTCAAATTCGCGGTTAATTTCAATTCTGCGCGATTTTAGCATGACCTAGGCTACCTAGTAGCTTTCAGAAATTTTTAGTGTAAATGACCTGTGGCCGATTTTCTTCGAGCCACAATGAACCCACTCGACACATTGGCGACTCTCGGTTGTCATGAAAATCTCGAGGATTCAAATACGGACACAGAATACCAAAACGATAGAAAAATCAGCCTAGTACCGGCCAACGAGAATTTTCCAATTTAGTGGAGTCACCCACGTTTAGCCACACATCTCAACTGAACCGGCCTATCTCTGATCTCTAATCAATTTTTAACTGTGCTGTAATGGCCTCTAAAGATGAGCACGGTCGAGTAGCCGATTCCTGATCGAATTCTCAAGTCTATCGCATTAAAATTCCTTAATGGCTTCCCCAGATAGTCTAGTTCTTTGGAGAGTGAGCAGCTCTGAGAACAGTCCTATAGGCGCATCAATGAAATGCCCGATTTATTCAATGGAAAACAGAATTGAAAATTTGGCATGTACACTAACGAAGTAGAAACTTGAAATGCCCTAAACAAATAAACTAGAACATTAATCTAGAAATGCAAAAAACTAGATTGATTCAAGCCGCTTCATCTAGCTTGATCAATATATAATTGGGAAACCACTCGGTGTAATCGCTTATTCTCCTCTTAAGCTTTTTCGGTAACTCTTTTGAGACGTCTATTCTCAGCGCGGTTGGTGATCTTCAGCGGCACCTTTGGTATCTTTGGAAGTAACTTCTCTAGAATCTTGTGTTGTTGAATGTATTTAGTTGAGGCATAGTATTTCCTTTCTTTACCCTTCAGCTCCTCCTCAGACCATTTGAGCTTTTGTGGATGACACATGTCCCACATTGATTTGATCGTGAGAATGGAATCCTCATGGTCTTCGTCTCCATCAATGAAGCTGACACTGAGCAGATCTGCTTGCAACGCCGGCGGAAGCTCTTACACAACTTGATATTGACGGGTTACTCTAGTCGGATAGTATTCCATTACTCTAGTGAATCCCAGTAAAGGGATTGGGCCAACACCTCCACATGAAAGTCTCGCCAAGTGAACTTGGAACAACTTAGCATGCCATAGGAAACCCTTGGAAGTTGGTTTTTCATAAAAGCTAGCCATCTAGAATAATGGTAATTCGGTGCATGTTTTTGCTTGTTCTAATCTCATAATAGGATGATTAGAGTTATTAACATCATTTATAGTCATTAAACCACCAAACCCTTTTATATGAGAAAGAAACCAAATTTGCAAAAGCTCAGGAGAGGAATGGAAAGTCTTATCATCATCTCCTTTAAACCGAGTGAGAGAAAGAAAAGTTTCGGTCAGAATAATGTTTACAAAATTTTTTCCTTCCAACACTTGTTTAACTAATTGAGCAATCAAATGATTAATAGCATTCTTGCAGTAAAGAAAAACAATAAACCCAAAGAAAGCTAACAAGAAAACCCTACGCATTTGAAACGAAGTGCCATTTTCGAAACATTCTTTTAGAAAAGACAATGGACATGTATTATGGTGAGCCTCTAAAACCTTTCTTATATTATCTTCCTTAATTCTAAAAAAATTAGATCAGGCCACAATGGGATCTATTCCAATAAGCGGACTAATAAAATCAGCTTTCGAAGATTTTCCCATGGCAATGCTATACTCTTCCAAGGTGGGAGTGAGCTCATGCTTACCGCCAAAGATGAAAGTAGAAGTCTCCGGGCACCAACAATGGGCAAGTGCTTGGATGAGGCCGCCAAGAATGTTGATGCGTAGTAGAGGAAGTAGTTGACTAATGTGTGACTCTACAATTTCATGGCCAGCTTGGTCTAACTTGTCCCACCATGTGCTAAGCTCTCCTTTGGAGGGAGAATAATCCAAATGTCCGGTATCCCCATTGTATATTGACCAAGACTCAGAATAGTCCTAATGCCATGGACCGACAAAATGATACAATAATGTAAGTAGATTACAAAGGTGAGAATTTAGAGAACTTACTTTACCAATAAATGAGGGGCAATCACATAGACATGCGCATGGTACGTGGCTCGATTTCTATTCTATAAGGCTTAACAAAATGGAGCCACAAGGATGGTTAGACCAGCTGTGGGCGTGCGAACTAAGTCGGGTCCTCATGACTTCGACTTGGTCAAAGAGCCGACCCAGGTCGCGGGCATGCGGACTGAGGTGGGTACTCTTGACACCAAAAAAGAAACTTTGGGATCGAGATGGGTGACTCGTATCGCGGGCATGCGGTCGGAGTGGTATCCATCTCGATACCATCCTAGATAACCCTATGCGGCCCAAGTTTGGCGGCAAGTTGTGTGTGCAATAGTGTAGTGCTAAATGCAAGGCATGCACAACAATTTATATCAAGCAACACTTCATAAATGAAAGTAAATCATACATTCCTACACCTCCCTACAAAACAAAGGTTAGCAAACACTACCCCTTATACCTCCCATTATGCAAGAACATTTAACACCTTAAACATTAGGGACGTACTTGGGATCCTCGCTGCCAAACAAAATATTTTTTCAAATAAAAGAGAAAATTGGCCTAAGTCCACCAAGAGTATTAACCAAGTCCCCAGCGGAGTCGCCAAGCTGTCACGACCTAATCTTGGGTGAACCACCTAGGGTTTGGCTAATGGATTACCAAGCTTAAACTTAGCTCGAGCTCTCCCAAGCCCATACCAATTCACGACTTAGGTTCGAGTTCTTAACATGCGAATCTTTTTATTTATTTATTTAAGAGTCCCACTAATCTATTTTTGGTAGGTTGATTAGAAACCCAAGTAAAGTAATTGGGGTTTTACTTTACTTCTGCGAACTAGAGATTTGTGAGTTCGGGGACTTGATTACGTTAGCTTTCACTAACGCCCTTTCGGTACCTTTATCTTTTTATTTCGAAAAAAATATTTTGCAAGCAGCTTGAATTAATTTTAATTTACTTCCCTAACATGTGATGTGATCATGCAAGTGCACAAACCACCAATTTAACACTCAAATAAAGCAATAAAGAAGTTATGAGACTAACGTCATAGCAACTAAAGCATCTACAATGTTAGATCAGAATTCACATCAACAGTCCTAGATATGATTTCTAATTAACACACAATTACTTAATTTTTATTTTCACTTATTTGATGAGAATCATGCTTTATGCAAAAGTGATATGACATAGCAATATGACCTAAACTATATGACATAAGTATAGTATTTTTGTGTTTTCTTAATAAGCCTGCAATCTATCCTAGAGAATGAAAATAATTTATCCTAAGACAATTTTTTTTTGGATATTTTACATGAAATTCGAAATTAGAAAATTGCAAAAAAAAGTCTATCTAGATTAAAATATCATCCAACTTATATTAGGAATTAGGTTAGGCCAAATCCTAATTTAAACTAAAACGTTATCTTAACTAAGTAATCCCTAACCTAAAATGAAACCTATCTAGGAAAAATTATCTAAAATTATAATTAATTAGAAAATAAAATTGAACATGCAATCTTATCCTAATATGCAATGACGTGCAAAGAATGCCCTAATTCTAGTTTTTTTCTTTTTTCGTTTTTTCATAAAATTCGAAATTAAAATTGTCAAATAATTAAATGTGCAATTTAAATTAATGAAACGAAAATCTAACACCCTAAATTAATTTTTTTGGTATTTATATTTAAGAAATTCGAAATAAATAAATTTCCTAATCTTAAACATGGAAACTACCCTAAAACTAGTAAATACTAACATGAACCTAATCTAAGTCAAATATATATTTTTTGGGTTTTCTTTTACGGGAGCAATCTTAATTCAAATAAAGGCATCAAGAACAGCACGGCAACAAATCAGGCAAGATATCATCCATGTCCATTTAATTTTGGAAATAAATTGACAAATCGTATCTCACGCATGAGATCAGATTGGCCGATTTTAAATAAAATCAAGAATTGTATCTCGAGCGTGAGATCGGATTGGCGATTTTTCCGTGTGATTGCGAGTTGTATTTTGAGCGTGAAATCGAACTGTCAATCATTAGCACGTTGTGAAATTAGGAAGATTTCCCAATTTAGAAAGCTACTCGAGTTGCAAATATCATGGCATATAGGGAATTTTCGATCATGTGCATCAAGGAATATTTCAAATAAAGAAACAAAATATTTAGAAAAGATTTTTTCCTAATTTTAATTTTGGCTTCCAAATTGAGCTTAGCGAACGGCGACTCGTGACGCACGATGGAGGCTCGACGTGATGGCGCGAGGATGGGCCGCTGTGATGGTGGGCAACTGTGGGCAGAGGGTAGCCAACATTCGGTGCTCCGATGAGAGGGCAGCAAGCGGACCGGTAGAGGGCAGGGGAAGCCGGAGTTGCGGGGCCGTAGCGAGGTGCGAGGGGCGGCAACGGGCGTGGCGAGGGGCGGGCTCGAGTTGTTGCTGGTTGCTTTGTGGCGGCGAGCGGGCATCAGCGAAGGGCGCGAGCGCGCGGCGCGACAGGGGCGACGGCGACGGAGGCGAGCTGTTCTCGCGGTTGGCAACGGCGGCGAGCAGTGGTGTTGCGGGTCGCTGCAGGGGCACGGAGACAAAGGTGGGGACGACGATATCGCAAGCTAGCGCATGATGGAGGTGGCGCTGCTGTGGTGTGGCAACAGCAGACGCATGGACGAGTGAGCGGCGAGCAGCAGCAACGGTGGCATCGCGGGGACGAGCGGTGGCGAGGGCACGATGGCCGACGCGGGGCTCACGAGTTGCTGGTGGTGTGGTGGTGGTCGGCGGCTCGGCTGCCGCGCGCTAGGTTGCGAACGGCATATGCGAGCGGTGGGTGCAGAAATATGGGCTGCCGTTGTAAAGGATGCGGGCGAGGCGCGGCAAAAACTCTACCGTGCTTAGGGAGGGGTCTCGGTGCAGCGGTGGCCGACAGCGGCAAAGGTGCAAGGGTACGGTGGTGCGGCGTCGTGGCTGGGTTGCGGGCGAAGGTGGGTAAAGCAGTTGCACAAAGAAGAAGACCCTGTTTCTTTTTCTTTTTCTTTTTCTTTTTTTTTCTCTCTCTGTCTCATATCCCTCTCACGTCCCTTCTCTCTACTATTGTACTCTCCTCCCTTCTTTTCTAACCTTGACTTTTCCCTTAAAAGAAAAGAGCTTTTTTTTCTTTTTTTTGTGTTGCCTTTTTTACCCAAAAAAACAAAGAAAAGCCCCGTCATCTCTCCGTACGCGGCTCCTTTTATAGGCCAAGAATTTGATTTTCATGGAATATTTTATTTCCTTTTTCAATACGCATGAAAATCAATTTTGCTTGTGCATAGCCCCCTGAATATATCGTCGAAATATATGCACTCACGTGCAATATTCTTTTTTATCCCTTTTTTAATATTCCAACCGAAATCTTCATTTCTGCCAAAAAATGTCCCTTGGCGTATATTACCTGAATATATGAAAAATCTCCCGTCATATCATTGAATATTGAAACAATTAACGAGAGATCTATCATCGGTCCAATGCAAATGGAATAAAGTAAAATAAAATAAAATAAATGCTCCTAAAACAATATGTTACACAATTTTAATTCTATTTTTTTGGGGTAAAAATTAACCCTTTTTATGCAAAATTTAGGTGTCAACAGTACACAAAGCTTGTAACATGTAATTCAAATCTGAAGAAGGCATTATTATAAGATTTAGTCTCTAAAATGCCCAAACGGGCATGGCAAAGTATATATGTGATAAGGTCTCATTCTAATCTTAATACCACAGAACGAGCATGATTTCGGTCACTTAAGAACATGCTAAAACCTGACAAAAAATCTCACATGCAGAACATGCGATGGGGAATATTTTTTGTTTAGAACCCAAAACTAGTTGAGATTATGCAAGTTGTGACCAAAATAACAAAACAGACATGCATCTTCAAGTTTTAAGTTACTGCAACACCCCTTACATGGATACATGCAATTGATGTACTAAACAACATCAAAACTTTACAAATCTTGTATCAATTGAATACATACAACATTTAGCTCATTCATCATAAAGGTCTTAAGGTTGAACAAGGTCAATTTCATATTCAAATCTACTTAAATGTATCTCGAACAAAAATTGTCACGCCCCGATCCTTGAGCATGCGCCCATCCCTCAGCGATTGCTACAAATGCGACTTTCCAGGACGAGTCCCCGACCCTTTCTTTTTAATGCACATGCAGAAGCGAAACAATAAACCCCTAACAACAAACAGCATGGGATAGAAAAGCAGGGCAACATTTCACAAAAGTCAACTTTTATAAACAACGGGTTCAGATACAAAACGAGTCTGGTCAAAAGTATACAAAAATGTTGTCTCTCAAAAAGAAGCGGTCCTACGACATACTAGCCAGACATATACGCCAATGGGGCTTCGGTCCTCCTCAACAACCAGCTAAGGACCTGAAAAATTAAGCCCACGACGGGGTGAGACAATGTCTCAGCAAGTTCACCTCCTAAACCCCTATTAGGAAGAAAATACACCTCGGGGTGCTCTAACCACACAACCACACAATTAGAACAGAGGACTTACCTCGCCTTAGTTCCTTCCTGCACGTTAGCACAATTCGTATATCATCTAAATGCAGTAACAACACTTGAGCATTTGGAACGTCTCATTCAATCCTAGTCAATCAATTGAATCAACATAATTGATCCAACATTCACTCAAACAATTCACTCACAGGGGTCCCATAATCAAACACGGACAATTCATATCGGTAGTTCCATCTACACCCGATATTCACTCTCAACATTCCAATTCAACCTCAACATCCTCATTCCATACTTCGACTCCATACTCAATACCAGACTCAAGATCAAACTCAAGGCACTAGAGGTAGTTCCCATGCGACTTAAGTCGCCATGTAACACTTAGCATTTGATTACAACAAGCAATATTATAAGGCACTAGAGGTGACTCACACGAAGCCTCGTTATCGTGTAGTACTTAGTCCTTTATTGCACTAGGCAATAGTATAAGGCACCAGAGGCGACTCACATGAAGTTTCATTCTCATGTAGCACTTAGCATTTCACTATGCATGACAATACTGCAAGGCTCTAGAGGTGATTCTCATGCGACTCAAGTCGCCATGTAACACTTAGCCCTTGATTACTATAAGCAACAGTATAAGGCACTAGAGGTGACTCACACGAAGTCTCATCTTCGTGTAGTACTTAGTCCTTTACCTGCTCACGACCTATTAGGTTCCCTCAACATGACACCTATCACCTCAACGTTCAATAGTCCACTTGCCCTGACTATAAACCATCACACGATTATTCATTCACGGCCAAGGAAATTGTGCTTCCCACTTAAATTCCTCAACTAAAATAAAGTCCTGGCCTATTTTCTTCGAGTTAAAAATACCTGATAAAAATAATCGTGTGTGGGTACACGGTCGCCCGAGCCAAAAACACAATATCTTCCTTTTAGAAAATCCCACTAATTATATAGTCGATAAAAACATTTTTGGCACTATAAACCGACGCCCGGTGATTTTCTAATTAAATAATGAAATTACTCAATTTTTGGATAAATTCCCAAAATTACAAATCTCACTAAATTAGCACAAAATAGCAGTCAATTAAATAATTAGATCACACCACTACAATCAGCATAAAATTCCGGTCACCGGTTATCCGGTCTAATTTTCGAAAATTAATAATTAATAAAATAATTTCGAAATTTAATTAATAATTACCAATAAATAGCAAAAATGCACACTTAGGCTTGAAAAGCCTAATTAAAAACCGAGACGTGCCCGGAAAATTTACGAACCACTCTAGATAAATACTAGAGCTTATCTAGGCCCTAATTACACTACTCTAACCACCTAACATTCAGTAACGATTAATTAAATTGCAAATCTATTCTAACTATCCACCTTATCCATGCTTAACTTAAACTATTCAACCCTTAAGCATAATTAACTCCCCAAGCGAAGATTAGTGAGTAAACTCACCGGTTTAGCGTTCCGGTGAGTCCATAGCGACGGCGACGCTAAGGCGGGCGACAATCCTCCTAGTGGCGACACCAACCAAGGCTGCGAAGGGCTCGGAAATGGGCCACGAAGTTTGAAGACCCTTGCTAGTTCGGCTTCTATTCTTGGCAGAACCAGGAGAGAGAATTAGTGGCTGAAACGGCGAGGAAGGGCTGAATAGAGCTCCGGCGAGCTGATGGCTGGCAACCGACAACACCTGTGTAACATCCTGGATTTTTCAGTTCTGCTTTCAATTAAATTAATCGGGCCTTTCATTGACGTGCCTATACCGTTGTTCTCGTTTTGATCACTCGTGAGATAACTAGACTATCTGCGAAAGTCATTAAGGGATTTTAATGCATTAGACTTGAGAATTCGACCAGGACTAGATTGCTCGACCGTGCTCATCTGTAGAGGTCATTACGACACAGTTAAAAATTGATTAGGGATCCGAGATGGGTCAGTTCGATAGAGATGTGTGGCTAAAGGTGGGTGATTCCACTAAATTGCAAAACTCTAGTCGATCGGCACTAGACTGATTTTTCCTATCGTTTTGGTATCTTGTGTCGGTATTTGAATTCTCAAGATTTTCACGACCACCGAGAGTTGCCAATATGTCCAATGGGTGTATTGTAGCTCGAAGAAAATCGACCACGGGTCATTTGCACTAAAAATTTCTAAAAGCTACCTGGTAGCCTAGGTCACGCTAAAATCGCGCCGAATTGAAATTAATCGCACAATTGAATCCGATTTCAGAAATTGAAAGTTTTTTCATGTCACAAATCATTTTAGGAACGTCGAATCGGTCTCCGAATATTTTTCTACAAACCGAGATTTATGGCGAAAAGTCAACATAGGGCCGTTTTTGATCGGAAAAATCAGACTATTTTTTACCATGAAATTGGGATGTAAGTGGGTCTTATTGGTGAGGGAAAATGCTAATTTGATTGATGATATGATGGTTGAATTTTTTAGGGCCAAATTGATTTAATTCAATAGGGAATTGCATCCAATTGAACCAAAATCAAGCCAAATTCGTATGCCCCCTTGCCTACAACATTTGGACTACTTCAAGGGCTTCTAGAAGGGTTATTGTGGCTGGAAATTGCTATGGAATCCAGCTAGGTTGTGGTGGACCTCACCAAGGAGACCAAAGAGGTGAGGATGAGACATGGTGGTCCCCTCCAAGCCAATTTGTCCCCCTTCTCTCCTTCAACCTTGCAACCGGTCGACCAGCCCCATTGCAGCACCTTGAGAGCTTCAAAAGAAAAACCAGCAGCCAATCCCCAAGCCACCGCACCACTCGTCTGACCGCCCAAAGCTCCGCCGCAACGCTGTTGCGCCTCGCCTGCTTGCGTGCTAGACCGGCGCCTCTCGGCCCGCTGTTCTACTTCCACCGTGACCCCAGGGCAACCCCAGGATTGCTTGAGCTTGTCCTGCCGTTGCCAAAGCCGCTTCACCGCCCGCCTACCGCCGTGAAGCCCCGCTGCAGCCTACGCCGGTCTTCCCTGCCTGTTTCGGCCCCAAGCCAGCCCGTTCAGCCCTTTTTCTTTGCCAAGAATAGGACCATAGCAAGTGGGTTTTTCAACCTCTGTCGAGCCCGTTTTCAAGGTCCTCTCGACCACGAAAGGCGGTACCGCTTTAGAGTTTCTCGAGCCTCTCCGCGTCCCCGTTGTTTTGATCCGAGCAGATCATTAAACAAGTGAGTTTAACTCACTAATCCCTTCTTAGTAAGTTAATGACATTTAAGGGTTGATTAGTTTAGACTAAGCTTGGTTTAGGTGGTTAGTTAGAATGGATTAGTGAGTTAGTTAATTATCGATGCATGTTAGGTGGTTAGTTTAGTGCAATTAGGGCCTAGACAAGCTCTAGTATTTATCTAGAGTTGTTCGGAAATTTTCTAGGCTCGTCTCGGCTTTTAATTAGGCTTTACGAGCCTAAGTTGCTATTTTTAGCATTTATTAATTATTTTCCGTAATTATTTAATTATTTATTTATTTTCCAAAAATTAGACCAGGATAGCCGGTGATCGGAATTTTATGCTAATTGTAGTGGTGTGATCTGCTTATTTAATTTAGTTCTAATTTGTGTTGATTGCGTGTGGTTTGTGATTTTCGGAATTTATTCCTAAATTTATTTATTTTTAGTAATTGATTGGAAATTCACAAGGCATCGGTTTACAGCGCCAAAAATGTTTTTATTGACTATATAAATTGTGGGAATTTTGAAAGTGCAAATATCATATTTTTGGTCAAGGCCGACCGTGTACCCACACATGATAATTTTCATCAGGTATGATAAAAATGGTAAAAAAAGGTATGATGGCTTATAGTCGTAGTAAAATGAATATTGAAGGTGGAGATGACGCATGTGGTGCGTGAGATTGTGCGATGGGTCAAGAAAACCGCCAAAGTATGGTCGTGCCCGCTGGGCCGTAATTAACCGCCGAAGTATGGCTGTGCTCGCTAGGTCGTAATCAACCGCCAGAGTATGGTTGTGCCTATTAGGCCATAATTTGCCGCTGAAGTTGGAACTGGCCGCGCCCGTTGGGTCATAATCAACCGCCAGAGTATGACTGTGCCCGTTGGGCCGTAATTTACCACCGAATATTTAGTAGGCCGTGCCAGAGTGTGGCCGTAATCATTGGTTGGATTGGGTAATGGAAAGGACCGTGTGACTATCTTGATGTTATGGAATTGACTAGGTTGATTGATTAATGAGTCGATCGAGTGTGATGAGTTGAGTTATTGATGTGATTTGATGAATTGTACTGAGTTGTAGGAAGGAAATCGAGGCAAAGGTAAGTCCTCTGATTTGTGCTTGTGCTTAGGCAGCCCTCAGGGTGTATTTTCTTCCTAGTTGGGTCCTAAGGGGTTGAACTTGTTGAGACGTCGTCTCACCTCGTTGTGGGATAACATTTCAAGTCCATAAATGGCAGCTCCTCCTGAGCGTTTTGGTCAACCAAAGAAGATCACAGAACAGGTTGTCGGTATTCCGATTCATGGGCACCCTAGGGGTCTGGTCTATGAACTCGTGAAGTTTGTGGTCTGGGTGGATGAGGTTCTACCTCATAAGATACCTCATCGATACAGATCATGGTATCGTCGCGAGTGTCATGGATAGAGAGAGGGCCCCATATCGGAGTCGGAGATACCTGTGTATGTGTCGGAGATTACTTTTGGGAAAGGCACGGCAGACCCTCCAGAAGGTTCGGTGGTGGATGTAGACCCAAACCCGTCAGATCCAGGATCCCCGGTGTATTATGCTGAAGGCTCCAGTTGGAGTGTGGATGATGATGGAGAGGAAGACAAGGATCCTTAGTTTTGTGAAACCCCCACCCCTATTTTGTAGACTTTGTGAATAGAGTGGTTTGTAAAAAATATACATGACTCGGGTTGTTATATATATGTATATAAGTGTGTTGTAGTTTCAGTTTCAAAAATTTGGCTCTACTTTTCTATCCCATTGTATTATTGTCTTGGGATTATTTATCTGCTTCCGCATGTGTACTAAAATGAATGGATCGGCGATGTGTCCTGGGACATCGCTATTTAATCAACCACAAAGGGATGGGCACGCGCTCAGAGGATCGGGGTGTGACAACCTGGGGGTCAAGGGAGACTTATTAGTGGTTAGAATGGATGGAGGAAGGATCAGATAGTGTGGAAATTCGCAAAATTCACGAAACAGTGCACTTGGGCGGACTCTAGGCAGTACCGCGTGCGGCAGCTTCCGGTCGACGGCTCCGTTCGACGCGAGGCCGGGCTCCTCTATACGGTTTGGATGTGCTGAAGACAATGGTGGGGTGACACGTGAGCTAGTTCGCACGAGAAGGTAACTTTTAACTCAGATCTTTAGAGAAAAGTCAGCTGGAGCAGAAACTGGGAGAAGAGAAAATAGGGGAGGAAAGGGGTCCGGCGGTGGCTCCGATGGCCAAGGCGGTGTGTGACAGGCAAGGGGAGGGTGTTGCTAGCTTTCCTCTGGTTTCTCAAGCTCTCCCAATACCTCAACCATGGAGAAAGTGAAGCCAAATGAGGAAGAAGAAGCAGCTGGTCAAGGAGGGGGCCACAAAATATCCTAGGCACTTGAGTTCTTGCCCCACCATAGATGGCTATCATCCTCAGCCAAATAGCAGCAGCCAAGCTTCCCTTAGAAGCTTCCCAAGTGGTCCAAAAGTCCTCTCCCCATGGCATACGAATTTGTGACACTTTCCCCTCCAATTCCATTCAATCCTCTTCAATTTTCATCCAATTGAGCTCAAATCAAAGCCTATAAATTAATCCAAGGTGTTCTCACTTAAATCCACATTTTTTCTTGCCCATTAATCCCTCTTAGATGCCATAAGTGCGATAAAAAATAGTCCTCGAAGTTCCCGGTCCAAAACGACCTAACTTTAGATTTTTCCCGAAAATCTCGATTTGCAGAAAAATCTTCGGAGGATGAGTCGACGTTTCTAAAATAATTTGTGACATGACAGAACTTTCAATTTCTGAAATCGGATTTAAATTCGCGGTTAATTTCGATCTCGCGCGATTTTAGCGCGTCCAAAGGATCTTGAAACTGATGTAGCTTTAGGAATGATTCCTTTTTCTACCACATCTCACTCCAGAGGATCTTTCGATCTTCGGAATGCTTTCATCTTGTTTTTCCATATGCTGTATTCCTTTCCATCAAAGTAAAGAGGTCCGGTGTTGCTTTGGCCTTCAACCAATCCCGGAGCCAACATACTAGCCATAGATCTTTAACTTAGAAGTAAAAAAACTTCAATTAAATGAGTACACAGGCTCTGATACCAATTGATAGGGCTAGTAAGAGCACCTAAAGGGGCAGTGAATACGTGTTAAAGAAGTTTTTTGCAATACTTAACAACTTAATTCGTCCTTTGAGAATAATAGACTGAAGATGAAAAAGACTGTAAACAGTTATATAAGACTACGAATTAAAGTAAAGAGTTTAGGGAAAGAGAATTGAAACACAAAGTTTATAGTGGTTCGGCTTAGGCTAAGCCTACGTCCACTCTCCCGCATTGACAACCCACCGGCTGGATTCCACTAAGAACCAAAAGAGATTTTACAGTCTCACGTCCTTGATTCCACAGTGTAGAAACTCAACTACACTTCCTCAAGGTCTCACAAGTATTTAATCTCTCTTCTGAGTACAATTTAAGCTCAGTGATTGAATCAGCAAAGAATCTCTCTTCTGAGTAGCTTTAGGAATCATTCCTAAAGCTACTTTCAATTTCTTAAATCAGAGTTAATTTCGGGAATTTTTAGTGCATTTGACCTATGGTCAGTTATTTTCGAGCCACAATGTACATCTTCGACACATTGGCGACTCTCGATTGTCATGGAAATCTCGAGATTTCAAATATGGATACAGGGTACAGAAAAGATAGATAATCAATCCGGTGTCGTTAGATGATAATTTTGCAATCAGGTGGAATCACCCACTCACCGATCACACATCTTAGTCAAATCGACCTATCTCTAATCTCTGATCGATTTTGACAGTGCCATATCGACCTTTGATTAGCACGGTCGAGTAGTCAGTTTCTAGTCGAATTCTCCAGTCTGTAGCGTTAAAATTTCTTAATGCCTTCACATGATAGATTAGTTAACTCGTGAGTGACCAACTTAGAGAAAAAAGCTATAGGCGCGTCGATGAATAGCCCAACTCATTCAATTGAAAACAGAAGTGGAAAATCAGGATGTCATAAAAATAGGACAGATTGACCTTAGCTCTGATCTGAGCAGTTTTGACCTATCTAAACATGTCTAAAAATTCCAAAAAATTACAGGACATTCATCATAAAATGAAAAAGAATTTTCATGAGATAAGTTTGTCTAGAAATCATCATAGAGGTCAACAACAAAATAACAAATTCAGAATTCGGAACCAAACAGAACCAAAAACAAACCTACACTACTGCAGAATCAAGCAATTTTATAGGTGTTTTTCGAGGGTCAAACGTCACTCAATTGGGGTATGTGACCTATCGATTCGAAGCTTATGACGTGTATTTTGAAAATCTATAAGGACTCAAACTAAGATAAGGCGTTTAAAACCTCATTTCGACCAAAATAGCAAGTCTGTTTTAGAGATACAAAATTCACAGATTTGAAGCCAATCAAGTTCAATCAATCACATCATGTCAATATTCAAATCCATCAATCAAATATCTAAACATGGCATGTAATATTAAAGTTGAACCCTAGCCCCAACCGGTTAATCCGGTTGCAATTCTTGTATCAATTGAACACATACAACGTTTAGCTCATTCATCATGAAGGTCTTGAGGTTGAACAAGGTCAAATTCATATTCAAACCTACTTAAATGCATCTCGGACCAAAATAGGGCAGATTGACCTTAGCTTAGATCTGAATAGTTTTGACCTATTTAAACATGCCTAAAAATTCTGAAACATTTCCAGGACATTCACCATACAATGGAAAAAAAAATTCATGTAGACAAGTTTGTCTATAAATCATCATAGAGGTCAGCAACAAAATAGCAAATTCGGAATTCAGAACCAGACAAAACCTAAAACGGACCTAAACTACTGCAGAATCAAGCAATTTTAGAGGTGTGTTTTTCGAGGGTCAAACGTCACTCAATCGGGGCATGCGACCTATCGATTCGAAGCTTGTGACGTGTATTTTGAAAATCTGGAAGGACTCAAACTAAGATAAGGCGTTTAAGACCTCATTTAGACCAAAATAGCAAGTCTGTTTCAGAGATACGAAATTCACAGATTTGAAGCCAATCAAGTTCAATCATCCATGATCATTCAATCAATCACATCATATCAATATTCAAATCCATCAATCAAATATCTAAACATGGCATGTAATCCTAAAGTTGATCCCTAGCCCCAACCGGTTAATCCATCTCACCTCACGGAGTTCGAGATCTAGAAATTTACCTTCCGATGATTTTTGTTGATTTTTACACGATCAAGCCAATAAACACTGGCCGGAACTCGAACAATACCTCAAAGATCACGAGCAGGTTAGCGTGGACCGCTTATGGGGCTGCATTGGGATCTAATTGAATTGGATCAACATTGGTTTCTTGCTAGCATAGAACCGGTCTTAATCAGACCGGCCTTCAATTGCCAATGGAAGATCGAGCTGCTAGAGGCGAGCTGGCAGCTGATCTTCAAATCCTTGACTACGGCAAGGTCAAGGAAACCTGCCGAGATTGTTCAAAGGGGCTGGCCCCACTAGAAACTTTCAGCAATTGCCAGTTTGATCATCTAAAATTGAACTAGTCTAATCGGAGCAGCCTTGAATGCTGTCGGAGAGAAAAAGTCACCGGACCTGTTCCTGTAACTGTTCAGCCAATTCTCGACTACCATAAAGGGTCGGGGACTCACTTAGAGGAAGATCGGGACTGATCGAATGGCGAGCTAACAACCTCCGACTGCCGATGAAACTCCTTGAACCGATTGGATCTAGTTCCGTCGCTAGTCTTCTTCAGTATAGTTGAGGAAGGCTGGACGGAGGAAATCAAGCTCCATCCGACCTAGCTGCTTTTCTGATCTAGGTGAGGAAGAGGTTTGGACCACCGCGGGGGCTGGCAGTGGTTCGCGATTCGCCAGCATGAGGTTGATTGGGCGGCAACGGCCGAACTGGCGAGTAGAGAGAGAAGCGATTTTGGGTGGGAAAATGGAGAGAGAAAAGAGAGAATCAATTTAGTGAGAGAGTGAATTTTGTGTAGAATGAGTCACCCAAAAATGGAGGGAAACTTGGTATATATACCACCCTCAAATTGAGCAATGTCGGCCGTCGGTATGATCCAACCGTCGAAATTTAAATCCAACAGTCAAAAATTGATTTCAAAAGTTCAATTATGATCTTGAGGTGTCAGATAATTGATCGAATGGGATTGATTTGCGAAAACCTGAGCCAAAATCGAGAATTGCGTCAAACTATCTAATTAGGGGTCAAAATGTAAATTTGCAAAATCTGGGGGTCAATTTGCACAATCTCGGAACCGATCGCTGGAGATTTAGAACTGGCCGACAAGTGGCTACACAGGCCAGCACTCTCGATGGCTAGTTAGACCAGTTCACTCCGTTCTGACTGCTTTTTGATCGGTTCTTGATCGGTTTGAATCGATTATGACTGGTTCACTCACTTGTGGTTCCTGTGGGCTTAAAATTTATGCAATTTGGTCCCTCAAGGACCAAATTGAAAAGAAATCTTACCTAATTTTAAAGGAAATTGCCCAATTGCGGTTCAATTAAAACAGTTAGACTTCATAAATGTGATCTAAGGGTCTTTTGTTGACTTCATTGAATGATCGTGAAGAATAACAACGAACCAAAACCATGGATGCTTAGAATTGAGCTCAAGAGACTAAAATGATTAAATTTGCAATTCAATAGGTAAAATTGCAAATTGATTGAAATTGAGTTCAATTAATATTGCAATTGCCTTATCTATTTAATCACTCATGTCTAAGATTACTTAATGCATTCAAATTGGCCTTAAATTGAGGTGCCCAAGCTTATACCAAAAATGAATCTAGGCCTACTATTAAAATTGGACCTAGATTTATGAAATTAAACCATAGCCTTGAATGGATAACCTTGAATTTTATCAATTGAAGCTTAATTGTTTGACTTTCTTATGCTTAAGAGATTAAAATTCTTCAAATCAAGAAGTTCTGATGTGAATTGTTCAAAATTGATTTTAGATTTGGACTTATCTCCAGAAAATGAATGAAAAATGATCGTCCGTTTGCAAGTCATGAAGAATTGATTTTGGGTCCCTTTATTAGGGCTTAAAACAGTCATTTGTGTTTTGACCCGGCAATTTGTGAGACTGAACGTACGAGCTGATTTAGAATAGTCCCTTAACTAAATGTCCAAGAAGGAACTATACCTAATTATGACTACAATGAAAGTAATTTGAGTTTTTGGCCAATTTAGAACCTAAAATCGAAAAAATTCGGAAAACAATATTATAAATCAATTTTTTATGAAATTTTCAACACACAAGTTAAATTGACACTGAAAGGAGCATTTTTTGTAAATTTTGATTTTTTTTCAATGTATTCGGTCAAAGGTTTGACCGAAAGTTAACCATTTAGTTGAAATTTTTCTAAAAGGTTGATTTCTTGGTGAAATCTTTGGATTTTGAGAAATTGATTTGGAAAAAGTGAAATTAAAGCTAAATCGCATCTCTTTAGGAAAAACGCCAATTTTTAATCTGGGGTTGACTTTTGGTCAAATGATTGATTGAAAAGTCAACTCGAAAGTCAACCATTTGACTTTTTGGGTTTTCCTCAAAAATGACTTGGAAATTGCTTAAAAGTAACAATACAACAAAAAAGAAACAAAGAACGATAGTTTTTGGTCGAGAAACGAGTTTTGTCATGATTAGAATCACAAATTTCGATTTTTACCTTTTAGACGCGTCGACTAAAAGTCATGTATTAATAGTTACTCCTCTTTGAGGGGGACCTCGAAGAGGTTCCGCTTAAAGAAAAAATTGATACCTGCAATTTTTAGTCAACTTCATTTTGGGGACAAGAAAAAGAAAATAAAGGAAATGACATTCGGTTAGGGGACGTACGACACTTACCTTTGCTCATTGGGATAATTGGACTTATGTTTGCGATTCCTCTCTCCATCTCTCTCGTGGAACGGGATGAAGGAAATGAAGTTGCTAAGAAAAAAGGAAATGGTTTAAGGATGACCACTTATCTAATGACAATGTTTATGAAGATAACCTAGAACCTAGGGTCAAGGTTTATGAGGATAACATAGAACCTGAAATCAAGGTTTGTGAGAATAACCTAGACCCTGAAATCAAGGTTTATAAGGATAACTTAGAACCTAAAGTCAAGGTTTACGAGGATAACTTAGAACCTGAAATGAAGGCTTATGAAGATAACCTAGAATCTAAAGTCAAGATTTAGGAGGATAACCTCAAGGTTGATGAGGATAACCTATAATTAGAATCTGAAATCAAGATTTAAGAGGATAAACTAGAACCTGAAATCAAGGTTTATGAGGATAACCTAGAACCTGAAATCACGATTTATGAGGATAACCTAGAACCTAAAATTAATGTTTATGAGAATAACCTAGAACCTAAAGTCAAGGTTTAAGATGATAATCTAGAACCTGAAATCAAGGTTTATGAAGATAACATAGAACCTAAAGGACGAGGTTTAAGGTTTACCTGGAACCTAATGGACGAGATTTAAGTTGACTAGGAACCAAATGGACGAGGTTTAAGGTTTATTAGGAACCTAAGAGATGAGAGGTATGGTTTAGGATTACCTAAAATCGAAAACAAGGGTTATGGTTTAGGATGACCACAAATCTAAAATAAAGGGTATTGAAACATCCTCGATTTCGACTCCTATTTTGGCCTCGACTAGTAGGCCAAAGCCCGATACGTCAAGGGCAAGACTTGGCCATGAGCCAGCTCGAAGGCTGGTCATGAGTCAAGTGGCCGTTTAGGGATCAATAACCCAAGGTCTGGTTATAGAGTATTTGACCATGGAAATGTTATTCGATCATAAGGATTGGTCGTGGAACGATCACGTATCGTCATGGATTGACGGACGGTCATGGCTCGATTTCGTCCAATCATCGCACTAGTCGCGGGTGATTCCGCCTAGTTGTTATGCTGGTCATAGACGACCATGAACCTATCCCATGCGATCGTGAGTTGATACGAATCGATCGATTCCACCTGATTACATGACAACTGAGAACCGACCATGGATCAAATAAACTCAACATGGTTCAGTGTCAGATTGGCCACAAGTTGTGGCGCAGGACCTTGGACCTGGCCTGCGGACCAACTAGAGGAGCGGTCGACTGATCCAAGGCTTGGTCCTTGGACCCCATTGCGAGCTTTTCTCGATAGAGGGAAGTCCGAACTTCGTTTCCCCAGTTAAACTTGATTGCATTTGGCTTTATCCGATCATGGCCTAGGCACGAACCTCGGACCAAATAAGGTAATTGATCATGGTTGGACTCGATTGACTCCCGCCCAAAGAGATGACCTTCTAACTTGATATTTCCCATGGTGTATTTAATGTTCTTGGAAGGTAGCCTATTAATGCATGATGACTAAGTAGGACACTTGGCACCATTAGTCTTACTCTTGAAATGTAATCATGAAATTTTGGATAGTTACACAGTAAGAGAGGGTGAGTCATAAGCTCATTAATGGTAGGGAGTGGATCATGGCCTAGAAGAATGATGACAAGGGATGTTGAAGGCCAAGTAGGGCGACACCCCTCCTCCTTAGACTTGCCACTTAAGATTTCATAGGTTTCGATTCTCTAGTTTTCGAAATCCCTAGACATTCGCCGTTTTCCAATTTTACAGAGATCTTTGTTCTTCGAATTTGGAGAAAATTACTATAAAACTTGATCTAAACATCTTGATCTAAAACATACTTAAATTTCATACTTTTCTGAGGTGAAATGGTAGGGACGAAGGCTCAATCATTCACCGTTTGGAACCTGTCTCGTGTAGTAAAAACAGCGACCCGATTGCCTTCTCGATTTTTTATAAAATTTTCCCTTTTGAAATTGCACATACTTCTTTCACAAAATTTTTAAAGGACATCCATTTCTACAACATATAGAAAGTTCAAAGATTTTTGTGAAGATTTTGATTTCAAAATGAGTCTATCTCTCCGATCGTTGAATCTGCTCGATGGACGAATTTTAGGGTTGTGTTCAGTGATTTTCTGCTCTTTCCACAGCACGAATGGGACTAGGCTTCCTTCATGAAAAATGTTATTTAGGGTCTTATCTACAATATATTAAAATTTTATAATTTTTCAAGCCCATTTGGTAAGGTATTGATGTTGATTACGAAAATTGCTCGAAACTGGTTTCACCCCAGGATAAGAGGGCCACACGCTCAACTTGGAAAGAGAGGGGGCTGCATGTCCAACTTAAGGAGCAAGGATAATCTAGAGTTTTCTTAGTTTAGAATAAGGATGCATTAAATGTCTTGTACTCTAGTTCTTCAATGCCAAGTTGAGGTGTCCGTCAAAGGAATATGCCATAATGCCTCCTAACCTAAAAAGTTGGAGGGCAAGTTTGTAATATGAAGATATCTAGCCTAATGATTACACAAGATCCAAATATTAAATGGGAGAGGCTTAGTCATTGGCTTAGGTGTCCCCATAATAATTACATGTAATTATTTCATGATGACTCAATCCCTTAGATGGACCAATGGAAAGATGAGTAAGTGTCGCCCTAGGAACTAGACTTGCCACCCATCTTTTTAGTTTGCCACCTCCTCAACCTAGATTGTTCTCCCACATGAAGATGATGAAAGGGCTAGTAACAACACCTAGAGGGTGGGTGAATAGGTGTAAAAATAATTTTGCAAGTAATTTACTTTTTAGAGAATGACGAGCTATGAATGAGTTCAGAATTTAGCAATTAGATAAAACTATAAACAAAATAAAGAGAGCTCAGGGAAGAGAATAAGAACACAATGTTTATAGTAGTTCGGCTTAGATCAAGCCTACGTCCACTCTCCCGCGCTGACAGCCCACTGGCTGGATTTCACTAAGAATCAAAAGAGATTTTACAACTTGATGATCTCGACTTCACTGTGAAGAACCTTTGCTAATTTCTGACAAGGTCTCACTATAAGTCTCTCTTTTGTATACAACTTTGAGCTCAGTAAATGAAATAGCAAGGAACTTTGGAATTTACTTAACATTTCATACTAGGGTCATGGTGCTTGCTTCAATCTATATAAGGCCTTTTTCAGTCTATAGACTGAGTCTGGCTTTCTTGGATCTTCAAATCCAGGTGGTTGTTCCACATAGACTTCTTCTTAGATAAATCCATTGAGGAAGGCACTCGTTACATCCATCTGGAATAACCTGAAATTTTTATAGCAAGCAAAAGCAAGTAATAGTCTAATTGCTTCTAACCTCGCTACTGGTGCATATGTCTTGTCATAGTCTATCCCTTCTTCTTGCATATATCTTTTGGCCACAAGTCTTGCTTTGTTCCTGAGCACTTTTCTTTTCTCGTCCACCTTGTTCCTGAAAACCCATTTAGTCCCAATAATAGACTTACCTTTAGGTTTAGGAATTAGTTCCCAAACATCATTGATGTTGATCTGTATGAGCTCTTCTAGCACGGCTTCGATCTAGCTTTCATCGAGACAGGGCTTCTTCAACACTTTTGGGTTCTATCTCAGAAATAAGTGCTAGTGCACTCAACTCTTCTCGCCTTTTGGATCTGGTGCAAATTCCTTCATCAATGTTGCCAATAATGAGGTCTTTGGGATGACTTGACTTATGCTTTCAGTTGCTAGTTGGTTTGAGAGTTTGATGTTCCTCTGCTTCAGTTGAGTCTTCTTGTTCTGCTTGAAGTTGATCTCCGAAAGTCTGAACCACTTTAGGGGAAGTAGAATTTTTCAAGTTGAGTCTGATCTAGTTGATTTTGCATAGAATCTTGAAACATGACGTTCATAGATTCTTCCACAGATTGAGTCTTCTTGTTAAAAATCCTATATGCTTTGCTTGAAGTGGAATAGCCAAGGAAAATTCCTTCGTCTGATTTTTCTTCAAACTTCCTAGTTCGATCGTTTGCATTCTTTAAGACAAAACATTTACATCCAAAAACATGGAAGTAAGAAACATTTGGTTTCTTTCCTTTATACACTTCATATGGAGTTTTCTCCAAGATAGGCCTCAAGAACACTCTGTTTATGATGTAGCAAGCTGTAGAAAACGCTTCTGCCCAAAATCGAGAGGATATATTGCTCTCAATTAAAAGGGTTCTTGTCATCTCCTGCAAGGATCTATTCTTCCTTTCCACAACCCCATTTTGCTCTGGAGTGTATGGAGAAGAGAAATCATGCTGAAACCAGATTTATCACAGAATTTGGCAAAGTCTTGATTTTCGAATTCACCATCATGATTTGTTCATATACTCGAAATAGCATATCCTTTTTCATTCTGAACCTTCTTGGCAAACTTTGAGAAATGAGAAAAGACTTCAGACTTATTTACCAGAAAGTAAACCCAAGTAAAGCGAGAGTAATTATCCACAATTACGAGACAGTATCTCTTTCCACCAATGCTTTGAGTTCTGGTTGGTCCCAAGAGGTCCATAAACAGAAGCTGCAAAACTCGATTAGTAGAAACTTGATTTACAAATTTAAAGGAACTTCTAACCTGTTTTCCCAAAACACATGGGGTGCATAATTCAGACTTTTGATAGGTTGGGAAGACCACAAACAAGCTTCTTGGATGAAATCTTGGCAATCTGCTTCATGTTAACATGGCCAAGCTTTCAATGCCAAAGATTTGCTTCTTCTTGAATTGATATAAGACACTAAGAACTTTCTAGTTTTATATCCAGAAGATAAATATTCCCTTGCCTTCGTCCAGTGAAAGATTGAGAAAGGTCTTTACTTGTTCCCGAACAGATTCCTTTACTGTTGATAGTCAAGCTTCCAGTCTTCACAGTTTCACAACCACCAATTTTTCCTTTACTTGTTCCCTCCAAAGGAAACTTTTCCACCATTCATTTGAACAAGTTTTATAAAACAATTCGAATCTCCTGTCATGTGTCTTGAATGGTCATTATCCAAATACCATTTGATCTTCCTTTTGATAGTGACCTGCGATCAAAATAGAAATTCAAGCTTTGTTAGGTACCCAGATTTTCTTGGGTCCAGGAGGGTTAGTATTTAAAACAGTCTTAGCCCAATCTCTCTTAACAGGTCTACAAACCTTGGGACATTCCTTCTCGAAATGTTCTGAGCTGTTACACTTTGAACATTTGAGAGCACTTCGGCCAATAAGTTTTACAAAAACCTTTTGAAAGTGATTTTTGTAAAATGCCCTTGTAGGTCTTTATTTGATTCTTTCTTTAACTTTGGGAAAATCAATTAAAGGAATAGTTTATGGAGTCATGCCCAAACCAGATTTGTTAAAATAAGGTTTTTGTGCAGAAATAATTTTCTCCAACATTTTGGATCCTTTTGAAAATCTTTTTGTGACATTTGAAATAACTTCCTTCAAAAAGGCATTTTCCTTCGAAAGCAAATAAGAATTTTCTTTCAAATCAACAAAATTTTTCCAGATTTTCAAACTTTTCTTTCCAAAAAGTTTCCTATTGCCTCAGTTTAGAATTCTCCCTTTTTAGTTCGGAAATCCTTTTAAGAGATGTTTTGAGACTGAGATAGAGTTCATCTATATACTTCGAGACTTTAACAGGGATTTTAAAATTGCTGACCTCAACTTCTTTTTCTGATTCAGAATCTGTTTCAAGATCCGAGTCGACTCGAATTAGCCATTAGACAAATGTTGGCATATTCTTCATCACTTTCCTCGCATTCGGTATCGCTCCATGTCTCTGCTTTGAGAGCCTTTTTGTATTTCTTAGTTCTTCCTTTCTTTTTGTTCAACAAAGGACAGTTAGGTTTGATGTGCCCCTTTTTCTTGCATTTGAAGCATATCACGTATTTGTTGGTTTCGTAGTCCTTAGTTGGTTTTTTCTGGAAATTTTGAGTGTTCTCCTTCTTCCAGTTGAATCTTCTTCCCTTCTTATTCAACTTTCTGAACTTCTTAATCATAAGTGCTAGCTCCTCATCATCCATGTCATCTTTTGAATCCGTATCATCAGAATCATCATTAGATTTTAAAGCAATTGACTTCTTACCTTTAGGATCTTCTTCCTCATTGATTTGCTTCACTTCATATGATTGAAGTCTGCCTACTAGTTCGTCTACTGAAAGACGCATAATCCTTTAGGTTTCTCTAATTGACGTCTTCATGTGATTCCAGTCTTTGGAGAGTTTACGCAGCAGTTTCTTGACCTTCATTGGTCTTGAGATTGGCTGTCCTTGGTATGCCAAGCCGTTTACAATCTTTGTGAAGCGACTAAACGTATCATAAATGGATTCTCCAGGCTTCATCTTGAAGGCTTCATACTATCCGAGTAGTATATTAATTTTTGTTTCCTTTACTTGATCAGTTCCTTCGTAGGTAACGTGCAACCTATCCCAAACTTCTTTAGTTGTTTCACAAGAAGAAATTCGGTTATACTCAGTGGGAGATAAAGCACAATATAGAGAGTAGATGGCTTTAGCATCAAGAGCTTGTGTTTTGGTTATTTCTGCTTGTGTCAATTCGCTAGTATCTACAGCTTCCTTTCCTCTTTTTGACGTTGATATAGCTTTGGGATTGATCCCTTTTTCTACCACATCCCATTCCAGGGGGTCTTTCGATCTTAGGAATGCCTTCATCTTGTTTTTCCAAACATTGTACTCCTTCCCATCGAAGTAAGGAGGTCTGATGTTGATTTGGCCTTCAACCAAACCCGGAGCCAAAATACTAGCCATAGATCTTTAGCTTTAGAAGTAAAACACTTCAATATAATAAGTACACGAGCTCTGATACCAATTGAAAAGGTTAGTAACAACACCTAGAGGGGAGGTGAATAGGTGTAAAAATAATTTTGCAAGTAATTTACTTTTTAGAGAATGACGAGCTACAAATGAGTTCAGAATTTAGCAATTAGATAAAACTATAAACAAAATAAAGAGAGTTTATGGAAGAGAATAAGAACACAATGTTTATAGTGGTTCGGCTTAGATCAAGCCTACGTCCACTCTCTCGCGCTGACAGCCCACTAGCTGGATTTCACTAAGAATCAAAAGAGATTTTACAACTTGATGATATCGACTTCACTGTGAAGAACCTCTGCTAATTTCTCACAAGGTCTCGCTATAAGTTTGTCTCTTTTGTATACAACTTTGAGCTCATTAAATGAAATAACAAGGAACTAGGAAGCTTCAGACTTTGAAATTTCTCTTTCATGCACACTGTCGAACAACTAGAGAGTCCACCTTAAATACTCCTTCATGCCTTCACGACTGTTGGCACTTTCCAAAGGAATTCTTCCAATCTACCCATTGGACAGAATCAATCAAGGGGATCTCGAGCTGGTTGATTGATTGTGATAAAAGCCCGTCAATCCCGTTTGCCCATGTAATTAAGATCTTGCTTTCCATAAGTAGAACTTTCCAAGTTTGGTTGCCTTCCAAAAGATTTGATTAACGGAATTGATTCCATTAAGGATAATCAATTATGTAGATGCTATATCCAGCCATAAAGTCATCCATAAGCCATATGAATCGAAATCCTTGAAGAAATAAAGATAATCTCGCATCTGGATAAGTCTTCATTCTTAAGTCTGGAAATAGTTAGTGTGGGTAGATTTTGAACCTAAAGTCTAGCGATCTTCAGACTTTGACACTTCAGTCTGGAAATCTTCAGACTAGACTTTGGAAAGGTTTTTTCAACTTCAAAACAGTAAAGGAGTTTTCTCCAATAGATGTTTGGTCCATTTGGAAAGATCATCATGAGGAGTTTGCCTATAAATAGAGGCCTTCCCTCCCCTCATTTCCACACCACCTCCTCTTCCTCTCTCACTCTCTTGCCCATACCCTCACCATTGCCCTCTGTCTTTCTCGTGGTCACGCCCTCTTGCTCATTTGCCAGCCTGCACGTTGCTCAGTCACCTACGCCGTCCCTTGAAGTGGAGTAAGTATATCTTACTAATATTTGGCTAAGACGTTGTGTTACGTTATTTCGAGTGTGTGAAGATTCATTGACTGAAGTTGATTGACTTGTTGTTCCTTGAAGTTCGGTTGTATTTGCTTGGATCAATTTAGACCTTGTTCCTTGATGGAGTTCGATCCTTGTTTGATGAGCTTTGGCTTGTGCTTTGGCTTGAGTTGTTTTGGAAGAAGCCTGATTTGTGTGTTTATTTGATATTCTTTGATTTTTTCTTTGATACAAACCTATTCAAAAATGCGTTTTTGTGAAAGCTTGCTATTTCCTCATAAAACTATTTTCAACCGTTTTCACAAGTGCATGTTCTAGTTCACGCCTCGAGCTCTGAAAAAGGGTTTTGTCGGCCTTAACGTACATGGGATCACGACGTATCGGTCCTTTCTTAGTCTTGGTGTGATATCGAGGCATATCGTTCCCGAGCCAACTTTGGTACTAGGTCGGTGAACATGTCACGATGGGCTAGTCCTTTCATGTTCTCAATGCAGTATTGAGGCGTATCGCTTCTGAGCGAAGTCTAGTACTAGATCGATGAACATGTCACGATGGGCCGGTCCTATCATGGTCTCGGTGCAATATTGAGGTATATCGTTCTCGAGCCAAGTTGGGTACTAGATTGGTGCTCAAACGTGTCAAATCAAGTCGCGATCCTTGATTCGTACTCGGCATGCTTAACGTCTTAGTTTCGATTAGTCATTTTACACACTTATGCATGGCATGCCTTCGAGTCCTTGAACTAAGGTGAAGATAAGAACTGAATTGTGATGCTTGATGCATGGTCACACAATGGACTAATTTCTAGTCGTCGACCGATGGATTTCAATGACGTTGCCCGACGGACTCATCGTCGGAGGACTGCCGTCACCCTTGGATTAGGGGCGTTGCCCGATTAAGTTCGGATGCCTGACGGATACATAGTCGGAGGACCGCCGTCACCATTGGATTAGGGGACGTTGCCCAATGGATTTCGGATGCTCGGTGGATATCGGAAGAGTTGATGGATTTTGGCTGTTAATAAGTGAATGTTGTGTGCATGAGTTCCTCACTTTATGAAATGGATTTTGGTTATAATGCATATTATTGAGCGAGGCGTAAGTTCCTTGTATTATGGAATGGATCTTGTTTATGCTTGCATGATATTGAGTGAGGCGTGAGTTCCTCATGGTGTGGGTGAATATTGGGTTATGCTTGCATATTGCTGATTGAGGATTTCTCATGTTTCATCCAAGACAAAGCTTTTATTTTGCTATTGATCTGTCATCGACTAATGTTTTGAATGAGTTATATGCTTGTTAATAGGCGAGGCATCCTCCTATCTGGAAATTAGTGGGTTTTACTTGCTAAGTCTATGACTCACCCCATTGTTTTTCAGGATTGTAAGCATTGGGGTCTCCCACTAGTGCTGAAGTTGCACTCTTGCTAGAAGAGTTAAGGTTTACCCGGCCTTTAGATCATAGAAAATGTAGTGGTTGTAAGTATAATGGCCCGTGACAATAGGGCCTATAAATATAACTGATATAATTGTATATTTGCAAGTGGTTGTTTTCTTGGCTGCTTATTGTTGTCTAGGTGTTGTTTGTAATGCTTCCGCATATGCTTAACGAAAAGATAAAAAAAAAAAAAAGGACGGCGATGTGCCTAGAACTTCGCAAAAAATAACCCCCGTCGCTTGTGACCCTAGAGATGCAGTTAGGGTCATGACAGGTTTAGTTTAGGATGACCAAAAACCGATCCACTAAGGGTATATGTTTTGAAAAAAAGGATTTTGAGATTGCTTGAGGGCCAATCTATTCAAACACATCTTGGTAAACAATACCGATTATCAAATTCCTTCCGAGAGGATTTCAACAAAATGAAGTTTGGTTAACCATCTAAGGGTTAAATCAAATATGCCAAATTGGAAATAACCTAATCAAAAAGGTCTTTTGCACTGGCTCTCAAAAAGGATTTTATTCTCAACCATTGATGTGGAAAAGCTATTCAATTCTCAGTGGAGAAGTCTCACATAACCTATACCTAATGTTTTCGGAAACATTCACAGTGAGTACAATTCATTGATCAAAAAATCTTTTGAGAAGACCATAATGATGGCTTGGTCATGGGCTTACACAAAAGGTATACACTTTGAGGCCAAGAAATGAATATCCAATCAATATCTTCATCAAGTTTACAAGTCAAAAACCTTGAAGACAAGACAAGATAGAATTGCTTCCACTTCTTCTAGTGATAGCTCTTACGTAAAATTCTCACTTCAACTTGAACCATTTTAATAGGATGACACTTTGGCTAAGGGTTGTAATGTTGGTTCAGGTGAGGTTTTGAAAGGTTTGAAATTTTTTAGATATCAAGAGTTTAAAAGTGATTGATTATTCTAGACATCATTACCATCACACAACTTTTGGAAATCCAACTCTTTAAATTTAGACTATCTCGAAAGTCCTTTTGACTATTTATCTTGAGACATGAGAGCTTGGCTCTCTTTTCTAATAACATTGCTTGCAATACATGTGCTTCACAAAGCATCTCTTTTGCTTTTCAATGAGCGGTCTTTTGCATGACCATTGATTTTGCTTTTCTTTGCATTTTCATGAGCATTGGCCTTACTTTTACTAGGCATGCTACTTTTTCATGCCCTCTAGTTTTCACTCTCTTTTGAGTATCTAGGACTCTCGAGTGGTATTTACAAAGGAAACCAATGTTCTTGATTTTGTTGGTAAATCACTTGCCTTGCCCTAGTGTGGGGAGATAATCATCACTTGGGATTACGAACTAATTGCACAAGGCTCAAATTGGCTAAGCAATGGATAATTGTGTTTGGGTAGTGAACGGAATGCTTTCGTCACTTCGAGATGCTTTAAGCTTCCATAAAAATTCATCTTGACCTAGCACAAGAAGATTGATGCAAGTGAAAGTAATAAAAATTTTATTGATCTTTTGCTTTATAATTTTTAACCAAGACCCCCTACTATGCCCCAATGTAGGGTTGCTCTTGACAGGGTTATTTTAGAAATGCTCCCTATTTGGCTCAAAGTGACTAGTAAGGGATATCAATTGTGTTTGGGATTGAGAAGGAAATGTTTTTATCATCTCAATCCATGTATCCACTGTGAATGAATCCTATGCCCTAAGACATGGTTATTTTCACTAAATTCTCTCAAGGTGTGTATAAGGACGTGTTTCGCAAAGGGTTGCCTCTCATCATTTTAGGCACTATCACTTCGCATGTTTAACAATCATTTTCAGGCTTTTCAAAACATCGATTGGATAAATTCCTCTTCATCAGGAATTAAGGTATGAAGAATATTTTTCAAAGAAATGTTCACTTGACTCTACTGGGGAGACTTTTGAAATCAAGGTTGAAAGAAATTTATAGACAAAACAAGCTTTGTTTAGCACAGGGGTTCACTTCTAGAGTTTCGACTGACTCTTTCGACATTCTAAGGGAAATGGCCACTTCTAAGTTCCAACTTACTCGTCAGAGATCTTGCAAAATGAACAAATATGTAGATGCAATATGTATGCATGACATGTATGATGTAAATATCTTAAAGTAGTTTGGATTCAATCCAAAAGTAGTTCAAAAGGATTTCACTTTATTCATGGATATTACTTCTTAATAGTATCAGCATTTATAGGCCTTGGCAATTCTTAGCCATCCATTTCTACAAGAATCAGTGCTCCATCAGGCAGCACATTCCTTACAATATATGGACCTTCGTAGTTCGGAGTGCACTTCCCATAAGGATTTGGAATGATAGGTAGGACATTTCTCAAGACAAGATCATTGATCTCAACAATCTTGGTCTGACTTTGCGGTTGAACGACTTAGCTACTCGTTTCTAGTAGCTTTGTCCATGGCATAGGGCTTTTACCCTCATTTCATCAATCATATTGAGTTGTTCAAACCTTTGTTGAACCCATTCAGCTTCAGAGAGCTTGACTTGAAAAAGTACCCTTAGTGAAGAGATTTCTACTTCCACAGTAGCACAACTTCCATTCCATAGACCAATGAGAATGGTGTTACCATGGTTGAAGTGCGAATTGATGTTCTGTAAGCCATCAAAGCATATGGCAACCGATCATGCTAGTCATGATAATTTTTAGCAGTTTTGGCTAAAATCTTCTCGACGTTTTTATTTGTCGCTTCCACAGCTCCATTCATTTGTGGGCAGTAAAGAGAAGAATTCAAATGGCTAGTGTGGGACTCTCCAAAAAGTTCGTCCACTATCTTGTTGTTCAAGTTTGATCCATTGTCAGTGATGATCGCCTCACGAACTCCATATCTAGTGATGATATCACGACGGATGAACTTTGCCACGCTTTTTGCAGTGACGTTGACATAAGAACTAGCTTAAATCCATTTGGTAAAGTAATGAACGGCCACTAAGATAAAGCGGTGTCCATTCGACACCTTAGAATTAATTGGTTTGACGATGTCGATGCCTCACATCGAGAAAGGCCATGATTTAGACAACTGATATAATTCATTCGGAGGAGCATTGATTTTGTTTCCATAGACTTGGCATTGATGATAGCACCTCACATGTTGGATACAATTGGCTTCCATAGTCAATTAGTAGTAACCTAGTTTCATGATTTTTCTTGCCAAGATATTCACATGAGGACCGCACTCTCCTTCATGTATCTCTTTCATCAGTAGTTTGGCCTCCTGTGTGTCTACGTGCTTCAGTAAAACTGAATCGAAAGACCTTTTATAAAGGGCTCCTCCAATGAGGAATAATTTGAACGCCAGCTTCATCAGGTATTTTCGATCATTGGTTTGACTCCTTGGGGAACTTTGCCTTCTCAAAGGTAATTCATGATATCGTAATAGTAGGGTTAACCATCATGTTCTTCTTCAATCATCATGCAATAAGCAGGCTTATTCAAGATGTTAATTTATATAGGATCAATGCTCAAGCCGTTGGTTACTTGCAACATTGATGATAAAGTCGCCAGAGCATCAGCAAATTGATTTCGTGATCTTGGCAGATAATTAAAAGAGATTTCATCAAATTCCTTGATCAGCTCTTCGAGATATTCATGGTAAAGAATCAACTTTGCATCTCGCCTTTGCCATTCACCTCCTGTCTGGAGGATGATGAGTGCGGAATCGCCATAGACTTGAAGCTTTCTGATTTCATATTGCTGGTCAATTGTAGACCAAGGATACAAGTTTCATATTAAGAAATATCGTTGGTACAAGGGAATACCAACTTAGTAGTTACTGAGTAATGTTGGTCATTTGGGGATATTAAAAGTGCCCCAGTGCCAGATTAGAAAGATTGACAGCACCATCGAAATATATGGTCCACTTGTCATGTGAAACTAGATGAATCCGTTCATCGACTTCATCCTAGTCATCAGACTTTTCGGGATTTTCAGCTAATATGTTAGCTATGACTCGTCCATTGATGGACTTCTATGCCATGCTTCAGATATCAAACTCAGAGAGTAATATTTGTCATTTGGCAAGGCTTCCGACCAATGTAGGCTTCTCCAAAAGATATTTAATTGGCTCATTCTCAGTCACCAGCATGATGCGATGATGAAGAGCATATTGCCTCAATCGGTATAATACCCAAATCAGGGCTACACATGTCTTTTCCATCCCAAGATATCAGACTTCAAAGGTATTGAACTTTTTACTGAGGTAGTATATGGCAGGCTCTATGCCATCCTTTGATTCTTTTTGCGCCAAGATAGCTCCCAAAGACTCTTCATGGATGGTGAAATACAAGATTAGAGGCACGCATTGAATGGGTGGTACCAATATAAGGGATTGCGAAAGATGTCGCTTAAGCTCTTTGAAGGATTTCTGGGATTCTTCATCCCAATTGGCTTTGGCGTTCTTTTTCAACAACTTGAAGAATGGCTTAGCGGTTTCTAACAGTTGGGAGATGAATCTCGTAATATAGTTCAATCTTCCAAGTAGACTTTGGACATTTTTAACAGTAGAGGAAGATTTTAGGTTGCATATGGCCTTCACCTTAGAAGGATCTATCTCGATGCCCTTGTTACTAACCATAAATCCGGGAAACTTCCCATACTTTACCCTAAATACGCATTTATTGGGTTAAGCTTCAGCTTGAACTTCCTCAATCAGTCAAATAGCTTTCTCAATAGTTGAACATGGTCTTCATTGACTTTGCAATCATGTCATTAACATAAACTTCAATCTCTTAGTGCATCATGTCATGGAACAACACCACCATAGCTCTTTGGTATGTTGCCTCGGCGTTTTTCAAGCCGAAGAGCATAACCTTGTAGCAAAAAGTTCCCCATGAAGTGATAAAAAGACGTTTTAGTCTTGTCTTCCTCTTTCATCCATACTCAGACCTGCCTTATTCAGGTCACGGTAATCAACACATACTCGAACCCGTCTATCCTTCTTCATGACTGGGACTATATAGGCAATCCACTCGGCATAATGGGTGACTTCGATGAAAACCACCTTCAATAGCTTCATGACCTCCTCCTCAATTTTCTTAGACAACTCAGGTTTAGTCCTTCTAAGCTTATGCTTTTTGGGTGGAACATTAGGATCGAGTGGTAATGCATGTTCCACGATCTCAGGATCTAAACCCGGCATATCAACATAAGACCAAACAAAAACATCCTGGTATTCTTTCAAAATCCCAATTAGTCTATTGGTATCCGTTTGAAAAAGACTCGCCCCAATCTTGGTTTCTTTAGGGTTTTTTTAATCTCCTAAATTTACGGTGATTTGTTGCTCGGTAGTAGGAGGTTTGGATTCTTCAGGTCTGAGTCATTCTCTTTCAATAACCCAAGGGTCATCTTCATTCTCTGAGTTTTCGGTCCGCCAAAATCTCTTAAATGCAAATCCGAGCCATGCAAACGACTATCGTGATGTGAAATGTCATACTTGAGATGTAATCAAAAATGGTTAGTATGTAAATATAAATGAATATAATGCATACAAATGTCATGGAAAACTTAATTCTGGATTTTCGAAAAATTTATTAAAAACTCGTTCTCATGTCATCGGACATCATTGTTCCACTAAAATCTTTTGAAACTATAGATCATGTAGAGGCCCAAGCGTCAAATCATAATCATAGGATTGGTTTGGGATACCTCACACGTCTTTTAACAAAAGTGCGCATGCTTTATTGAATCTAAAATGATAAGGTCGTATTACAAAGTATACTTTCTTGGACCAACGGCTCAAGATTCAAGAGTTTACAAAGAAGACAAATGAAAGAACAACTTGAACAAACGAATTGAACAAGTGGAAAAATCCCTCGTGAGGGAGAATCAATGGAATGAAAAACTATTAAAGCATTTTTTTTACTACACCAATGGAGAAGTGGGCGTGCTTCCAATTGGTTTAGTGACATCAATTATGATCACATTCATAGCTCCAAGATGGTAGACTCCTTCATACTTTTGGCGCATCATCTCAAAAAACCAGAATCCTTTTATCAAGCAGACCTTGAACTTTGATCTTAAGGATCAAGTAGTTATCAACATCATGTACTTTTTCTCCCATGTGATACACGCATGCTATGGACATATCGAATCCAGTAAACTTCGGGGGTTTTTCTCTCGAAACTTCTTTAGCCATCAATCTCTCTTCCAAAAGCATAGACAATAGTTGAGAGAGTGGTCTTGGTAAAGGAGTAAACTGACGAGTTGAGGTATGCTTACGTGGCTTCTTGTTGAGATTATGATGCGGTTGAACATGAACGGCGTCCATCATATCAAGACATCTTTGATTACATTCTCCAGTCCTAGAAGATAGTTTAGGTTCACATCATTGTTCTTTGTAAGCCCGTTTTCCTTTACCCTTTGAATAAAAGCCAATCGTCTTCGACAAAGAAAAGGATGATAATTCTATAGCCATTTGATCTACACGATCCATAAGACGCATCATTATCCCACGTATTTCATTTACTTGGTTTTGAAGATCTTCAAGAGTGGCCGTAGTTTTGGTCGGAAGCAATGGAGTTACGAATGCTTCAAAATCTGCGAATGTGGCGATTATTTTGTCAAGTCGATTTTCCAAATTAGTTACTCAAACTTGAGTGTCTTTGTTCTCCATCCTTGTTTAAGAGAAAATCCCTATAAGACTGTGTCTTTCAGCCGTTTTTAAATACCTTTTCAAGAAAAGAAGCTCAAATCAGTATATGAGTCAAGAAAAATCAAGAAAATACAAAACTTTGTCAATTTTATATTTTGTTGAGACGAAATAGCGATAAGAAGCGTATATGATCCCAATATCATATAGCATCCCCTCAGCATCCCCTCATCAAAATTTCTTCAAAAGAAATTATACATTTGAAAAGGACGATGACAAATATTTAATCCGGATGTCCATTTTCTAAAAATTACATGAGAATAAGAATTTTCATGAATTTTATTGATTACATCGAACAATTACAAGGGAAATAGAACCTTGCATTCTTGAAGCTTACAAAGCGGTCCAAATTTACATGTAATATGAAAATGGATACAGGGAAATTCTTTTACAAGAAAAAAAAAATTAGATAAAAAGCCTAAGGACTAGGTGGAATAGTACGGAGAGGCTTGTTATCATGGCCCAACCGTTCCTCATCGATCAAGGCTTTGTCTTCGTGCTCCTCAACATGAGCTTATTAGAAACCTTGAGGCTTGAGAATATTAGGCAATTGAACTTCAAGTTTGAGTTCCATTTGACGATAGATATAATCGATGGTAGCGTGATGAGTCATCATTTCTTCCTCCAGGTTAGCATCATCAACAGCGACCATGTAATGTAAGGAATGGGAATACCAAATTCCAATAGCGGCTTTGACATGGCCAATTTGGTTTTCCTCGATGATCTCATCATGATAATCAATATGATATAACCCCAACTTGAGGATTGGTGGGATTGTTTGAAGTGCACAATATTGGTGGAGCACCCTTAATGGTTAATAAGATGTTAGACCCATTGATCCCACGAGGAAAAGTGGGTTGTTAATGCCACTAACAATGCGCATCGTGGGATTCCCAAGCCATCGGACATGCCATTGGATTAAGCTTAGGGTGAGATTTTTGATAAAATGGAACTGTATAGAGAAAGTCCATGATAAAAATATATATATATTTCTTTGGTGAAACCTAAGAGTAGGATGATAGCATTTCGTGACATTGACAATCCTCATGTGAGGGGCAAATTATTTGATAAGTGAAAAGAGCTAAATTTGGAGAAGTCCTAATGGGGCTCTAAGAGTTCCTTGACCATTTGCTTTGAAATGGTTAAAAGACATGAAAGTTTCAGAGAGGATCACGTGGGTAAAACAACTAAAGGCACACACATGACTGACAATATGAGTGACTAAAGGATCCATCATTCTTCAGATATGCGGAAACACTACAAAGCCAAAGAATATGACAAGAAAGACACGGGAATTTGGTTCCTAGCTTTAGGCTCTAGGTTGAAAAGGTGTTGTTCATGAAATGTATAGGGCATGTAATTTGAATTTCCTTTAAAAAAAGCCTTAATTTTGTTGGTAGGAATGTCGAGGAATTGACTTAGGAGAGAGACTGGATCTTGACCAATAGGAGGGGTAACGAATCCTAAGGAAGCTTTGCCTAGCACAATAGCTTTCTGAAACTCCTCAATTGTAAAGGTTAATTTATATCAATTAAATATGAAGGTAGAGATAATGGGATTCCAAAAATGGGCCAATGCCTTCACCATCGCAATACGACGCTCGACCTTTAGCAAGGTATAGAGGAAACCTATACATTTCTCCACATAATGTTGATGTCTTAGGTGGAGGTTCTCCCATATAGCCTTGAGGTTTCTTGGGATCGGGACAACGTCTAATTCAGGCTTACCCATCTAAGCCTAAACCTAAAAAGGCATCCATGATTACAATGTATCATTATTGAAATATAAAGCACGTAATTAAAGTACGAAAAGTAAGAAGACAACAATGATAAGAAAGGAATGATCTCTTACCACCAAACACATGGCAAATGCAAATTACATGTCACATGAAACTGTGAGGTTTCGACGCCTAATGTGAGAGTACTAAAGGTTTAAGGTCCTCATCCTAAAGAATAAAAATAGTTTACCCATCACCACTATCGTTGGTCAATGCTATTTTTATCGATTGGGATGAGTGGGTTTATATAAGTAATGGATTACCACGAGTATTTACTCACAGATTCCACCCATAAACCCTCATAAGGCCCTACATTGGGCGATCGAGATTTTAGACCGTAGTTGTGTGTGCGATGTCGTGCTAAAGCTCGTAAACACGCATTTAAATTTAAACATCCAGCACTTCAATATAAACCCTCATACATATATATATCCACACTCCACCTGCAAAATAAAGGGTTTTCAAGCACGTCTCCCCTTATGACTCCCATCTACAATAACATTTAACACGTTATTAGTGACGAACTTGATTTTCCATGCTACTTTGACACGTAGGCAATCCTACACAAGAAAAGTTAGCCAAATACAATGATCGTTTTTTTTACGACTTCAAGTCCTCTTAATTTAGTAATCAGTCACTAGTGGAATCGCCAAACTTGTCGCTACTCAATCTCCGCCCTTGTGACCCTTAAGAGATAGGGAGGATGGAAAGGTCGAATGTACGGATACTTAACCATGAAAGTTTCCTCATGGTCCTCAACCACAGGAGTGTCATCACCTCACCCCCCGGACGAACCTCTTGTGAGTTCACTTAATCGTGATTGCGAGCTCTCCCAAGCTTGTATCTCGCATGACAATAGAGTGTCACGATCCATATCCATATGGGCGACACACCTCGAGAGAGGAGATCGGGTGTGGATATTGGATTTAAGGGTACATTTACCATAGTAGCCCTCTCTCTAGTACTCTCTTCTCTAAGGATAACATCACTTCATCCATTGGGAGTTTTCCATTGCAGGTATGCTAAACCATGGTGAGATTCTTCGAAACTTATACCCCTCGCGACGGGTTTATTTATACGATCTAGTTATGTTTAGACAACCTAAAACCCAATTCTTAGAGAAAACCCATTTGAGGGTCGGGAGTGTTCCCTCAATTCTTACGCAATCAGATATCTAGGTTCGGGGACTTGAGTTACGCCAATATTTCTATTAGCGTAATTTGGTACCTAATAGTATGTTGTGTTTACCTAAGATGTCAATGCATTTCTTCTTCAATTTTTCATGATCATTTATCCTAAACTAGGCGATCATACATAGTTGGTCATTTTCATGCTATTTTATTTCTAGTAAAAATGAAAATAAAACAATCAATTAAATTGAAATTGCGAGACAGTAAGTAAACAACCAAGGAAAGTAGTAAATCTATCATGCAATCCTAGGAAAAGATAGAAAGAGAAACAAAACTAAATGACAAGAAAGAAAAGAACCCACAACTCGTCGGGCTTTTATATAAATAATAGGAACCCGAGACATATGTCGTGGATGAATGGTACAAAAGCAAGGTCGGATTGGACATCGACCTTTCACCGTTTTCGTGTCATCTCCATCTTCGGGATCTTAATCTAAACCTAATCTAAGAATTGTAACTAGGTACATACAATGGAAAGAAACAAGCATACATGTCAAAACAACCAAAAGCACAATATCATGCCAAGGTCAATCAATCAAAGGAAATTTTTTTAGTTCGAAAATCAGATTTGGGCCTCGAGGTCGGCCTTTGTAGTTTATGCACGGGTCCCTCTTAAACACCTACCCAATTCATTTAATGACTTACACTCATTATTGACTTATTGTATTCTCGCATGGCCAATAACACTCATAAGTCCCTAATGAGGTAATCTATGTGATTTCCAAGATTTACCCTTTGGTATCATGTATCGGCCCTAATATATATCTAGATGTTACATGCATGAAAATGAATTAAACACACAAGCAGGTCTTTTGGACCTTATTTCTCAACCATTGAAATAAATGAGTGAACCTTCAGCAGGTCACTTATTACCAAGGGGCATGCAATAATCATAAACACATGCATTTCTAATGAGTGATATAATTATATGCACGAGAGTACAAATGATATTTCAAAGACATTTTTGAAATCATTGATATCAATGAATGAAAGTTTTTAGGACAAAGCGATATCTCAGTTATGGAACGCATTTAATTGCCAGGACTAGTTTGGAGCTCGCATAAATGCATTCACAAGCATCACAGGCATTTTAAATATAGTCCAAACAGTGACTTTCGCAATGTCAAATGAGAATTCAAAACCATTTGAAAATATTTTGGACTTAGGAATATCTAAGCTATGAAACACATTTAATTGCCAAGGCTAACTCGGGGCCTGCATAAATGCATTCACAAGCATTGCAGACATTTTAAATACGGTCCAAACAATGATTATTCCTTGGTCAAATCAAGCTTTGGAAAGAGTTTTCTAAAAAAATGCTTTTGGAGACATCACATGTACCAAAGCGATTTCAAGGTGCAATTTAGAACATTTATTCATTGAAAATTGTTTAACAATGAAGCTCAAAATATTTCAAACAACTTTCATGAGCATGACATTTCCTAATTCCAAACACAAACTAGCCTAAAAAGGTATAATTGAACATTCACAACCAAAGGTCTATAGTAGGGATTTTTAGACTAATCACAACATGTCAGCAAAATTGAATGGTACCCATGCATGACATTATAACAAACAACTTTTGTGAGAAAGTTTTCCTAAATGAGCTAAGCATGATTTTATAAAAATCAAACAACAAATAACAATGCATCAGGAAATTGTCAAAATAGCATAACACTCAGTCATTATTATTGATATTTGGCCTACCAAATGAAGTTTAAAAATCATCAGACTTTCACACAACATAACCAACATGATGGCAAATAAACTTCATTAAGGGACTAAATTAAGAATCCTTACAGAGAAAAGTGGTGTAAAAATAGTAAAGGCTTGTCCAAACAGGGGTAAAAACAGGGGTCTGAATTTTGACTCTAGATTAATATTCTACCCTATCTTAGGAAAAATGGAAAATGGAATGAACGATGGGTAATTGACATGAAAACAATGGCATCGGAATGCTCCAGGTTTGCTTTACAATTTGTTAGAAGGGCTTGGGTCTAAACAAGGTCAACTTGGTGTTCTAAGACAATGGTTTCTAAAAGTGTGCATCTTAGTAATTAAAAACCAGAACATAAGTATGCATCATTAGACCTCAAAATCATTCAAGTAATGCTCAAAAGGCATGAAAAATCACATATGACTTAGAATCGGAAGTGACAAATAATTTGGATAATCATCTAACCCTAAGTTGGCATGCGAATATGTCCTATAATTCAATGACAATACGAGATGATTTAAGATTCATAATGACGTGCTTGGAGGTTTTAAAGTGTAACAAGCCTTTCATGACACAAATTTAACATGTGAAATGACACTCAAATATAATGACCTAAACATGTACACAAAGCTTGTAATGTTATTCAAATGTCAAGAAGGCACTATTACAAGATTTGGTTTCTAAAAGACCCAAATAGGCATGGCAAAATATATACATGATAAGGTCTCATCCTAACCTTAATACCACAAAACAAGCATGATTTTGATGACCTAAGAACATGCAAAAATCCAACAAAAAATCTCACATGTAGAACATACGATGAGGAATATTTTTTGTTAGAACCCGAAACCTAATTGGGATCATGCAAGTCATGACAAAAATGACAAAACAAACATACATCTTCAAGTTTTATGTTACTGTAACACCCCTTTACATTGATACATGCAATTGATGCACTAAACAACATTAAAACTTTGCAAATCTTGCATCAATTGAACACATACAACATATAGTTCATTCATTATGAAGGTCTTAACATTGAATAAGGTCAATTTCATATTCAAATCTACCTAAATGCATCTCGGACAAAATAGGGTAGACTGACCTTAGCTCATATCTGAGTAGTTTTGACCTAGCTAAACATGTCTAAAAATTCCAAAAAAATTACAGGACATTCATCATACAATGACAAACAATTTTCATGAGACAAGTTTGTCTATAAATCATCATAGAGATTAACACAAAAATAGCAAAGCCAGAATTTAGAACCCAACAAAACGTAAAACGAACCTAAACTACTATAGAATTAAGCGCCCTCAGAAGCGTTTTCCGAGGGTCAAATGTCACTCAATCGGGGCGTGTAACCTATCAATTCAAAGCTTGTGATATGTGTTTTCAAAGTCTAAAAGGACTCGACTAAGATAAGGTCATTTAAGACCTCCTTTTGGCTAAAACAACAAGTCCGTTCCAGAGATACGAAATTCGCATATTTTAAGCCAATAAAGTTCAATCATCCATGATCATTCAATCAATCACATCATCTCAATATTCAAATCCATCAATCAAATATCCAAACCTAACATGTAATCCTAAAGTTGAACTCTAGCCTCAACCGATTAATCCGGTCTCGCTTCATGAGGTTCAAGATCTAAAAATTTACCTTTCAATGATTTTTTGTCGATTTTTACATGATTGAGCCGATGAACACTCATCAAAACTCGAACAACACCTCAAAGATCACGAGCAGTCAGCATGGACTGCGTAGGGGGTTGGATCGGGATCCAATTGAATCGGATTAGTACCAGTTTTCAGCTACCATAGAAGCGGTCCTAATTGAACCGGCCTTCGATCGCCAATGGAAGATCGAGCTGTCGGAGGAGATCCAGTGGTCGATCTTCAAATCCTCAACCACGGCAAGGTCAAGGAAACCTCTTGGGATTGATCAGAGGCCGTTGGCACCATTGGAAACTTCTTCGACCGCCCGTTTGATCTTCTAAAGTTGAACCAGTTCGATCGGACCGGCCTTGAATGTCGCTGGAGAGAAGAAGTCACCGGACCAATTTTGGTGACTATTCAACCAATGTCTAACCACCAAAGGGTTGAGGACTCACTCAAAGGAAGATCAACATTGATCGGACGATGAACTAACCACCTTTGGCAGTCGATTAAAGTCCTTGAATTGGTCGGATCTAGTTTTGTCGCCGGTCTTCTTCGCTATAGTTGAGGAAGATTGGACGGAGGACACTGGGCTCTATCCGATCTGGCTACTATTCTAATTTAGGTAGGGAAGAGGTCTGGACCATCGTGGGGGCTGGTGATGGTTGGCAATTAACTGGCGTGAGGCCGATTTGGCAACAACGGCTGAATTGGCGAGGAGAGAAAGAGAGAAGCGATTTTGGGCAGGAAAATGGAGAGAGGAGAGAGAGGATCAATTTAGAGAGAGAGTGAATTTCATGCAGAACGAGCCTCCCAACAAATGGAGGGAAAATTGGTATATATATCACCCTCAAATTGAGCGATCTCGGCTGTCGGTTCGATTAGACGAGTGAAATTAAATCCAACGGTCAAAAATTCATTTCAAAGGTTCAATTATGATCTTGAGTTGTCGGGTAATCGATCTAATGGGCTTGATTTATGAAAACCCGAGTCAACATCGAAAATTGAATTAAAATGTCTAATTAGAGGTCAAAATGTAAACTTGCGAAATCCGAAGGTCAATCTGCACAATCTTGGGAAACTGTGGGTGTGGAAATGAAATTAGCTTAATAAGGATCCCGAAACCGGTCGCCGGAGGTCTAGAATTGGTCGACAAGCGGTGAGCCAGCCCGGCACCGCCGGCGGTGGTAAGATCGATCAAATCCGCTTCGTTATAATTTGACTGGTTCTTGATCAGTTTGAATCGGTTCCGACTGGTTCACTTGCTTGTGGTTCCTGTGGGCTGTAATTTTGTCCCTCAAGGACTAAATTGAAAAGAAAACCTACTCAATTTGGAAGGAAATTGCCCAAATGCGAGTCAATTAAACCAATTAGGCTTCATAAATGTGATATAGGGGTCTTTCATTGACTTCATTGAATGATCGTCACGAAAAACAACGAACCAAAACCATAGATGCTTAGAATTGAGCTCAAGGGGCTAAAATGATCAAATTTGTAATTCAATGGGTAAAATTGCAAATTGATTGAAATTGAGTTCAATTAATGTTACAATTACCCTATCTAATTAATCACCCATCTGTAAGATCACTTAATGCATTCGAATTGGCCTTAAATTGAGGTGCCCGAGCTTAAGTCAAAAATAAATCTAGACCAAATATTAAAATTTGACCTAGATTTATAAATTTAAACCATAGTCTTGAATGGGACAACTTGAATTTTGTCAATTGAAGCTTAATTGCTTGACTTTCTTATGCTCAAGAGATTAAAATTCCTTAAATCAAGAAGTTATGATTTGAATTGCGCTAAATGAATTTCAGATTTGGACTTATCTCAAGAAAATGAATGAAAAATGACCGTCCGTTTGCAAGTCATAAAGAATCGATTTTGGGTCCCCTAATTAGGCTTAAAACAGTAATGTGTTTTGACTCGACAAGTCGTGAGATTGAACACTCGAGTGGATTTAGAATAGTCCATAAATCAAATGTCGAAGAAGGAATTATACCTAATTATGACTACAATAAAAGTAATTTGAGTTTTTGGTCGATTTAGAACTTAAAATCGAAAATTTGGAAAACAAGGTTCTTAACCGAACTTTTGTGAAATTTTCAACACACGAGTCAAATTGACATTAAAATGAGTATTTTCACGAATTTTCAATTTTTTTCAATTTTTTTAACTTTTTCTAAAAGGTTGATTTCTTGGTCAAATCTTGGAATTTTTGAGAAATTGATTTGAAAAAAAGTGAAATTAAAGCTAAATGGCATCTTGTTGGGCGAAATGGGTTGACCTTTGGTCAAAGGATTGACCAAAAAGTTAACTCGAAAATCAACCATTTGACTTTTTAGATTTTCCTCGAAAAATGACTTGGAAACTGCTTAAAAGTAACAATACATCAAAAAAGAAACAAAGAATGACAATTTTGGTCCAGAAACGGGCTCTGTCGCGATCAAAATCCCAAATCTCGATTTTTACATTTTAGACGCATCGACTAAAAATTATGTGTCAACAACTGCCTCTTTTTGAATGAGAGCTCGAATAGGTTCCGCTCAAAAACACAATTGATACCTGCAATCTTTAGTCAACTCTATTTCGGGGACAAAGAAAAGAAAATAAATGAAATGACATTTGGTTAGGGACGTACCTGACACTTTCCTTCGCTTATTGGGATGTTTGGACTTTTGTTTGGGATCCCTCTCTCCATTTATCTCGTGGAATAGGATGAAGGAAATGAAGTTGTTAAGGAAAAAGAAAATGGTTTAAGGATGACCACTAACCTGATGACAAAGTTTATGAGAATAACCTAGAACCTGAAATAAAGGTTTACGAGGACAACCCATAACCTAAAATCAAGGTTTATGAGGATGACATAGAACCTAAAGGACGAGGTTTAAGGGTTACCAGGAACCTAAGAGATGAGATTTAAGGTTGACCAGGAATCTAAGGGACAATGTTTAAGGTTTACCAAGAACCTAAAGGACGAGGTTTAAGGTTGATTAATAACCTAAAGGATGAGAGGAATGGTTTAGGATTATCAAAAACCGCAAATAAGGGTTAAGGTTTAGGATGACCAAAAACCTAAAATAAGGGGTATGGTTTAGATGACCAAAAATTGATACACTAGGGATATATATTTTGAAAAAGGATTTCAAGATTGCTCGAGGGCCAATCTTGCGAAATCATTCAAACACGTCTTGGTAAATGATACCAACTATCAATTTCCTTCGAGGCGAATTTCAACAAAATGAAGTTTGGTTAACCATCTAAAGGTTAAATCAACTATGCCAAATTGGAAATAACCTAATCAAAAGGTCTTTTGCACTGGCATTGAAAAAGGATTTTATTCCCAACCATTGATGTGGAAAAGCTATTCAATTCTCATGGGAGAGGTCTCACATAACCTATGCCTAAAGCTCTCGAAAATGTTCACAACAAATACAATTCATTGATCAAAAGGTCTTTTGAGAGGACTATGATGATGGATTGGTCATGGGCTTACACAAAGGTATACACTTTGAGGCCAAGAAATGAATATTCAATCAATATCTTTACAGGTTTACAAGTCAAGAACCTTGAAAACAAGACAAGATAGAATTGCTTCCACCCTTCTAGCGGTAGCTCCTATGTGAAATTCTCATTTCAACTCGAACCATCTTAATTGAAACAGACTTCGGATAAGGGTTGTAATGTTGATTCGGTTAGGCTTTGAAAGGTTTGAAATTTTCAGATATCAAGGGTTTGAAAGTGAGTGATTATTCTAAGCATCATTGGTCACGCCTCGATCCTCGAGTGTGCGCACATCCCTCTTTGGTCGATAAAAATTTTGCGACTTCCCAGGACAAGTCACCGACCCTTTCTTTTTATTGCACATGCGGAAGCGAATAATAAATCCCCTGACAGTAATCATCTCGGGATAAAAAAGTAGGACAACAAATTTTTAAGCAAACATGCTTTCAAATACACACCGAGTCAAATACAAAAGTCTACAGCCACTAGACTTCAAATGATTGACTCTTAAAAAGAAACCGTCCTATCTGACCTACACTTCAGGACCCTCAACTCGGCTCCAGGTCTTCCACCCTACGGCCCTAAAAAATGAAGCCCACGACGGGGTGAGATATAAATCTCAACGAGTTCACTCGCTGAACCCCGATTAGGAGGGTAATACGCCTAAGACGTCTTAATCACGCAATCATACAATCACAGAGGCTTACCCCTTAGTTTCTTCCTGCAGATCAGCACAGTTCACATCACAATCATGTGTATATAGCAAATTCACACACCAATTTGGAACGTCCAAACCAATCATTGCTCACACGAGCAAGAATCACAATTTAATCACTACTCACACCAGCAAGAATCACAAATTAATCACTACTCACACGAGCAAGAACTACCAATACAAATCAAAGCAAGAATTACTGACACACGCCGGTCCATCAATTCAACTCAACATGCATTCCAATTAATTAACTATTACTACCCACACGAGTAGTTTTATCCGAAACACGCCAAGAAAGAAATAACTAAATACCGACACACGCTGGGAACGACTAATGACTACCGACACATGTCGGGGAAAGATAATAATTATCGACACACGCCAGGGTTAAAGAATAATTACCGACACACGACGGGGTTAGATAATAATTATTAACATCCACCAACACACGCTGGGGACGGTTCTCTTAACTATTAACGTCCACCAACACACGCTAAGGATGGATTCTCTCAACTATCACACAATCATCAAGCATAAACTAAAGGCATATCACAAACCAATCATAACTCATCAATTATGCACCTTCCAGCAATCAAAACCTAAAGAACCATCACAAAATCATAACTGGCCCTAACCGGCAAAATAGGCCTACTCGTATGCCTCCAAGTTTAAATCTAGAAATCTAATCAAACGAGTTCAGAAAATTTCCAAATTTTAATATGTTGTAATAGTCACATAAAAAAACATTTTTCATGAAGATACCTTAGCCCATATTCTTCTACATTCAGCCCAGTAAATCGTTAAATCCAGTACAAAAAATGTGTCTGTTTTCCAGAAAGACTGTTTTTCGAAATCAGTTTGGTTCGAGGTCCAAAACATGTCCGTTTGATTTGAAATTTGAGTATGTTAAACTAGAAGATATGATAAACAAATTTTGTGAAGAAACTACTTTGAAATTAGAACCCTAAGAATTGATAAAAAACCCCTAGAATACTAAAAGATCACTAGTTCCAGCGAAAACTGAGGTTCTGTTTGTAAATGACGGGGCCGATATCTCCTTCTTTTAAGTCCCTAAAAATCTTGAGAAAAATATATGTTGTAGATGAGGATGTCTAAAACATTTCTCAAGAGACATCAACCTCCAACTCGTAACCCATTTCGATCCACAAAATTGGCAAACGGAGAGGGTCTAGAAATCTGAACTGCAGGAATTTCGCTAGACTCGACTACTCCATCATCAATGATGCTAATCTCACTAATTATACTAACACTAATCCATTCTAACGCTAATCTAACCATTCAAGATTATCAATAATCCATACTTAAGCTAATCTAAACAACCCTTAAGCATAATTAAAATACTAAGTAAGGTTTAGTGAGCGAACTCACCAGATTGCATGCCGATGAGTTCACCGCGATGAGGACGCAAAGGCGAGCGATAAACTAGCCCACGACAACACCAAGCGAGGTCCAGAAGGGCCCGGAAATGCTCCATGAAGCCTCACAGACTTGCTGGTTTCTTGGATTCTGTTTGCTGAACCAAGAAAGAGAAACAATGGCTGAATGGCAAGGAAACGGGCCGATCGGAGCTCCGGCGAGCGGGTGGTTGGCAACCGGCAGCTCCCAAGGGTCAAGGGGGTATTGTTGGAGGTTGGGATGGGCAAAGGAAGGGCTGGAATGGGAGAAAAATGAAGAAAAATGCAAAACAGACGAACCGGCGGGCGGACCGATGGACCGGCGACCGGTGGCTCCGTTCGGGGTAAGGCCGGGCTCCTTTGAACGGTTTGGATGTGCTGAGCACAACGATGGGTGGCACGAAGGCTATTTCATCCGGAAGACAACTTTTAACTCAAATCTTTGGCGAAAGTTTAGCTGGAGCAGAAACTGGAAGAAGAGAAAACTGAGGGGGAAAAAGCTACGAATTGCTTGGGGGGCCGAGGAGGGGAGAGAGAGGGATATAAGGGCTGGTCTCTCTAGTTTCTCTAAGCTCTCCAAGGCCTCAATAATGGAGAAAGCAAGGTGGTTGAGGTAGAAGAAGCATCTGGTTGAAGAGGACCCACCATTTGGCCACAAAAGTCTTCAATCTCATCCCCATTCACTAATCACATGCCCCCACCAGGTCAGCCCTTGTGCAAGGACTGCCAAGGACATCAAGTGGTCATGATTCTATCTGGGTAATAGTAGATCGCTTGACTAAGTCTGCCCGCTTTCTAGCAGTTCGCATAGACTATCCAATGGATAAACTTGCTGAAATTTATGTAAGCCAGGTAATACGCTTACATGGCATTCCTGTAACGATCACATCTGATTGAGACTCTAGGTTTACTTCAAATGTTTGGCGAAGTCTCCAAAATGCTTTAGGGACAAAACTTTAATTTAGTACTGCTTTTCATCCTCAAACAGATGGGCAAACGGAAAGAGTGATTCAAACTCTGGAAGATATGTTGAGAGCCTATGTTATTGATTTTAAGGGAAGTTGGGATGAAAAGTTGCACTTAGTATAGTTCGTCTATAACAATAGTTTTCAAAAAAGTATAGGCATAGCTCCATATGAATCATTATATGGAAGAAGGTGCAGCACCCCTGTCTGTTGGGATGAAGTAGGTGAAAGGAGATTGACAGGACCTGAACTAGTACAAGTTACTACTGAAACTGTTGAAATTATCAGGAAAATACTTAAAATAGCCCAGAGTAGATAGAAAGACTACGCAGATAAGCGTAGAAGGCCTTTGGAATTTAATATAGGAGATCATGTATTTCTTAAGGTATCCCCTATGAGAGGAATATCTTGATTTGGAGTAAAAGGTAAGTTGAGCCCTAGATTCATTGGACCTTTTGAGATACTTGAAAGGATAGGGGATGTAGCCTATCGACTAGCTTTACCTCCTAAGTTAGAAAACTTACATGATGTGTTCCATCTATCGATGCTGAGGAAGTACCAGCCGGATCCTGATCACATACTCGATCATGAAGCCATCAAAGTGGATGAGAAAGTAATAGGGGTGAGCATGGTCCGGGTTGGGTCGGTCTGCCCCTTAACCCTAGGACCAACCCGCACAGTGTTGGTCCTCAATTTTTGGGACCGAGGACCAATCCTATTGAGCTTGGGACCGAGGACCGGACCGACCCAATGGGTTTGGTCCGATTCCAGGGTCAACTCGGGACCAATCGATAATTTTTTATTTCATTTTTTGTACACCTTAAAAAAACGATTGAGGACTGAACTGACCCATTAGGTTCGGTCTGGTTTCAGGGTCAACCCAGGACCAACCAATAATTTTTTATTTCATTTTTTGTACTCCTTAAAAAAACGATTAGGGACCGAACTGACCCAATGAGTTCGGTTCGGTTTCAGAGTCAACCCAGAACCAATCAATATTTTTTTATTTCATTTTTTTGTACTTCTTAAAAGGGCAACCGAGGACCATACCGACCCAATGTATTTGATGATGAGCGAGGTCAGTTAAGAAAGGTAAGCGGTGAGGGTCAAGTGTGGTGAGCGTTGAACAGAATGAGCATCGAATGTCGAGCGGTAAGCAAAAAGTCAAGCGAGCATCGAGCAACAAGCGGCACGAGTGACCCAAAGCGAGCGAGGCGAGTGTCAAGTGGTGAGCGGAGAAGTTGTTTCTTTCGATTTTGGCAAACTGAAGACTAAGAAGACAGATAAGACAGAAGAGAACGAATATTAGAGGATGATGCCATAAGGAGCTGTTTATGCATTTTTGGACACCGTGAGGACTCCTCACAAAAACATTTTCCTCATTAGTAAATTATGATTATTGACACCGTAAAAGACATTAAAAATCTAAATTATTAAAGAACAATGTAAAATTACTTGAACTTCTCACTAAAAAGCTGTTTAATGTTGTTGACGCCGTTTATTTTAAGGTTTTCTAATTATAAGTAATATATTAGATATATAGTCATGGTTGGTCCGGGTTGGACCGACACGGAACTCTCAGGACCGAGGACCAACCCACACAGTGCTGGTCCAGGAATTCTAGGACCAAGGACCGACCCAATGTCCCTGGGAACCGGACCAGGACCGGTAGGGTTGGGCCGGTCTAGGGTCAGTCTAGGGTTGACCCTAGACCAATGCTCACCCCTAGAAAGTAAGGTACATAGAAGAGCCTGTGCAAGTGCTAGATCGAAAAGAACAAGTCCTACGGACGAAGAAAATACCATTGGTTAAGATATTATGGCGACATCATTATGTGGAGGAAGCCACATGGGAAAGTGAAAAAGAGATGAGGGAAAAATACCCTCACTTGTTTAAAGAGACATAAGTGATGTCTAATTTCGAGGACGAAATTCTCTAAGGAGAGGAGAATTGTGGCATCCTAAAAATTTCATAGCAATCTCTAGATGCATTACGACCTATGAAAGGGGGATGGAAATGCCATCGGACTATATTATAGCCATTAGACCAATGGATTACAATTAATCAAGGCCGAGCATTTAATGGACATTTGTTTTGCTAGAAAATCTATTCTATGTCCATGTGTGATCAAGGGTTGTGCTAAAGGGCAAATTGATAAGGAAAACTTTGCCCCCGATCCACTGGGGTCGCCACAGGTGCCTATCACCTATCCTACTGCATACCAATTTAATGCATTTTTTTAAAGGGTTTTAGCGCAGTTTATTAACGGAAGCATGAACAAGTCTCACCTTTCCTTGCACCAATTGCAATGATACTCAACATCTCCCTAACCCGATTCACAAACTGAGATAATGCAATGCACACCAACTACGACCTTTCATATAAACATGCATCATAGGGCCAAACCACTTTTATTTACATAACTAAGATGGATTTCACAAGTCGGTATAACAAAAAGCCAAGACTTTAAGTAAGCTCGCTAAACCCAAAAGAGAACCGACTATACATCAGACATATACATCTATCCATCAGCTAGTGTTGGCCATCCCAAAAAGTGTCAGCTCCCACCAGTCATATGTGCCATCATACCCAATCCGGTGCATCGGGCGGTGGCGGCGGCAGCATCCCTACATTCACCCCATCGCGCTGAACGTGGACAGATAGAAACTCTTGGACAAGAGGACCCCCAACTAGGCGTATGTCATACATAACCAGCACACGGACTCGAAGAAACACCAAACTAGGAACACTGACACAAATGTGCTCCACGCACTCAACCTCAACATCGAAGGTATACCATAGAAGGTACCACGCGCAACCGGTGGCAAAGGCATCTTTTAATCTGAAATGTTAATCCCCAAAAGGGGTGAGTTCAACTACTCAGCAGTAAAGATCCACCAAACTACACAATGTGTCAAACAGAACAATCAAGGTATCATGAATTAAACACATATCATTCATGCATTCAAGCATACCTCACCTTACAGCCATGCACACACATCACACAGCAAGCAAAGGGTAGGTTTTAGGACTCTACTTGCCTCGAATTTAAGCACGAAACAGCGACAAAATGGCGGGCAAAGCGGCAAATGAACGGCGGCGAGCTAGGCGGACGATCGGCGGACGGCCCTCCTCCTTCCTCTCGCATGCACGGCCTCTCATTTCTCTCTTCCTTTTTTCCTTTCCTTTCCTTCCTCTCTTCCTCTCCTCTCTCTCTCTCTCAGACGACTCCCTCTCTTTCTCTCCCTTTCCTCGCTTAATCCGCCCCCCCTTCACTCTCTAATTTCTTCCCCCTCATGATTAACAATCATGATCTTGCATGCCGGCGCCACTTGGCAATTGCCATGCAAGATGGGCTTGAATCCGGCTAGGCTTGGGCCAGCTTGGTCGATGGTAGCAGCAGCCCCTTCCCTTTGGGCTTCGCGGGCCATGCTTCTTGGGCCGGTCGCATAGGGGAAACGGTGGGGTCTTGTGGGCCGGTCTTGGCCTAAGAGTCTTGGCCCACTCTTCTCTAATTTAATCTACTAATATCTTCCACTTAAATAAATTCCTAACTTGCAAAAATAATATGGCCATAAAACTTGTAGTCATAAATCCATAAATCCCAATTTATAAAACACATGGCCAACGATAGAATTTTCTTTCCTATCAAATAATTATCCATTAAAAGCTTGGCCAAAAGTCTCATTGCAATTTATGGATCAAATGGCTACAATATAACTTGATGGTACTTCCATCACCTATTCATAGACTTTAATGCTTCTAGAGATTGCCACGAATTTTGGGATGCCACATTATTCTTGGCCGTGCACTTTATAAGTTGGATTTTATTGATTTATGTTACAAAGTTTTATGGCCCTATAAATTGCAATTAGGTATTTATATAAGTAGGGATTTAGGGTAGATTATTAAAAGAAGGAGTGGGCCGAAATTTTTAGGCCAAACCAGCCCACAAGCCCTCACCGTTCGACCAGCCCAAGAAGCCCAAAGGGCTGTCGACCAAAGAAAAGAGAGACCGGATGGAGGAGTCGGCCCAAAGGAGGCCCATCATCTTGCATGGCAAAAATAACAAGTGGCAAGAGAGATCAACCAAGTGTCATCTTGCATGCAAGATTAATGATTACTAATCATGAAAGGGAAGAAAAGAAGAGTGGCGGATTAAACTAGGGGGAGGAGTGGTCGTGCGAGAGAAAGAGTGAACCGAGAGAGAGAGGGTGAAGTCGAGAGAGAGGGAGAGTGAACCGAGAGAGAGGAAGCTGACCGTGAGCCGTGAAGGAAGAGGAGACCGTCGATCGAGCCCCGCCGTTTTACTTGCTGCGATTTTCATTGGATTTAAGGCAAGTAGAGTCCATTGATCTACACTTTGCTTGCTGTGATTGTGTGTGATGAATGGTAAATTTCAGATGTGGTGGAGGTGAGAATTTTCGAAGTTATGGGAGTAGTGTCTTAGCCCAGTATTCTGTTTTCTGGAAAAACAGTCCGATCTGTGGTGATTTCGTGAGCTGCATGAAATTTTCTAGATGGAATCTCACTTTGAGTTCTAGATGAAAGTTGTAGAGGACTTCTTGGAGGGTAACATATCAAAATCTGAGAGGAAATGAACAATTATAGGTCGGTGAAACCATTTTTCTTTGAAGAAATAAGATCTGGAAACCGTTATGATGACCTAGTGTGATTCAGTGAATTTTATAAAATTATCTGATTGAAATTTGATCTTGTGCTCTTGATAAAAGTTGTATATGACATGTTGAGGAGTAACATACTAAAATTTTAGAGGAAACGAACAAGTGTAGGTCGGTGAAACGACTTTTATCCCGAATGGTTAGATCTGGAAATTGTTGCCGAGGGTTAGGGACGGTTATGGTGATTATAGTTTTTAATCTATCACAAATTTGACTTCGAGTTCTTGACAAAACTTTTACCTCCAGGTTTGGTCTATAACATATCAAAATTTCAGAATTTTTGGAGCTGATTTAGGGTTTATACCGAATTTGTGAATGAAACTGTGCAAAGGCAATGTTCTGAAATTTTAGAGGCTGTGATGTATGGATTGTAGCGACTTGTATGAAGCTCTTTTGATATGGTGTTCTCATGAAATATTTTTCTCTAGATCTCGTTTATAACATGTCAAATTTTCAGAATTTATTAAGACCGTTTACTAATTTTTCTAGAATTTCAACTAAAGGAGTGCACTCTGTTTTATCCGAATATTGCTGTATTTTCAAAAATAAATGAATTGCTCTATGAGATATAATGCCTTGAGTGGTTAATTATGCTGCATATGTGGTGACACTTAGCATGTCATATAACATCAAAAGCTGGTTTAGACCTTTGATATTATTGCATCAAATGCCATGTTGAAAGTGAGACATATATGTGAATATAAATTGTGATAATGATAATACCGTCGGAGGTGTGAGCCGACGATGCCCCGGGAGTGTCGGGATGCCCGGAGTGTGTGTGTGCCGGATGCTTGGAGTGTATGTGTCGGATGCCTCGGGAGTTTCGAGATGCCTGGAGGTGTGTGCCGGAAGCCCTGGAGGTGTGTGCCCGGGGGAATTCCTCGTGATGCCAGTTGGGGTGCAAGATGCCCGGAGGTGTGTGCCGGAGGCTCCTCGCAATGCCGGATTGGGTGCGAGCGATAAATGAGGGATGCAAACATTGGTCTCTAGAAGAAAAATGAATGAGATCCTTTCGAAAGTTAAACTAGAAATTGAATCATGTGCATGGGTGTGTGCATATGGCATGATGCATGAATTGCCTATGAAATTAAATTGATACTATCTGACATTGAGAATGCGATCATGAAGGCTTGAATGGATCTCATGGGGATATACACATGATTGTGTGGATGATATGAATCATGCGTATGTATGTGCATATGGCATGGAATGAACCTCATGGAAATACAAGCATGACCGCATGGTGGTACATGCGCGATGGCATGGTGATTTATGTACGATTGCATGGAGATATATGCACAATTGCATGGTGATATATGCATAACTACATGGAGATATATGCATGATTGCAGGGTGATGTATGCTCGATTTCATGGATGATATGTGCCTTATTCATGATACCTTGATTGTTCTGTCTGATGCATTGTGTAGTTTGATGGATCTTTACTGTTGAGTGGTTGTACTCACCCCTGTTTGGGGACTAACATTTCAGATTAGGAGATGCCTCTATCACCTGTCACGCGTGGTACATTTTATGGCTTACCGTCTAATGTTGAGGTCGAGTGCTCGGAGCACCCCTACGTTGGTGTTCATGGTCTGGTGTTTCTCCGTGTTCGTGTTTTGGTTATGTATGATGTGGGTCTACCTGATGGCCCTGTAGTCCAGGAGTTCCTGTCCGTCCATGTTCGTCGCGACGGGAGGATGATGGGGATGCTGCCGCCGCCACCGGCCGATGCACCGGGCTGGGTGTGATTAGAGCGTGTGACTGGTGGAGGATGACACTTTTTGGTTAGCCGACACTGGATGATGGATAGGTGTACATGTCTGATGTAGGGTTGAGTTCTTTTGGGTTATAGCCGAGCATAGTTAAAAGCCTTGGCCTTTTGTTGTACCGACCCGAGATGTCCATCATAGTTATGTAAATAAAAGTGACTTGGCTCTATCTTTTTATCTGTTGCGTAGTTGGTGTGCATTGCATTATTGTTGTTGGAGTATGGGATAGGGAGATTTGATTATGCTTCCGTTATATGAACTACGTTGGGACCAATTCAAAAAAAATAAAATTTAACCCCCAGGATTTATGGACCCGCTATAATTAAATGGTATCAGAGTGGTATGTTAATAGGATAAGTGAATGGTACTTGTGGTGACCCAAACAGATCGGGGGCCGTCGAGGGGTGCCACATGATAGAACTTCCAATTTCTGAAATTGGATTTAAATTCCCGGTGAATTTCAATCTGGCGCGATTTTAGCGTGACCTAGGCTACCAGGTAACTTTTAGAAATTTTTAGTGCAAATGACTCGTGGTTGATTTTCTTCGAACAACAATGAACCCTTTCGACACATTGGCGACTCTTGGTTGTCGTGAAAATCTCGAGGATTCAAATACGGACACAGGGTACCAAAACGATAGAAAAATGAATATAGTACCGATCGATGAGAATTTTACAATTTAGTGGGATCACCCACGTTTAACCACATATCTCAATCAGACCGACCTACCTCTGATTTCTAATCGATCTTACTGTGCCGAAATGATCTTTGCAAATAAGCACGGTTGAATAGCCCATTTCTGGTCTAATCCTCAAGTATATTGCATTAAAATCTCTTAATGACTTCCCAAGATAGTCTAGTTATCTCACGAGTGGCCATCTCAGAGAAAAGCACTATAGGCGCGTTGATGAAAGGCCCAACTTATCCAATCGAAATCAAAACCTGAAAAATCAAGATATCACAACTCTTCCCCTCATATAAAAATTTCGTCCTCGAAATTTAAACCTTTACCAATCCTTAAACAAAAAGGTGAGGGTATCGTCGTCTCACCGAGTCTCACTTTCCCTAATTGCTTCTTTAGTCCCATGGTGTTGTCAGACCACTTTAACCAAGGGGACTATCTTGGTACACAAAATCTGTTCTGAACAACAATCTGAACCGGGCTTTCCACGTACGACACTCTGTCGTCCACGTCTAGTTCTTCAAGATTTAGCACGTGGGTTGGGTCAAGCTCATACATCCTCAACCTCGACACATGAAAGACTTCATGCACTTGCGCCTACCTCGGTGGCAATGCAAGACAATACGTTAGGATCCCGATTCTTTTTCAGAATCTCAAGGGACCTACGTACCTCAGTTTCAGTTTTCCCTCCTTGCTGAAGCGCAAGGTATCCCTCATTGGTGGCACCTTCAAAAAGGTGTAATCAGTAATTGGAACTCTAGGGGCCTTCGATGCTCAACGATACAGCTTTTCGATGGCTCTGAGCGGTCTTTAATCTGTTTCCGATCACGGCAACTGCAATAACCGATCGCTGAAGTTACTCTGGGGTTGTGATCTCTCTCGTTCTCGACCTCATCTCAACAAACCGAAGTTCTGTACACTCTACTCTGTCTTGCTTCAAAAGGAACTATTTGATTGTTCTGCTGAAACTTTGAATCCCCGGGTTTAGATCTGATATAAATTCGTCACTGGCACTCCATGCAAACGAACTATCTAACACACATACACTTTTGCATGCCTATTCAAATCAAGGTCCTTCCATACAGCTATAAAGTGAGCCGACTTCTTCAATCTGTCGACCACTACCCAAATGGAATAATTACCTCTCTGACTTCTCAGTGAGTCCGTCACAAAGTCCATCGTGATGTGCACTCATTTCTACTCTGGGGTCTTGAGAGGTTACAAGAGTCCTCTCGGTTGACAAATGTGCCTTCACTTGTGGACACGTTTGACACTTAGCGACATGATTGGTGATGTCCGTCCTCATCTTGGACCACCAATAGTTTTCACATAGATTCTGATTCACCTTCGTATTACCATGACGAATGTTGTAACTGCTACGATGAGCTTCTGACAATATCTCCTCCTAAGTGCTACATAGTCAGGTCAACACAATCATCCTCGGAACTTTAGTGTCCAGTCTTCAAAAATCTAAAAATCAACCTTTCTCTTATCGGTATCCTCCTGCAGGAGTTTCTGAATGTCTGGGTCTATTAACTAAAGTGTCTTGATTCAAATCTGAGCATCCGGCTCAATTCAGAGGGTGGCTATAAGATTTGGAAGGTAGCCCATCTCAAACTTGAAAACCAAATCTTGAACTTTTCTTCTGTCTTTAGGAGTTGAGTCAATGGTGACGCTAATACTGAAAATCCTTCTATGAACCTTCTGTAGTATTCGGCTAAACCCAAAAAGCTTCTGATCTCTGACACTAACGTTGGTCTCAGCCAATTGATAACTACTTCGATCTTGGTCAGGTCCACAGAGATTTCTTTGCCTGAGATTGCGTGACTTATGAATGCTACATGAGTCCATCAAAACTCGTACTTACTGAACTCAGTGTCCAATCCATGAGTCCTTAGGGTCTGAAGTACCATCCTCAGATGACTCTCATGCTTCTCAGCACTCCTCGAATACATCAGGATATCATTGATGAACATGATCATGAACTGATCAAGGTATTCCTCAAATACTCGGTTCATCAAATCTATGATAGTAGCTGAAGCGTTTGTTAGACCTAATGGCATTACAATACTTTCATAAAGGCCACATCGAGTACGAAACGATGTCTTCCGTAGAACCTCTTTTCTGATTCTCAACTGATAATACCCTGTCCTCAAGTCGAAAGTATCGACACTCTTTGTAACTGGTCACACAATTCATCGATCTTCGGCAATGAACACTTGTTCTCAATCGTCACTTAATCGGATTGGCAATAGCCGATGCACAAATGCAATGAACCATCTTCCTTTTTCACAAACGAAACCGGTGCTCTCCAAAGTGATGCACTAGTACGAGTAAATTCCTTGTCCAATACTTCTCGCATTTGCACCATCAATTCTTTCAACTTAGACAACGACGTCTGGTAAGAAGCCTTAGAGAGTGGCTCTGTCCTGGGTGTTAATTTCATTCACGAATTCTATCTCCCTAGTGATAGGCCTGGCAATTCTTTTGGAACATCTCAGAAAATTTCTATATCATGGTTACATTCTCCACATTTGGTTCCTCAATAGTCGCATCCACTACGGTTGCCAAATAAATCTTAGCAACCTACATCCAGAAACCGGTTGTCTTAAGTGACGAAATAAAAGGGGATCGAGGATCCTCCTCGACTTCCAATAAATTCGAAACCTTCACTTACTAACGGATGAGAGGGTAATATAATACTACCATAATTCATTACAACAAAAGCTCCTCGAGCCATCCTTTTATACATAACATTAAGATCATACATAAGCAACTAGTCCAGTACACTATAATCCGCGATTCTCCTTTTTACAGCCTTATTACAATCACGGGAGTTCTACAACCTTCATTCACCATCTTGTTGCGCTACTATAATAGAAACACCTCAAAAACACTCCTCCCCTAATCGATGCAATGTCGGTCCATTCATTTTCCCTTAGCCATCCTAGTGGCGTCCTCCCTGCGGTAACGGTGCTTACACTCTCCCGAACCTACGCGGGCAGTTCCTTGCCTGATGGCCATGCTGGCCACATTCAAAGCACGCTTTTGATATACTCAGACATTGGGCTGACGCATGCTTCCTTCCATAGATTTGGCACACATTCGATGAGTCCTCTGACTCCTGTCGGGTGATAGTCTGTACCCTTCCTCGCACTAGAGGCCTAATCCAAGCATCCCACTGAATATCCTGCAGCGTGTTCTCTCTGTCCTGATCTATCGGTGGTGGCGGTGACAGCTGCTACAACTCCATCTGCCTGAGTGGACAATCTTTGGCTAGGTGACCTTGCTGGCCACATTTAAAGCGAGCACCGGTCATGAAGTGATACGGGGTTGGTCCATGCCGTCTTCCGCAAGTGACACACAACACTTCAACTCTACACTAGCTTTCTAATTCTATTCCCTCGATTAGGACGAATGGTGTGCTTTCCTTTAGTCGTCGGCTTCTTTCCCAGTCGATTGTCATCTCTGCTAGAACTGAATCTTAACTCGGATGCGGTAGCTTGCTCCTCAATGACAACTCCACGTTGGACCTTAGTAGGTGCGGCAACAACAGCGGTTACGGCACTGGCGGCGATATGAACAGCGGCGGCTCGGTCTTGAGCTTGCTAACCCAACAAGTTCCCAAGGTTTAATAGCACCCGAACGATCCCGTCGAACCTAGGATCGCTTGGTGCTGCTACACTAGTATCGGCCTGGGGCGGTACTCCTTCACTTGCGATGGCCTAAGCCGGCGCTCTACCACCACCATGACCTCTTTGGGTATCGACCCATGTCGGCGTTCCACCCCGAGCAACGGGTCCGATGGTACGCCTCCTAGGAGTCCTTCGCTCCCGATCACTCATGCTACAAGGTCTTTATGGAAACCTGTTTCCTAATTCCAATACCAGATTAGAATTTGAGTGATCCACACAAACAAGCTACCAATCAACTATTTGTCACATGCACTAACAAATTAAAAGTGGCTTTTCCTACTAACTATCCCAAATCCCATCGCACCTTATCACTCCAAACACTAACTTGCTCGATACCACTCAAACGGGGATGTCACGCTCGATCCTCTAGTGCGCGCACATCCCTCTTTGGTCGACAAAAATTTTGCGACTTCCTAGGATAGGTCGCCGACCCTTTCTTTTTATTACACATGTGGAAGTGAATAATAAATTCTCTGACAGTAATCATCTTGGGATAAAAAAGTACGACAACAAATTTTTAAGCAAACATGCTTTCAAATACACACCGAGTCAAATACAAAAGTCTACAGCCACTAGACTTCAAATGATTAACTCTTAAAAAGAAACCTGTCTTATCGACCTACACTTCAGATCCCCCCAACTCGGCTCCGGGTTTTCCACCTTACGGTCTGAAAAATGAAGCCCACAACGGCATGAGATATAAATCTCAGCGAGTTCACTAGCTAAACCCCGATTAGGAGGGTAATACGCCTAAGATGTCTTAATCACGCAAGCATACAATCACAGAGGCTTACCTTGGCCTCAGTTCCTTCCTGCAGATCAGCACAGTTCATATCACAATCATGTGTATATAGCAAATTCACAAACCAATTTGGAACGTCCAAACCAATCATTACTCACATGAGCAAGAATCACAATTTAATCACTACCCACACGAGCAAGAATCACAATTTAATCACTACTCACACGAGCAAGAACTACCAATACAAATCAAAGCAAGAATTACGGACACACGCCGGTCCATCAATTCAACTCAACATGCATTCCAATTAATTAACTATTACTACCCACACAAGCAGTTTTATCCGAAACAAGCCAGGGAAGAAATAACTATTTACCGACACATGCCGGGAATGACTAATAACTACCGGCACACGCCGGGAATGACTAATAACTACCGACACATGTCGGGGAAAGATAATAATTACTGACACACGCCAGGGTTAATTAATAATTACCGACACACACCGGGGTTAGATAAAAATTATTAACGCCCACCAACACACGCTGGGGACGGTTCTCTTAACTATTAACGTCCACCAACACACGCTGAGGACGGAGTCTCTCAATTATCACACGATCATCAAGCATAAACTAAAGGCATGTCACAAACCAACCATAACTCATCAATTTTGCACTTTCTAGCAATCAAAATCTTAAGAACCATCACAAAATCATAACCGGCCCTAACCGGCAGAATAGGCTCACTCGCACGCCTCCAAGTTTAAATCCAAAAATCTAATCAAACGAGTTTGGAAAATTCCCAACTTTGAATATGTTGTAATAGACACATAGAAGAATATTTTTCATGAAGACACCTTATCCCTGATCCTTCTATATTTGGCCCAGTAAATCGTTCAATCCAGTATAAAAATTGTGTCTGTTTTCTAGAAAGACTGTTTTTCGAAATCAGTTTGGTTCGATGCCCAAAAATTGTCCGTTTGGTCTGAAATTTGATTATGTTAAACTAGACAATATGAAAAAAAAAATTGTGAAGAAACCATTTTGAAATTAGAACCCTAAGAATTGATAAAAACCCTTAGAATCCTAAAAGATAACCAGTTCCATCGAAAACTGAGGTTCTGTTTGTTAATGACGGAGCTGATATCTCATCTTTTAAGTCCCTAAAAATCTTGCAAAAAATGTATGTTCTAGCTGAGGGTGTCTAAAACATTTCTGAAGAAGATATTAACCTCAAATTCGTAACCCATTTCGACCCACAAAATTGGCAAACAGCGAGGGTCCAGAAATCTGAACTGCAGGAATTTCACTGGATTCGACTAATTCATTATCAATGATCCTAATCTCACTAATTAGACTACCAATAATCCATTCTAAGGCTAATCTAACCATTCTAGATTATCACTAATCTATACTTAAGCTAATCTAAACAACCCTTAAGCATAATTAACCTACTAGGTAAGGTTTAGTGAGCAAACTCACCGGATTTGCACGCTGATGAGTTCACCGCAATGAGGACGTGAAGGCAAGCGATAAAATAACCCATAGCAACACCAAGCGAGGTCCGGAAGGGCCTAGAAATGCTCCACGAAGCCTCACTGCCTTGCTTGTTTCTTGGCTTCTGTTTGCTGAACCGAGAAAGAGAAACAGCGGTTGAACGGCGAGGAAATGGGCTGATCGGAGCTCCAGCGAGCGGGTGGTTGGCAACCGGCGGCTCCCAAGGGTCAAGGGGGTCTTGTTGGAGGTTGGGATGGGCAAAAGAAGGGCTAGAATGGGAGAAAAATGAAGAAAAACGCGAAACAGGCGGACCAGCGGGCTGACCGACGGACTGGGGACTGGCGGCTTGTGGCTGCCGGATGGGACGACCGGTGGCTTCGTTCGGGGCGAGGCCAAGCTCCATTGAACGGTTTGGATGTGCTGAGAACAACGGTGGGTGGAACGAAGGCTAATTCATCCGGAAAGACCACTTTTAACTCAGATCTTTGTCGAAAGGTTAGCTGGAGCAGAAACTGGAAGAAGAGAAAACTGAGGGGCAAAAAAGCTACGAATTGCTTGGGGCTGAGGAGGGGAGAGGGAGGGATGTGAGGGCTGGTCTCTCTGGTTTCTTTAAGCTCTCCAAGGCCTCAATAATGGAGAAAGCAAGGTGGTTGAGGTAGAAGAAGCAGTTGGCTGAAGAGGACCAACCATTTGGCCACAAAAGTCTTCAATCTTATCCCCATTCACTCATCACATGCCCCCACCACTTCAGCCCTTATCCTCAGCCACTTCTCTCTCCGCAATCTTCCTTAGGAAGCTTCCCAACTTGGCTGAAATGTTGCACCCCTCCAAGGCTACGAATTTTGTACATTTCTTCTTCAATTCCATTCAATTCTTACTCAAATCAATCCAATTGAAGTCCAAACAAATTAGCCAAAGTGTCCACACTTAATCCACATTTTTCCTTGCCCATAGATCCCACTTGACGACCAAAGATGCGACCAAAAATGGTCCCTCGAAGTTCTCGGTCCAAAATGGCCTAACTTTAATTTTTCACCGAAAATCTCGTTTTGTAGAAAAATCTTCGGAGGATGAGTTGACATTCCTAAAATGATTTGTGACATGACAGAACTTCCAATTTCTAAAATCAGATTCAAATTCGCGGTGAATTCAATCTATCGCGATTTTAGCGCAACCTAGGCTACTGGTAGCTTTTAGAAATTTTTAGTGGAAATGACCCGTGGTCGATTTTCTTCAAACCACAATGAACCCTTTATACACATTGGTGACTCTCGGTTGTCGTGAAAATCTCGAGGATTCAAATACGGACATAGGGTACCAAAACGATAGAAAAATCAATCTAGTGCCGATCGACGAGAATTTTGCAATTTAGTGGGATCACCCACGTTTAACCACATATCTCAATCGAACCGACCTATCTCTGATTTCTAATCGATCTTACTGTGCCAAAATGATCTCTGCAGATGAGCATGGTCGAGTAGCTGATTCCTGGTCAAATTCTCAAGTCTATTGCATTAAAATCTCTTAATGACTTCCCCATATAGTCTAGTTATCTCACGAGTGGCCATCTAAGAGAAAAACACTATAGGTGCGTCGATGAAAGGCCTAACTTATCCAATCGAAATCAGAAGCTGAAAAATCAGGATGTCACATCATTACCATCACACAACTCTTAAAAATCTGACTCTTGAAATTTAGACTATCTCGAGAGTTCTTTTGACTATTTGTCTTGAGGCATGAGAGCTTCGCTCTTTTTTCTAATAACATTGCTTGCAATACATGTGCTTTGCAAAGCATCTCTTTTGCTTTTCAATGAATTGTCTTTTGGATGACCATTGATTTTGTTTTTCTTTGCAATTTCATGGGCATTGGCCTTGTTTTTACTAGGCACACTGCATTTTTATACCCCATAGTTTTTACTCTCTTTAAAGTATCTAGGACTCTTGAGTGGTATTTATAAATACAAAGGTAATCAACGTTCTCGATTTTGTTGATAAATCACCTACCTTGCCCTAGTGTGGGGATATAATCATCACCTGGGGTTACAAAATAATTGCATAAGGCTCAAATTGGCTAAGTAATGGATAATTGTGTTTGGGTAATAAACGGAATGCTCTTCACCACTTTGAGATGCTTCAAGCTTCCATGAAAATTCCCTAGAGCTAACACAAGAAGATTGATGCAAGTGAAAGCAATAAAATCTCTCTTGATCTTTTATTCTATAATTTTGAATGAATACCCCCTATTATGCCCCAATATAGGGTTATTCTTGACATGGTTATTTTGGAAATACTCATTATTTGGCTCAAAGTGGCTAGTAAGGGATGTCAATTGTGTTTGGGATTTAGAAAGAAATGCATTTATCATCTCAGTCCATGTATCCACTGTGAATGAATCATATGCCCTAAGACATGGTTCTTTTCACTCAATTCTCTTAAGGTGTGTATAAGGACGTGTTTGGCAAAGGGTTGCCTATCATCATTTTAGGCACTACCACTTAGCATGTATAATAATCCTTTTCAAGTTTTCGAAAATATCAATTGGATAAATTGCTCTCCTAGGGAATTAAGAAATGAAGAATATTTTTCAAAAAAATGTTCACTTGAGACTTTTGAAATCAAGGTTGAAAGAAATTTGTAGACAAAACAAGCTTTATTTAGCACAGGGGTTCACTTCTATAGTTATAACTAACTCTTTTGGCGTTCCAAGAGACTGGGCCACTTCTAAGTTCTAAAGATTTTGTACTCCTGAGATTGATCTCCCATGGATATGTAGAATCTTCTTCAGAGATCTTGTAAAATGAACAAATATGCAGATGCAATATGTATGAATGAGATATATGATACAAATATCCTAAAGTGTTCAGATTCAATCCAAAAGCGGTTCAAAAGCTTTTCACTTTATTCATGGATAATATTTCTTGACACCTTTAGCATTTATAGGCCTTCGCAATTCTTGGCCATCCATTTATATAAGAATTAGTGCTCCACCAGGCAGCACCTTCCTTATAGTATATGGACCTTTGTAGTTCGGAGTGAACTTCCCACGAGGATCTAGAATGATAGGTAGGACCTTTCTCAAGACAAGATCGTTGATCTTAAAATGTCTTGGTCTGACTTTGCGGTTAAACGACTTGCCTACTCATTTCTAGTAGCTTTGTCCATGGCCTAGGGCTTTTACTCTCTTTTCATCAATCATATTGAGTTGTTTAAACCTTTGTTAAACCCATTCAACTCCAGAGAGCTTGACTTGCAAATGTGGAACTCTCCGAGCAATTCGTCCATTATCTTGTTGTTCAAGTTTGATCCATTATCAATGATAATTGTGACATCCCAAAATTTCAATCATGTTTTCTATTGAATAAATAGGGCATTTCATTGACCCGCCTATAGGGCTGTTCTCAGAGCTGATTACTTTCGAGATAACTAGACTATCTGGGGAAACAATTAAGGAATTTTAATGCAATAGACTTGAGAATTCGACCAGGAATCGGCTATTCGACCGTGCTCATCTTTAGAGGCCATTACGGCACAGTTAAAAATCGATTTGAGATCAGAGATAGGTCGGTTCGATGGAGATGTGTGGCTAAACGTGGGTGACTCCACTAAATTAGAAAATTCTCGTCGACCGGTACTAGACTGATTTTTCTATCATTTTCGTACCCTATGTCCGTATTTAAATCCTCGAGATTTTCATGACAACCGAGAGTCACCAATGTGTCGAGTGGGTTCATTGTGGCTCGAAAAAAATCGACCACGGGTCATTTGCACTAAAAATTTCTGAAAATTACTCAGTAGCCTAGGTCATGCTAAAATCGCGCCGAATTGAAATTAACCTCAAATTTGAGTCCGATTTCTGAAATTGAAAGTTCTGTCATGTCACATTAATTCTAGGAGCGTCGACTTAGTCTCAGAAGATTTTTCTGCAAACCGAGACTTTTTGGGAAAAAATCGTCTTAGGGCTGTTTTTGTCCATAAAAAGTTAGGGACTGTTTTTGATCTGGCAATTGGGTTGCAAGTAGGATCAATTGGTGAGGAAAAATACCAATTGGATCGGTGAGGTGTCGATTGAATTTATTGAGGTCGATTTGTGTTGAATTAAGCAAGAACAAGTGTCCAATTAAAGATGAAGCTAAGCAAATTCGTAGCCCCCCACCACCTAGGGCTTTTGGACCATTTCAAGTGTCCAAAGATGGACCTTGGTGGCTGATTTTAGTCCAAGAAAGACAGCTGGTGGTGGTGGATGGTCAAGGGGACCATGGGATGAGGTAAGACCAAGTGGTGGCCCCCTTGCATCCTTATCTCCTCTTCCTTCCACAAGGTCGGCCGACCAAGCTTCTTTCTCCCCTCCATCCAGCCGTTTGACGCCCCAGCAGCCAGAAAGACCGCCGGAGCAGCTAGCCGCCCGGCCGGTCGCCGCCTCGACTGCCGTGATGCCGCTGCAGCTCGTTATTTCCTTCCTCGCCTCACGCGCGCCTCCGCGCCTTGCCCGTGTGACCCCACCGTCTAGCCTAGTTGTTTTGATTAACTCAGGCAGCTGTGAACTGCCTCCGACCTCCGTGAGTCCCCGCTTGAACCTGGTTTGGCCCTTTCAACCTTCCTTGGTCCATCCACGCCTTAAACCGAGCTTGTTGCACTCTTTTCCAGCCAAGAACATAAGTTAGAATTGTGGGTTTCCAGCAGCCTTCGGGCCCATTTTGAGGACTTTCCCGGCCCCGAAAGTTAGGCCCGCTTTGGAGAGAAGTGAGCCCCGTTGCGTCCCCGGCGATTTGAGCCAATCGGATCGCAAAACAAGTGAGTTTAACTCACTAATCCTCGCTTAGTAGGTTAATGACACTTAAGAGTTGATTAGATTAAGTTAAGTATGGTTAGGTGGTTAGTTAGATTACATTAGTGAAATTTAAATATTTGCTTATGCATGTTAGGTGGATAGTTAGTGCAATTAGGGCCTAGACAAGCTCTAGTATTTATCTAGAGTGACTTGAAAATTTTCTGGGTCCGTTTTGGCGTTCAATTAGGCTTTTCCGAGCCTAAGTTGATTTATTGGCATTTATTTAATATTTTACGTAATTATTTAATTATTTACTTATTTTCCGAAAATTTGACCGGGATAGTCGGTGACCGAAATTTTTGCTGATTGTAGTGGTGCAATCTATTTATTTAATTGAGCTTTAATTTGTGCTAATTTTGCATGATTGTGATTTTAAGATTATATTCCTAAATTAATTAATTTTGGTAATTAATTAGAAAATTACCGGGCGTCGATCTATAGCGCCAAAAATCTATTTTTGGACTGTTGAAAGAAGTGAGAGGATTTAAAATGAAATTATTGTATTTTGGCTAAGGCCAACCATGTACCCACACACGAGTATTTTGTCGGGTATGACAAAAGTTGAGAAATCAGTGGTTGACTAAAGTAGTATACTATATATGCTCGGTGACTCAATATGTCATCTTAGAGAAAGGACTGTATGCAATCGGCTCGGTGACTCGATAGGTCATCTTGGAGAATGAATATTATATTATATCGGCTCGATGACTCGATAGGTCATCTTGGAGAAAGGAAGATATACTATACCGACTCAGTGACTCTATATGTCATCTTAGAGAAAGGATGGTATGCAATACTAGCTCGATGACTTGATAGGTCATCTTAGAGAAGGAACAGTACATTACATCGGCTCAGTGACTTGATAGGTCATCTTGGAGAAGGAACGATGTGCATTTATTTAGCCCTTGAGGCAATCTACTATCTATCTTTCAGCTTAGAGTAAGCTGTCCGCAAGGTGGTCGGACTTTGTAGATAGTATTGTTTTGATTAGGTGATGGTCCGATGACATGGAATCGACTGAATCGATTGATCGATGATTCGATCTATAGTGATTGATTGGGTGCCTAGTGAATTGAATTGACTTGTAGGAAGGAATTAAGGCCAAGGTAAGTTTTTTGACTCGTGATTGTGCATAGGCAGCCCTTAGGGCGTATTTGCTTCCTAGTCGGGTCTTAAGGGGTGGAACTCACTAAGACGTCGTCTCACCCCATTGTGGGATAACATTTTAGGCCTGTAGATGGCAGCACCTCCCGCCCCACCCGATCAGTTTGGTCAGCCTAAGAAATTCACCGAAATGAGTTACCACATTTCTATACATGGACACCCTGAGGGTCTCGAGTATGTGCTGGTGAAATCCATCGTCTAGGTGGATACGAGCTTACCCCACAAGGTGCCCCATCATTACCGGTCATGGTATCACCATTATCATAATGGCCAAAGGGTGGGCCCTATACCGGAATGTGAAGTACCTCTGCGGATTTTAGAGGTGGCGTTCGGGAAGGGGACAACAGATCCCAAGGGAGGATCGGTGGTGGATGCGAAGGATCCCAAACTCGAGGGCGATTCTGACTCTCCGGTGTACTCAGTCATGGGCTCTAGCTGGAGCGAGGAAGAAGGAGAGATCGTCGAGGAGGAGGACTTGAAGGAGGACCCAGAGGAGGACCCGGAGGAGGATCCAGAGGAGTACCCTGAGGAAGATCCAGATGAGGATTAAGACGCCACCCATGTCTGCAAACTTTGTTTTCTATGCTGGTTGTTGTAGGACCTGAAGTTGTGTTTGTATTGTAATATATACAACTTTGGTTGCTTGTATATAAGTATGTGGTTTTTCAGGTTCAAAGTTTTAGTTCTACTTTTCTATCCCATTGTTTTATTGTTTGGGATTATTTATATGCTTTCGCTTGCGTATTAAAAATGAACGGATCGGCGATGCGTCCTGGGACGTCGCTATTAAATCGACCAGGTGAGGGATGGACGTGCGCTCGAGGATCGAGGCGTGATAATGATCACCTAGGAAACTCCATATCTATCGATGATATCATGATGGATGAACTTTGCCATGCTTTTTGCAGTGACGTTGGCATAAGAATTGACTTCAATCCATTTGGTAAAATAATTGATGGCCACTAAGATAAAGCGATGTCCATTCGGCGCCTTAGGATTGCTTGGTCCGATGATGTTGATGCCCCACATCGAGAAAGGCCATGATTCAAATATCTGATGCAGTTCATCAAGAGAAGTATTGATTTTGTCTCCATAGACTTGGCATTGGTGACAACATCTCACATGTTGGATACAATCGACTTCCATGGTCAATCGGTAGTAACCTAGTTTCATGATTTTCTTGCCAAGAGATGACTATTGACAAGAGGACCACACTCTCCTTCATGTATCTCTTTCATCAGTAGTTTGGCCTCTTGTACGTCTACGTGCTTCAGTAAAACTAAATCGAAAGACCTTTTATAAAGGGCTTCTCCACTGCGAAAGAATTTGGATGCCAACTTCATTAGGTATTTTCAATCATTGGTTTGACTCCCTTGGGGAAATTTACCTTCTCGAAGGTAATTCATGATATCGTTATGCTAGGGCTGACCATCAGGTTCTTCTTCAATCATTATGCAATAAGCGGGCTTCTTCAAGATATCAATCTATAGGGGATCAATGCTCAAGCCGTCGATTATTTGCAACATTGATGATAAAGTCACTAAGGCATAAGCAAATTGATTTTGTGATCTTGATAGATGAAAAAAGGAAATTTTGTGAAATTACTTGACCAGGTCTTTGAGATATTCTTGGTAAAGAATCAATTTTGAGTCTCATGTTTGCCATTCACCTCCCGTCTGGAGGATAATGAGCGCGGAATTACCAAAGACTTGAAGCTTTTTGATTTTCATATCAATAGTTAGCTGCAGACCAAGCATATAAGCTTTATATTCAGAAATATGGCAAAAGAACACCCCAAGTGCCAAAACTTGGCACAAATGGAACACTTAAGTGCCAAAATTTACGAAAGTGCCACTTAAGTGCCACTTTATGAACAAAAGGGACACTTGAGTACTACATTCGGCGAACCCCGCCAAAAATCCTACGTGGCAATATTTTATTAAATTTATTGCTTACGTGGTTCGCCGGAAGGCTGACTTAGCAAAACACACACAAAAACGACATCGTTTTAGTATAATTCGAATTTTAATATAATAATTAATTAAAATAAATTTTAAAAGAATTAATTAATTAAAAAAAAGGATGGGGAGGAGGAAGAGGGAGGCAACCGATGGGAGAGGCTCAGCCCTCGCCGCTGCCGCCTCCTTGCCATCGCCGGAAAAGGTGAAGGAGGGTCGGCCGGGGCTGCCGAGCTCGGGTCGGGGGCCGGCGACCCCAGTCAAGGGCCTAAGTGGGTGGCGGCCCTTTGTTTGGCTGGGCGAGGGCGGCAATCCTCGCCGAGATCTAGGGGACAGCCGCGATCCTTGCCCCCGGATCTAGGCAAGGGCGCGCAGGCCCTCACCGCTGGTCGGCCGGGGTCGTCGACCCCCGGTCAAGGCTCAACGGCCCCGATCAACCCTCTTTCATCTTTCGGTGACGGTGGGGAGGCAGCGGTAGCGAGGCTAAGCCCGTAGCCGTTGGCTGCCTCCCTCCTCATCTTCCCCACCTATTATTATTTTTTAAAATAATTTAATTAATTATTATATTAATTGTTTATCATGTCAACATCAAAACGACATTGTTTTGGCACTGTTTAGCCACATTAACGTGTAAAACCACGTCGTTTTGCACTAACCTCGCCGGAAAATTGCCACGTCGCGTTTTAGCCAGATTTTCTTGCCATTGGCACTTAACTTATCCATTTTGCTCCATTTTTTGTACTTAAGTGTCACTTTCGTAAGTTTTGGCAGTTAAGTGTTCCTTTGCGCCAAGTTTTGGCACTTAAGTGTTCTTTTGCGCCAAGTTTTGGCACTACTAGTGTCGTTGTGTCTCAGAAATATTATTGGTATAAGCGAATACCAACTTCGCAACCACTTGGTGATATTGATCATCTAGGGATATTAGAACTACCCTATTGCCAGAACTAGAATGGTTGATAGCACCATCGAAATACATGGTCCACTTGTCATGTGAGACTAGATGGATCCATTCATCGACTTCGTCTCAGTCATCAAACTTCTCGAGGTTTTCAGCTAACATGTCAGCTATGACTCGTCACTTGACGAACTTCTGTGTCATTCTTCGAATAACAAACTTAAAGAGTAATATTTGCCATTTGGCGAGCCTTCCTACCAATGTAGGTTTCTCCAAAAGATATTTAATCGGGTTGTTCTTAATCACCAGCATTATACGATGATGAAGAGTATATTGCCTCAATTGGTGTAATACCCGAATCATGGCTACACATGTCTTTTCCACCTCTAGATATCGGACCTCAAAGGTAGTGAACTTTTTACTAAGGTAGTATATGGCACACTCTATCCCATCATTTGATCATTTTTACGCCAACATGGCTCTCAAAGACTCTTTATGGATGGTGAGATATAAGATTAGAGGCATGTCTTGAATAGGTGGTACTAATACAAGAGATTCTGAAAGATATCGCTTAAGTTCTTTGAAGGATTTTTGGCATTCTTCATCCTACTTGACTTTGGCGTTCTTTTTCAACAACTTGAAGAATGGCTTAGTGGTTTCTGAAAGTTGGGAGATGAATCTCGTAACATAGTTCAATCTTCCTAGTAGACTTCTGACTTCTTTAATAGTAGAGGGAGGTTTTAGGTCGTATATAGCCTTCACCTTGGAAGGATCTATCTTGATGTCCTTGTTACTAACCATAAATCCGAGGAGCTTCCCAAACTTTGCCCCAAATATGCATTTTGCAGGGTTAAGCCTCAATTTGAACTTCCTCAATCGATCAAATAGTTTTCTCAAGACTTCAACATGGTCTTCACATTGTCTTGACTTTGTAATCATGTCATTAGTATAAACTTCAATCTCTTGGTGCATCATATCATGGAACAACGCCACCATATTGATACGTTGCCCCAACACTTTTCAAGCCAAAGGGCATAACTTTGTAGTAAAATGTTCCCATGGAGTGATAAAAGACGTTTTAGTCTTGTCCTCCTCTTTCATCCGAATTTAGTTGTAGCTGGAGAATCTGTCCATGAAGGAGAATAGCTCGAAGCAGTAGTACTGTCAACCAAGACATCGATATGTGGCAAAGCAAAGTCATCCTTAAGACTTACCTCATTTAGGTCACAATAATCAACAAAAACTCAGACCCGTCCATCCTTCTGCATGACTGGGACTATATTGGTAATCTAATTAGTATAATGGGTGACTTCGATGAAATTCACCTTCAATAGCTTCATAACCTCCTCCTTAATTTTCTTAGACAACTCGGATTTAGTTTTCTGAGCTTCTGCTTCTTGGTTGGAATATTAGGATTGAATGGTAATGCATATTCCACGATTTAGGGATCTAAATCCGACATATCAGCATAAGATCAAGCGAAGACATCTTGGTATTCTTTCAAAAGCCCAATTAATCTATCGGCATCTGTTTGAAAAAGACCTGCCCCAATCTTGTTTTCTTTAGGGTTTTTTGAATCTCTTAAATTTACGGTGAGTGGTTGCTTGGTAATAGGAGCTTTGGATTCTTCATATTTGAGCCATTCTCTTTCAATAACTCAAGGGTCATCTTCATTCTCTGAGCCGGAATTATCAGGTTTGCCAAAATCTCTTGAATGCGAATCCGAGCCATGCAAATGACTATCATAATTTTAAATGTCATGCCTGAGATGTAATAAAAAAATGGTTAGTATGTTAATATAAATGAATGCAATGTATGCAAATGTCATGGAAAACTTGTTTTGGAATTTCGGGTTTTCGAAAAATTTATTAGAAACTCGCCCTCATGTCATCGGACATCATTGTTCCACTAAAATGTTTTGAAACTATAGATCGTGTGAAGGCCCAGGCCTCAAAGCTTCATCACACGACTAGATTAGGATACCACACATGTCTATTAACAAAAGTGTGCGTGCTTTATTGAATCTAAAATGATAAGGGTGTATTACAAAGTATACTATCTTGGATCAACGGCTCAAGATCCAAGCATTTACAAAGAGGACAAATGAAAGAACAACTTGAACAAACGAATTGAGCAAATGGAAAAATCCCTCGTAAGGGAGAATTAATGGAATGAGAAATTATTAAAGCATTTCTTTTACTACACCAAGGGAGAAGTGGGCGTGCTTCCAATTGGTTTAACGACATCAATTATGATCGCATTCATAGTTCCAAGACGGTAGACTCCTTCATACTTTTGGTGCAGCATCTCTAGAAACCATAATCCTTTTATCAAGCAGGCTTTGAAGTTTGACCTTAAGGACCAAGCAATTATCAACATCATGTCATTTTTCTCCCTTGTGATACATGCACGCTTTGGACATATCAAATCCAGTAAACTTCGGGGGTTTTTCTTTGAACTTCTTCAGCCACCAGTCTCTCTTCTAAAACCATAGGCAATAATTGAGAGAGTGGTCTTGGTAAATGTGTAAACTGACAAGCCGAGGTATGCTTATGTGGCTTCTCATTGAGATTATGATGCAGTTGAACATGAACCACGTCCATCATATCAAGACATCTTTGATTACATTATCTAGTCCTAGAAGATAGTTTAAGTTTAGATACTTGTTCTTCCTAAGCTCGTTTTCTTTTACCCTTTGAATAAAAGCCAATCGTCTCTGACAAAGAAAATGATGATAATTCATAGCCATTTAATTTACACGATCCATAAGACGCATCATTATCCCATGCATTTCATTTACTTGGTTAAGAAGATCTTTAGGAGTGGTTGCAGTTTTAGTCGGAAGCAATGGAGTTACGAATGGTTCAAAATCTGTTATTGTGGCAATTATTTTGTCAAGTTGATTTTCCAAATTAGTTACTCGCACTTGAGTGTCTTTATTCTCCATCCTTGTTTAAGAGAAAATCCCTATAATACAGCGTCTTTCAGCTGTTTTTTAGTTCCTTTTCAAGAAAAAAAGCTCAAATCAGTATATGAGTCGAGAGAAATCAAGAAAATACAAAACCTTGTCAACTTTATATTTTCTTGAGACAAATTAGTGATAAGAAGCGTATATGATCCCAGTATCAAATAGCAACCCTTCATCAAATTTCTTCAAAAGAAATTATACAATTGAAAATGATGACGACAAATAATTAATTCAGGCCCCCTTTTTCTAAAAGTTAAATGAGAATGAGAATCTTCATGAATTTTGTTGATTACATCGAACAATTACAAGGGAAATAGAACCTTGGATTCTTGAAGCTTACAAAGTGGTTCGACTTTACATGCAACATGAAAATGGATACAAGGAAATCTCAATGGAAATGAGAGAAATACAAAGGAAATCCCTTTACAAGAAAAAAAAAATCAGATAAAAAGCTTAAGGACTGGGTGGGATCGTACGGAGACACTTGTTATCATGGACTAACCGTTCCTCATCGATCAAGGCTTTGTTTTTGTGCTCCTCAACATGAGATTATCGAAAACCTAGAAGCATGGGAATATCAGGCAATTGAACTTTGAGTTCAAGTTATATTTGACGCTAGATATAATCAATGGTAAGTGACGAGTCATCATCTCTCCCTCCAGGTTAGCTTCATCAACGGCAACCATGTAATGCGAGGAATGGGAATACCAAATTCCAATAACGGCTTCGACATGGCCAATTTGGTTTTCCTCGATGATCTCATCATGGTAATCAATATGGTATAACCCCAACTTGAGGATTGGCAGGATCATTTGAAGCGCGCGATATTGGCGAAGCATCCTTAATGGGTAATACAACATTAAACCCATCAATCCCACGAGGGCATCTCGAGATTCCCAATCCATCGGACATGTCATTGGATTAAGCTTGGGGTAAGATTCTTGAGAAAATGGAACCATACGGAGAAAGACTGTAATGGAAAAAAATTCATTTCTTTGGTGAAACTTAAGAATAGGATGATGGTATTTCACGACATTGACAATTCTCATGTGGGGCAAATTCTTTGATATGTGAAAAGAGCCAAATTTACAAAAGTCCTAATGGGGCTTTAAGAGTTCCTCGACCACTCATTTTGAAATGGTTAAGAGACATGAAAGTTTCGGCAAGAATCATGTGTGTAAAACAACTAAAGGCGCACACTTGACTGACAATATGAGTGACTAATGGATCCATCGTTCTTTAGGTATGCGGGAACACCACAGAGCTTAAGAATATGAGAAGAAAGACATGAGGAATGTGGTTCCCAACTTTAGGCTCTAGGTTAAGAAGGTGTTGTTCAAGGAATGTATAGGTCATGAAATTGGAATTTCCTTTAAGAATAGCCCTGGTTTTGTTGGTAGAGACGTTGAGGAATTGACTTTGGAGAGAGATTGGACCTTGACCGATAGGAGGGCTAATGAACCCTAAGGAAGCTTTGTCTAGCCCAATAGCTTCCCGAGACTCTTCAATTGTAAGGGTTAATTCATATCGATTAAACACGAAGGTGGAAGTCATGGGATTCCAGAAATGGGCCAATGCCTTCACTATCGCAATAGGAGGCTCGACCTTTAGCAAGGTCAGGAGGAAACCTATACACTTCTCCATGTAATCTTGATGTCTTGGGTCGAGATTCTCCCATATAGCCTTGAGGTTCCCTGGGATCGGGACAATGTTCAATTCAGTGTTACCCATCTATACCTAAACCTAAAGGGGCATCCATGATTAAAACCTATCGTCATTGAAATATAATGTGCATAAATAAAGTACGGAAAGTAAGAAGACAACAACGATAAGAAAGGAACGATGTCTTACCTACCAAACACATGGCAAGCGCAAATCACATGTCACATGAAACTGTGAGGTTTCAACGCCTAAGGTAAGGGTACTAAAGGCTTAAGGTCATCATACCAAAAGATAAAAATCATTTACCCACCACTACCATTGTCGGCCAGTGCTATTTTTATCGATTGGGATGAGCGAGTTTATGTAACTAATAGATTACCACGAGTATTCACTCACGGATTTCACCCATAAACCTTCCTAAGGTCCTAAATTGGGCGAGCGGGGTTTTAGACCGCAGTAATATGTACAGTGTCGTACTAGAGCTCGTAAACACGCATTTAAATTTAAACATCTAGCACTTCAATATAAATCCAATACATTCATACATCCATACTCCACCTACAAAACAAAGGGTTTTCAAGCACACCTCCCCTTATGACTCCCACCAACAAGAACATTTAACAAGTTATTAGCGACTAACTTGGTTTTCCATGCGACTTTGACACGCAGGTGATCCTACACAAGACTAGTTAGCTAAACACAACAACCATTTTTTTTTGGCTTCAAGTCCTCTTAATCTAGTAACCAATCTCCAGGGAAGTCACCAAGCCTATTGCGACCTGATCTCTGCCTTTGCGACCCTCTGGGGATAAGGGAAGGAGGGGAACGTCAAATAGTTCCCTCACAGTCCTCAACCACAAGAGTGTCATCACCTCATCCCCCCATATGAACCTCTTGTGAGTTCATTTAATTGCAATCGCGAGCTCCCTCAAGCTCGTACCTCGCGTGACAGCGGAGTGTGGTGATCCATACCCACACGGGCAACACACCTTGAGAGAAGAGGTCAGGTGTGGATATTGGATTTAAGGGTTAATTTACCATGGTAGCCTTCCCTCTAGTACTCCCTTTCCTAAGGATATCATCACTTTATCCGTTAGGATTTTTCCACAACGAGTATTCGAAACCATGGTGAGTTTCATCAAAATTCATACCCCTTACGACGGATTTATTTATACGGTGTAGTTATTTTTAGACAAACTAAAAATAAGACAGGAATCACCACTAGTCTCGTTTTTTGGGGATCAGCTAGAAAACTCACTTGAGGATCGGAAGTGTTCCCTCGATTCCTACGCAACCAGTTATCTAGGTTCGGGGACTTGGGTTACGCCAATATTTCTATTAGTATCCTTTCGGTACCTAACATTATGTTGTGTTCAAGTAAGGTGTTCAAGTAAGGTGTCCATGCATTCCTTCTTCAATTTTTCAGGATCGTTTATCCTAAACTAGGTGATCATGCATAGTTGGTCGTTTTCATACTATTCTATTTCTAGGAAAAACGAAAATAAAACCATCAATTAAATTGAAATTGCGAGACAGTAATTAAACAATTAAGGAAAGTAGTAAATTTATCATGCAATATGAGGAAAAGATAAAGAGAAATGAAACTAAAGGACAAAAAAGAAAAGAACCCGCAACTCATCGGGCTTTTTACAAATAATAGTAACCCAAGACATATATTGGCGATGAATAGTACAAAAGCATGGTTGGATTGGACATCGACCTTTTATCGTCTTTGCATCATCTCTATCTTCGAGATCCTAATCTAAACCTAGTCTAAGAATTGTAACTTGGTACATACAATCAAAAGAGCAAGCATACACGTCAAAACAACCAAAAGTATGACATCATGCCAAGGTCAATCAATTGAAGGAAATTCAGTTAAAAAATCAGATTTGGACCTCAGGGTAGGCCATTGTAGATCATGTGTAGGTCCCTCTAAGACACCTACCCAATTCATTTAATGACTTACAACCATTATTGACCAATTGTATTCTCGCACGGTCAATAACACTTATAAGTCCCTAATGAGGCATTCTATGCGATTTCAAAGATCTACCCTTGGTATCATGCATCGACCTTAACATACATCTAGAAGTCACGTGCATGAACATGAAGTAAGCACACAAGCAGGTCTTTTGGACCTTAAACATGCATTTCTATTGAGTGATGTGATTATATGTATGATGGTATATGTGATATTTAAAAGACATGCTTGAAATCATCGATATCAAGAAATGAAAGTTTTTAGGAGAAAGTGATATATCAGTTATGGAATGCATTTAATTGCCAAAGCTAGCTCAAGGCTCGTATAAAAAGCACTCACAAACATCACAGACATTTTAAATATTGTCCAAACTGTGACTTTCGCAATGTCAAATCGGAATTCAAAACCATTTGAAAATATTTTGGACTTAGGAACATCTAATCTATGGAACGCACTTACTCGGGTCTCGCATAAATACACTCACTAGCATTGCGGGTATTTTAAATATGATCCAAACCATGATTATTCCTAGGTCAAATCAAGCTTTGGAAAGAGTTTTCTCAAAAAAATTCTTTTTAGAAACATCACATGTACCAAAGCAACTTCAAGGTGCAATTTAGAATATTTATTCATTTGAAAATTGTTTAATAATGAACTTCAAAAGATTTGAAATAACTTTCATGAACATGACATGTCTTGATTCGAAATACAAATTGTAATGGCTAAAATAAAACCTCGAGGTGGGTGAATATGTGATTTTGCGGAAATGAAAAATAAATATTCCAGCGAGACAACTTCCGATGAAGTGCTCAGATTTTACCGGTGCACAATTTTATTACAGAAAATTAAAAGAGTAAGGGATAGAGAATTGCATACTCAAGATTATAGTGGTTCGGCTTTTGCAAGCCTATGTCCACTCTCCCGCGCTATAGCCAATTGGCTGGAATCCACTGATAAGAACCGATCAAAGGTTACAAGATCTAAGCTTTGAACACTCAAGCTCGTGTTTAAAACTCCTTACACCCTCTCGACCTCTAAAAGGTTACACAATTTCATTCACAAAGACGAATGTATGTGATCACAAAGCACTCTTCAGACTTTGGAATTAAAGGCTTCAATTCTCGTGAATGCGAGTTTTGATTCCTTTAGCTTTGAAATCTCCTCTTATACTCCTCTTAGTCCAAGCTAACCGTTGGACATATCTCCAAGAGGACTTATCCAGCCAATCTACCCATTAGTCTTGGATCTAGTTGAGAAGATCTAATGGCTTCAAGATCGTCGAGGTTGATGCTTCCCATAATATCTACCACTCAGACAGCAGTTTGGGTTTTCATAAGTCGAGTGCTTCAACTTGGAAAGAATGTTTCGCCTCAAGTATATCATTCCAGGAAATCCAAATCTTTAAGAGATTCTTTTCTTTGGAACTCCTTAAATATAGGGCAAGGAATCCAATCAATCGCCACTAGCTGTTGCACGAGGATATTATCTATTTTCTAGACGTTTGATAGAACATAAAAGGAAGGAAATAATTAAGCCACAACTCTGGTTCTGATTGATAATGCCTAATCACATCCCATCAGACTATCCATCGTTGTCCTTGATTATCATAACATAACACAATCTTCATCATAGGCAATCAAAACGTTTTGATAAGTCTTTGAGTCTGATTCTCTGAGTCTGATGATACGTAGCAAAGTTTCAATCAGAACTTCTTGATCAACCAATTGCTCTAATAATATCACCTGGAAATTGTTTCATCAAAATCATTGAACACTTATGGAAATGTTTTGTCAATCTTCAAAATCAATTTGGGAAATTTTCTCAACAATCTCCCTCTTTTTGATGATGACAAAACTTTCCAAGCAAAACTTAATAAAATATTTTGAAAAGATTTATAAATCAAATAGCTCGATTGAAATCAAGATTTTAGATAAGGCACAATGCGAATTCTATAAGAATTTTTGCTGATATAGTAAAGATAATTACAAACTTCTTATAATCAAGCTAATCAGAGTGAATAAGATTTGTATAGAAACTTTGATTAAGGAAGTTCAAGATAAAAATAAATTCAAGAAAACTTCTTGTTTTTATATAGCTCCCCCTAAGCAAGATCATGAAAGATCTTCAAAATCTCATGTTGCATTTAGCGTTATGTTTTTCCTATATTCTCTCCCCCTTTTTGTCAGCATCACAAACGAAACAATAATAATGGAAGGAGTATCACATAAAGAATATGCATCTTCACACAATCTTCAAAATATATTTGACATGAAACGTAATTTTCCGAAACAATACCTTATAGATGCTACGGTGAACATAAAATATAAGCAATATAGCTCATGTTCTTGTAGAATCAAACAACATATACATCAATATATATCAAAGATCATGGATATAATATATAAATTTCACTACATTTTGTCATAATAAAACGATAATGGAAATATGAGATTTATAATGACAAAAAGTAAGGGAAATATGAAATATTCTAACCGGATCATGTAGAACTTTGCAAGTTCTAACATACATTATCTTTTCTTCCATAATCAATAGGAGGTAGAAATTAGATTGACTTAATCAGGATTTTGTCACATTTGATTTATGCTCACCCTCAACTTGATGCCTTTTTTTTTTTTTCAAATGATTATGTGTGGCACCCCCGAACGGCCCCCGATCCACTAGGGTCGCCACAGTGCATTCGCCTTTCTCTTGACCTGATAATATATTATTCTGATACCAAAGAATTATAATAGATCACTAAGTCCTGGGGGTTTATATCTTTTAGATCGGTCCCTGCGCAGTTTATATAGCAGAAGTGCATCCATCAACTTCCCTTCCTTGTAAATTTAAAATGATGCACACCCACTAAACATATTTATAAGTTAAAGCCGAACACTTTTATTTACATAATTAGATTGACGATATAGGTCAGTACAACAAAATGCCGAGGTTTTCTATACTCGGCTACTTCCAAAAGATATCTGACCATTCCAGCAGATTATCTACAAAAGTCCATCACTAGTGTCAGCGTCCAAAAAATGCTTCCTCTGCTGTCCTTCATCCTTGGTCACACCCACCCGTCCGGTCCATCAGCTGGCGGCGGTGGCAACGGCCCTAGTATATCTCCATCTCGACAGACAAAGACTGTAAGAAACTCCTAAAGTACTAGGCTGGCGGGAGAACCAACATCAAACGCTACTAGCACCCATACTTGTATGAAAACCAGCCCTCGTACCTCGGGATGTTGATGCTCCGACAACTCACACTGTAGGTCGACTAGAAGTCCATAAAATGAATCGGGAGATACAGATAGCAGAGGCATGATATCTAGTCTGAAATGTTAGTCCCCAAAAAGGGGTGAGTACAACCACCCCGCAGTTGAAAATCTACTAAGCTACACCATGCAAGCCATGACAATCCAAGTTCATGCAAGATAGATAAACCGAGTAGTCAAAAGAATATGTATGCATCGAATCAGTAAAACTTTTGAAAGCAATAGCAAATGCAGTTTAAAAATCAGAATGCATCATTTCAATCTCACACAAGTCCCGATTATAGAGCCAAACTATAACGACACGTCCCATACCATGCCATAATAATTTAGTCCCACAATCAGGCACAATTATTAGCAAGGTCGTTGTTTTTAGAAAAACTCAATTCATTTTCATTTCCCTATGTATAGCCCAGAGGACCAGTGTTTGCGTCCCTCCGAGATTTCGCATCCAACCTAGTATCGCGAAAGCCTCCGACATTCAGCCACTAGGGCCACCGGGTATCCAGAGCGTGTTACGTTACACCTCCGAGCATCTCGCATCCCACCTAGCATCACGAGGAATCGACGGGGCTCACCATGAAAATGGTTACCCCTACCCTCCGGATTTACGTACCGACGTACAACCGGGCATCCCGACACTCCCGGGGGACCTCCGAGGTACTACGGACCCCAGGCATCCAGCGGCATCGTCTCATGCGATCCTATGGGCATCCCGACACTCCCGAGGCATCGTCAACTCAAAGGTCCGACGGCATCAATCACAACACATCTCAACCATGGTGTCTCAACCAAATCGTTTCAATGCCAAAACATTTTCAATGTAATGACAAGCTTTGAAATCATAAACCAAAACGTTTTTGAATCATCAATGAACAAAACTCAGTAATAAAACATCAAGCCCGTAGGTCTATCCAAACCATCCAATGCATCTTTTAAAAAAATCATGTGTGATTCTATAAATCATGCTTGCAATTCTCATACAAAATTGAAAAGAGTTATCAAAATAGAATTTGACTTCAGCATATTGACAAGTCTAAACTCCACTCCTGACTTCATGAGTTTATATAAAAGAAAAATATTGTTTTGCATTAAAGTTTGAGATTCCGAGAGCGCCAAGAACCTTTTCTTTTCTTTTTGAAACGTTGATGGATGGCACCTCGGTATATAAAGAATTTCAGCAAGGTCGGGAGGTTTTCCAAATCAATTTATGACCAAATTTTGTTCAAAATCGATAACCAAATTTAAAAACTCGTAAAGTAAACCGAGATATCGACCCGACCTTCAACGGTTTGGACAAATCGATATAAAACTCGAAAATTTGGAAAGCACCATGGGGTTTTTGAAACATTTGTAGCCGGTGCCATAGTAAATAGTGTTTCAAATGCAAGTCAAGAGGTTTTCCTTTCCATAATCGAAGCAATGGCCGAATTCCTCTAGATTTTATAGTCGCCAAAAATCTGTTTTGGCTGAAATTCGGAGAATCACCCACATGCAAACAAAATCCGAACAGTCCATCCATTTTTTTTAACCTCAAAATGATCTCGGTTCCTCAACGAGCCATAAATCAAACACATGCATGAGGAATCCGAACACATCATCAATCGCTCAACCTCAAAACAGTCTCGGCTGTTCAATAAACCATCACTCAACATCAAAGTCTAACAATCCAGCCTATCAATACACTTCCTAAGACAGCAACAACACTACATTATATAGTTCAGTAGATCTGAACTTGCCTTAGGTCCTACGACTCAACGACAGCAAAACAGGAGGGTTGCAGATCGCGGACACGGCTCAACGGCGGCGCAGGCGAGCTGTGTCGATGGCGGCAGCGCACAGGCACAGGTAGGGGTGATCTTCTTCCTTTCCCCTCACGTTTGCTCACTGCTCACACTCAAATTCTCTCACTTAATCTCTCTCTCAAATCTTAATGTCTCTCTCAAATTTCTAATTAGTCATTTGTATCGGTTTTCGGTGGCGAGTCTCAAGTGGAGGAAGCTGGAAATCCTCTTGCCATTTGGAGGCACTAATCCGCCCTTCTTTTGGTCAAAGATCCTCAATTAATTTCACTATTTAGTCTTTTGCATGTTGATCTTTTAGTGGCCCTGCACGGCCCAACAATGGACAAATTTTCTGAGGTATGGAGTGTGGCAATTTCCTTTTGCCACTTGTAGAGTGACTGAAATTCGATCGACAAGGTGCATGGTGATTGAAATCCTTCCTTGTTGATTTGCATAATGAGAACAACCATGGTTCAGTCTTCATGTGCTGAAATATAATTACTTACATGGCTTGGTCTTACTAAAGATAGTACATCGGAACGAGGCTATAACTCATTTGACGATCGAAGTCATTACTAAATGTGACATATCGGTCCGATGATGAAATAAAACAATGTCCGTACATAATATGGATAACACAATTCGATGATACTCCCATCGATTAGTCATAGACCGTCACATATTCGAGGGTCGTCAAAATTTCCGGATGCCACAATTCTCCCCTCCTTAGAGAATTTCGTCCTCGAAATTGGGATCACTCATGTCCTGTTAAACAAATGAGGGTACCTTTCCCTCATTTCTGTTTCACTTTCCCATGTGGCCTCTTCCATATCATGATGTTGCCACATTACCTTAACTAGAGGAATTTTCTTTGTCCGAAGGACTTGTTCCTTTCGATCTAGTACTCAGATTGGCTCTTCTAGGTACCTCACTTTCTCATCCACTTTGATGGCTTCATGATCGAGTATGTGTCCAGGATCCGGTTGATACTTCCTCAGCATCGACACATGGAACACATCATGTAAATTTTCTAGTTTAGGAAGCAGTGCTAGCCGATACGCTACGTCTCCTATCCTTTCAAGTATTTCAAATGGTCCAACAAATCTAGGGCTCAACTTCCCCTTTATCTCAAATCGCGATATTCCTTTCATCGGGGATACCTTAAGGAATACATGGTCTCCTACATTAAACTCCAAGGTCTTCTACGCCTATCTGCGTAGTCTTTCTGTCGGCTTTGGGCTGTTTTAAGTCTTTTCCTTATGATCTCAACAGCCTCTGTAGTAACTTGTACCAACTCAGGCCCTGTCAGTTTCCTTTCACCTACTTCATTCCAACAGACAGGGATCTTACATCTCCTCCCATATAATGCTTCATAAAGAGCCATGCCTATACTTTTCTAAAAACTGTTGTTATAGGCAAATTCTACTAAGTTTAACTTTTCATCCCAACTCCCTTTAAAATCAATGATGCACGCTCTTAACATGTCTTCTAGCGTTTGGATCACTCTTTCCATTTGTCCATCTGTCTGTGGATGAAAAGCAGTACTAAATTGGAGTTTAGTCCCTAAGGCGTTTTGAAGACTTCGCCAAAGGTTTGAAGTAAATCTTGAATCTCGATCAGACGTAATAGTTACAGGGATACCATCTAAGCGTACTATCTGGCTTACATATATTTCAGCATACTTATCCATCGGATAGTCTACATGAACTACTAGGAAATGGGCAAATTTAGTCAAGCGATCTACTATCACCCAGATAGAGTCATGACCACTTGATGTCCTTGGTAATCCTTGCACAAAATCCATCATCACATGATCCCATTTCCATTATGGTATATCCAATGGTCTTAATAGTCCCGCGGGTTTGCGGTGTTCCGCCTTCACTTGCTGGCATGTTAAACACTGAGAGACGTGTTTAGCTATATCTGCTTTCATGCCATTCCACCAAAACTGTTGGCGTAAATTCTTGTACATCTTTGTACTACCCGGATGAATGCTATAATTACTCTTATGTGCTTCCGATAAGATTTCCTTTCTTACTTCTTCATTGTCGGGAACACAAAGTCAGTCCCTGGCATCTTACTATTCCATCCTCAAATACTTGGAATTCTGATCTTTTTCCTAGAGACACAGCATTTCGTACCTTTACTATTTCTGGGTCAAGTTCTTGCAATGTCCTAATCTTCTTAATAATTTTTGGTTCAATCCTTAATGCAGTAATCATACTAGTGAGATAATCTATTTCCAACTTAAATTCTGAATCTGCTATCGTTTCCAACATATTCCATTCTGTTACCCTCATACTGGCCATGTCCATAGTCGACTTACGACTAAGAGCATCTACCACCTTATTTGCCTTTCCTGGATGGTACCGTGTTTCACAATCATAGTCCTTTAATAATTCCATCCATCTCCTCTATCTCATGTTCAGTTCTTTTTGCGAAAATAAATATTTCAAACTCTTATGATCTATATAGATTTCAAATTTCTCTCCATATAAATAATGCCTCCATATTTTCAAAGCAAAAACTATAGCTGCCAATTCTAAGTCATGGGTTGGGTAGTTTAGTTCATGAGGTTTCAACTATCTGGATGCATAGGCTATGACCTTGCCGTGCTGCATCAGAACGCATCCCAGCCATTTGTGAGATGCATCACTATATACCGTGAATCCATCAGATCCAAATGGTATAGTTAGAATTGGAGCCATAGTCAATCTTCTTTTAAGTTCCTGGAAGCTTCTTTCACATTCTCCATTCCATTCGAACTTTACATTTTTCCTAGTCAATTTCGTCAAAGGTCCTGCAAGTCGTGAGAATCCTTCAATAAACCTTTTGTAATAGCCTGCCAGTCCTAAAAAACTCCGTATTTCAGTCGGTGTTGTCGGTCTTGGCCAATTTACCACCATCTCGACTTTTGCTGGGTCTACCGCAATTCCATTTCCTGTCACCACGTGTCCCAAAAATATTATCCGATCTAGCCAAAATTCACACTTACTAAATTTGGCATACAATTTGTGATCTCTAAAGATTTGCAATACTATTCTCAGGTGTCGCTCATGATCTACAGGTCCTTTAGAATATATCAGGATATCATCAATGAAAACAATCACGAATTGATCCAAATAGGGCTTAAATATCCTATTCATCAAATCCATGAATGCAGCCGGGGCATTTGTTAGTCCAAATGGCATAACTAGGAACTCATAGTGTCCATAGCGAGTCCTAAATGTGGTCTTAGGAATATCTTCTTTCTTAACCCTTAGTTGATGGTATCCTGACCTCAAGTCAATTTTTGAAAAGACCTAACTTCCTTGCAGTTGGTCAAATAGGTCATCAATTCTATGCAAGGGATACTTATTCTTAATGGTTACTTGATTCAGTTGTCTGTAGTCAATACATAAACGCATCGACCCGTCCTTCTTTTTCACAAACAAGATCGGTGCACGCCAAGGAGAAGCACTTGGCCTAATAAATCCTTTATCAAGTAACTCTTGTAGTTGCACCTTCAACTCTTTCAATTCCGTCAAGGCCATCCTATATGGGGCTTCTGATATTGGTTCTGTTCCAGGCATTAGTTCGATCTTGAATTCAATTTCTCGTTCCAGTGGTAATCCATGCAGTTCATCAGGAAATACATCTTGAAAATCCCTGACCACTCGAATTTCATCGAGTTTGGATTCCTCCTTAGTGCAGTCTTTTCCTACTCCATGTATCCTTGACATCTTTTGTTCAAGTAATGCATGGGCTTCCACTACTGAAATAAGAACTATAGAGGGGTTTGCCTGTCCTCCAAAAAATTCAAAACTAGACTGGTCAAGTGAAACAAACTGGATCACTTTTCTATAGCAATCCACCTGAGCTTGATGCTTATGGAGCCAGTCCATCCCTATGATAACATCAAAGTCGTACATAGCCATCACAACTAGGTCTATTTCCATATCCCGTCCCCCTATAGTTATTTTACACTTTTCACACACCAACATAGATAATACCACATTTTTTAACGGCGTAGAAACACAAAAGGGCGTCTCAAGAAATGTAGCTTCTATCTTACTCAACTGCCTATACCTTTCAGACACAAATTAATGCGTAGCACCTATATCAAATAACGCATATGCCTTTTTGCCATTTATAGAAATCGTAAGATGACATTTTTGGAAGCTTCCGCTTCCTCTTGAGTGACCGTATACACCCTTCCTTATGCTGGTGGCCTCTGTGGAGTCCTGAGTAGATTTAGTCTAGTAGTACGTTGCTGCACTTGTCGCATCGAGTTGACATTCAGCTACAACCTCTCTTGTGGGCAATCTTTCTTATAGTGTCCTATCTGCCCACAACCAAAACACTTCAGTCGATCACCACAGGGCCTTGGTCCATGTCGTTTACCACACCTTTGGCAAACGTTATCCTAGTAGGGTGCTTTCCCAAAAGTCGGGCCACTCCAAGCTCTTTTAAAATTTCCAAAGTTACTCTTCTTCTTAGATTCCCAGGGCTGACCTTGACTAGGATAGGGCCTCTTACCCCATCTGATATTACTAAAGGTCGACTGCTTTCCAGGTTCTGACTATTCCCTTATTAACTCCTCTTCCACCAACTGTGCCCTTTCATAGATTTCATTATAATCCATTATATTCAGAGGCACTAGTTGTTTCCTGATGTCAGTCCTTAGCCCTTTCAGGAATCTCTTAGCCTTTTCCTCACGATGCTCAATCAACCTGGAAGCATATGTAGAAAACTCGGAAAATTTCGCTTCGTACTGGTTTACTGTCAGCTCCCTTTGCTTTAACTGAACAAATTCTATGATTTTCTTATCTCTAGCACAATAAGAGAAATGATTTCTATTGAAAGCTCTAACAAACTCATCCCAATTTATATCAGTACCTAGTGGAAAGATCGTGTCTCTTGAAGCTCTCCACCAAAATTTTGCATTTCCCCCCAGTTGGTACTCTGCCAAAGTTATCTTTTCAGCATCATTACAGTTCAACAACCGGAAAATCTATTCCATTCCATCAATCCATTGTTCCGCCTCCTTAGGACTTCCCATTCCACTAAACTTAGGTGGTCTCAACTTCAGGAATTGTTCCACCAGTCCTTGAGTACGGCGTTCTGCTCCGGGTTGTTGTTGTTGTTGCTGAGCTTGTCTTTCCATCAAATTTCCTATATTGGCCAATGCCTGCAGGATTTCTTCCATCCGAGGTTCAACCCTTCATGTAGAGGCTTCAGCCCTCGATGGATGAGAACTTCCAGTTCGTACCATGATTTTCCCGCAGTTTTCCAAGCATTCGCCTCAGGAAGAGTTAGTGACTTATTTGTCACTAATCAAATAACTAAAACAAAAGGAGTTACTAAAATCACATAGGTAACATAAAATTGTCACGACACACAAAGGTAACTCACGATAGTTTCCAAGGACCTACGAGTGAAAACCTATCACCCGTTGTTCATAGTTAGTCAACTACCCTTGGTTAGTGTCCTATGGTGTGCATCATTATATCCTCCAATTGAGGCACCTTATCACTCCGCATAAACCATAGCTCTAATACCAACCGTTGTGGCACCCTCGAACGGCCCCCGATCCGCTAGGGTCGCCACAATCCATTCGCCTTTCTGTTGACCTGATAATATATTATTTTGATACGAAAGAATTATAATAGATCAATAAATCCTGGGGGTTTATATCTTTTAGATCGATCCCTGCGCAGTTTATATAGGAGAAGCGCATCCATCAACTTCCCTTCCTAGTAAATTTAAAATGATGCACACCTACTAAACATATTTATAAGTTAAAGCCGAACACTTTTATTTACATAATTAGATGGACGATACAGGTCGGTACAACAAAATGCCGAGGTTTTCTATACTCGGCTACTTCCAAAAGATATCCGACCATTCCATCAGATTATCTACAAATGTCACGCCCCGAACCTCGAGCACGCGCACATCCCTCGGTGGTCGATAGAATTTTGCGACGTTCCCAGGACTCGTCGCCGACCCTTTTCATTTTATTGCACATGCGGAAGCGAATTCACTAATCCCTTGACAACAACAAACATGGGTTAGAAAAGCAGGACAACCAATTTCAAATCAAATACATTTTTATAAACACTTCAAGCTTATACAGAAGGTTTGTCTCATAAAGAACTACTGAGCCACCCATGCTCCTGACCCTTCCGCTTCAAGTTCCGGGTTCTTCACACTAGGGACCTGAAAGTGGTTATTCAATAACCAGTGAGATATAAATCTCAGCGAGTTACACCCCTAAGCCTCGATTAGTACACCAACTCAACCCAGGGTATCTATCCAGAACTACCCCACCACAAGCAACAACCAACAATCGATTCGCATACAACCTTACCCGGTATGCCATACCTTGCACGTTATAACTCAGCACAATACACGCAATGCACATGGCCATTATATGATGCAGTTCGTCAATCACATACGAGTCGCGTCGTAAGCGATCTCACCTGGCCATTGCCACACTCTACACATCATTGATTCATGCGTGTGTGCCACAAACGATGTGATTCACTCACGCATATAATTAATGCATATAACAATTTCACACATCAATGCATCAATTCAGATCGAGCCATCGATCAATCGACTCAGTCGATTACATGTCATCGAGATCATCACACGGTCATTCCGACTATTCATTCTCGACTCTCAATCACGGCCTTACAGGCAAGTCTATATGTAGTGGCATCGCGGCCCCACTCGGCAATGCTATATGTAGTGGCATCACGGCCCCACTCGGCAATGTTATATGCAGTGGCATCACGGCCCCACTCGGCACAACCTTTATTAGGTGGTAAATCTAGGCCCGATTGGGCGCGACCGATTCCAAATTCGGTGGCAGAATCACGGCCTCAAAGGCACGACCTTTAATAGGTGGTAAATCACAGCCTCAAAGACACGACCTTTAATAGGTGGTAAATCACAGCCTCAAAGGCACAGCCATACTTCGTCAGTAAATCACGGCCATAAAGGCACAACCATATTTTGGCGGTTCTCTGGCTTAGTCAGGTGTTGAAATCAATTTCTTACAAACCACGATCAACACACAACTTCACAATTCACCATTCAATTGCACAATCAAAAATCAATTGCATAATCCACTCAATTCATTGCATAAACATCCAATCACTTCATAGAATTAAATACACATGAAATTAAACACTTTTCATTCTCGGGTGAACAGTGCTCGTGAACAGTAAACCGTGAATAGTGTCGAGTGAACAGTAAATTTCCAGAATTTAATAAATGATAAATTAAACTCAGAAAGTATTAAAAGCATTAATTAAAGCAACCATCAATTAATTAAAGCAAAGCATACTTAATTAACCACATAAACCGCATTAAGCAAATAAAGTAAGATTAAGCTAAACTAATCTTAGCCATTAATCTAACCACCTATCTTAGGACTAATATAACTTAATTAAATCACTTAAAATAGAATTTACAATAACTAAACCAACCCTAAGCAAGTTTAGGCACTAAACGAAGGATTAGGAGCTAAACTCACCCGTTAAGCGGGTCGGAGGCACCTACGCGGCGGCGACAACGGTGGCTACGCACCGGGACCTCTACAACAATGATCCAATGCGATCCCAAGCTCAACACAGCAACCACAGCTCGGACTCCCACTGAAAACACTGAAAAACAGCCCTGCCGGAGGAGAAACTGAGTTGAACGGCTTGGCCGGAGCTCCGGCGAGCGGTTTGGTCGACAACCGGAGGCTCCCGGGGGTCTTGGGGATCTTGTGGGTGGCTGAGATGGGCAAAGGAAGGGCTGGAATGGGAGAAAACGGGCTGCAAAGTCGAAACAGTCCAGGCTGCAGGCGGACCGACGGACCAGCAACCGGCGGCTTGCGACGGCCGTACAGGACGGACGGCGGCTCTATTCGGGACAAAATCAGGCTCGTTGGAACGGTCTGTCTCTCCCGGTGACGGTGATAGGTGGCTCGTTCTCTGATTCATCCACTAAGATCACTTTTGACTCGATTCTTTGACAAAGGGTCAGCTGGAGCAGAAACTGGAGGAAGAAGAAAATGGAGGAGAGAGAAGCTTCGACCGGTTTGGGGCCGAATGGGGGAGAGAGAGAGTGATGGGAGGGCTGAGAGCACTCCTCATTAAGGCCATTCAATGGCCACTTCAAGTCCCCATGCATGACATCATCTTCTCTCTCTTCTTTTGCCTTATCCACAAGCTTTTAGGGGCAATTTGGTCATTTCCACCTTGCACAAATTACACATTTGACCTTGGGCTGAAATTGGTGGATGGGCCTAAGGATTGGGCTTGTCCATGAATAGGACTGGGCTTGGAAATTAATTGGGCTTGATTGGGCTCAAAGTTGGACCATGGGCTTTGAAAGATGAATAGTTGGTTTGGGTCCAATGGGTTCATTTGCTTGACTTAGGCCCATTTGGTGGCTGTCCCAACTTGGGCCTAAGGCCCACATTGGCTTGGCCCGGCCCACGTCCTCATGGGCTTGCTTCCTCGGTCCGAAAGTCCCTTTTCTAATTGCTCGGCTTAACTGGCTCTGTCGACTGTTTGATGCAGCTTCATCCAAATCCGTCCCGGACATTCCCAACAATTTGAAGTCCAATCCTAAGTTCTCTTGCCATGTCAATTTCGCCAAATGCCATTTTGGTAACAACTCAGACTGACGGGCAGCTCCAAGGATTCATGCGTAACCGACTCGTGCCAAACCACGTTCAAGACATCTCGACGCATGGACGTCTTTGACTGCATGAAATTACGGAGGATAGATTCTTATTTCAAAGTACACGATTACTAAGGATCAACATAGGGTCGTTCGAGGGTTCGATAACGGTAAATGGAATCACCCGTCGTTCCATTATGTTCTGCCTGCGAATCGACTTCTAGTCGTCCTTAGAATCGGCCTGCCTATTTACAGGATCATCCTCACGCAAGTCTCACGGTCAAATCGTTTTCCCAGGTCGAGTTCTTTAGTTGTACGGGTTCTGTCCTCATTAGCCTTTCCCCCCAAGGTCAATATCTCGGGAGTGATCAATTCCGAGTGAGATCAACCAACAATGCATTGACGAAATTCACTTGCACTCGTCCTTCGAGGGCTCGAATTTCAGGATGTCACAACAAAAGTCCATCACTAGTGTTGGCGTCCAAAAAATGCTTCCTCTGCTGTCCTTCACCCTCGGTCACACCCACTCGTCCGGTCCGTCAGCTGGCGGTGGTGGCAACAGTCCCAGTGTATCTCCATCTCGACGGACAAAGACTGTAAGAAACTCCTGAAGTACTGGGCTGGCGGGAGAACCAACATCAAACACTACTAGCACCCGTACTCGTATGAAAACCAGCCCTCGTACCTCGGGATGGTAATGCTCCGACAACTCACACTGTAGGTCGACTAGAAGTCCATAAAATGAACCGGGAGATACAAGCAGCAGAGGCATGATATCTAGTCTGAAATGTTAGTCCCCAAAAAGGGGTGAGTACAACCACCCAGCCGTTGAAAATCTACTAAGCTACACTATGCAAGCCATCACAATCCAAGTTCATGCAAGATAGATAAAACGAGTAGTCAAAAGAATAAATATGCATCGAATAAGTAAAACTTTTAAAAGCAATAACAAATGCAGTTTAAAAATAAAAATGCATCATTTCAATCACACACGGGTCCCGATTATAGAGCCATACTATAACGAAACGTCCCATACCATGCCGTAATAATTTAGTCCCACAATCAGGCACAATTATTAGCAGGGTCGTTGTTTTTAGAAAAACTCAATTCATTTTCATTTCCCTATTTCTAGCCTAGAGGACCAGTGTTTGCGTCCCTCCGAGATTTCGCATCCAACCCGGCATCGCGAAAACCTCCGACATTCAGCCACTAGGGCCACCGGGCATCCAGAGTGTGTTACGTTACACCTCCGGGCATCTCGCATCCCACCTAGCATCACAAGGAATCGTCGGGGCTCGCCATGAAAATGGTTACCCCTACCCTCCGGAATTACGTACCGATGTACCACCGAGCATCGCGACACTCCCAAGGGTCTTCCGGGGTACTACGGACCCCAGGCATCCAACGGCATCGCCTCATGCGATCCTATGGGCATCCCGACACTGCCAGGGCATCGTTGACTCAAAGGTCCGACGGCATCAATCACAACACATCTCAGCCATGGTGTCTCAACCAAATCGTTTCAATGCCAAAACATTTTCAATGTAATGACAAGCTTTGAAATCATAAACCAAAACGTTTTTGAATCATCAATGAACAAAACTCAGTAATAAAACATCAAGCCCGTAGGTCTACTCCCACGGCTAACCATCCAATGCATCTTTTAAAAAAAAATCATGTGCGATTCTATAAACCATGCTTACAATTCTCGTACAAAATTGGAAAGAGTTATCAAAATAGAATTTGACTTCAGCATATTGACAAGTCTAAACTCCACTCCTAACTTCATGAGTTTATATAAAATAAAAATATTGTTTTGCATTAAAGTTCGAGATTCCGAGAGCGCCAAGAACCTTTTCTTTTCTTTTTGAAATGTTGATGGACGGCACCTCGGTATATAAAGAATTTCAGCAAGGTCGGGAGGTTTCTAAATCAATTTATGACCAAATTTTGTTCAAAAGCGATAACCAAATTTAAAAACTTGTAAAGTAAATCAAGATATCTACCCGACCTTCAATGGTTTGGACAAATCGATATAAAGCTCGAAAATTTGGAAATCACCGTGGGGTTTTTGAAACATTTGTAGCCGGTGCCATAGTAAATAGTGTTTCAAATGCAAGTCAAGAGGTTTTCCTTTCCATAATCGAAGCAATGGCCGAATTCCTCAACATTTTATAGTCGCCAAAAATCTGTTTTGGCTGAAATTCGGAGAATCACCCACATGCAAGCAAAATCCGAACAGTCCATCCATTTTTTTTTAACCTCAAAACGATCTCGGTTCCTCAATGGGCCATAAATCAAACACATGCATGAGGAATCCGAACACATCATCAATCGCTCAACCTCAAAACAGTCTCGGTTGTTCAATAAACCATCACTCAACATCAAAGTCTAACAATCCAGCCCATCAATACACTTCCTAAGACAACAACAGCACTACATTGTATAGCTCAGTAGATCTCAACTTGCCTTAGGTCCTACGACTCAACGACAGCAAAACAGGAGGGTTGCGGATCGCGGACAAGGCTCAACGGCGGCATAGGCGAGCTGTGTCGACGGCGGCAGCGCACTGGCACAGGCAGGGGTGATCTTCTTCCTTTCCCTCACGCTTGCTTGCTGCTCACGCTCAAATTCTCTCACTTAATCTCTCTCTCGAATTTCTGCTCGTTTAGTCTCTCTCTCTCTCCCTCTACTAATCTGCCCCTTTTGCTCAATTAATTTCACTAATTAGTCTTTTGAATGTTGATCTTTCGGTGGCTGCATCAACAATGGACAAGTGGAGGGAGTGTGGCAATTTCCTTTTGCCACTTGGAGGCACGATCGGTGACAGCTATCCCGAGCTCCTCCTTCGCTGGCTACCGGGAACAGCCACAGGTCTTCATGAAGAGATCCAACAAATTTCGTTTAGTTGGCTGCCATACGTACATGCATGTGGCCGAATTCTTACGCGGGGAAGGGGTACTCAATCGATTGGCATGGATCAGAAGGGCTTCTTTGGTCGACTCTTAAAATCGTGGTTTCCAATTGCCGTACGAAGAAAGAAAATTTGGCACGACTAATTGATCCTTCAAGCATGATCGCGCAAGTGAAGAAACGTGCATGGTCCTCACGCACGGTTCAATCTCTCCATAATTGACTTTTAAATTTCAGCATGTGCAAGTGCTGAAGAATAATTACTTACATGGCTTGGTCTTACTAAAGATAGTACATCGGAACGAGGCTATAACTCATTTGACGACCGAGTCATTACTAAATGTGACATATCAGTCCAATGATGAAATAAAACGGTGTCCGCACATAATGTCAGTAACACAATTCGACGATACTCCCATCGATTAGTCACGGACCATCACATATTCGAGGGTCGTCAAAATTTCCGGATGCCACATTATGATTCTTCTCTCTCTCTCTCTCTCTCTCTCTCTCTCTCTTTGCATCCACTTTCTCCTTCTTCAATAATTTGCACAAATTTTGGGCAAATAAAAGAATTCTTCGATCCTTCGAAAATGGTGTAGAATCTTCGCAATTTTTTGAAACAAACTTTCCAAACTTCATATGCAAAGATTCTTTTGCCACTTGCAATTTCTTGTAAAAGAGATAGCAATATTTGCAAAATATAGAGAATATCACGTACGTACCTTCCTTCGATTCACGGATCAATCTTGCCAATTATAAGATATACTTCCAAAATATAGCAAGTGTATAGAAGTACACAATAATATCTTTCAAGATTCAAATGATTCGTCCGTCAACATAAATCTTAAATGCAAATAGATATCAATATAATATTAACATATTCCGCAAAAGGGATATCGATGATATAAGCATTAAATCCATGCAAGATTTTATAAATATGGTAACAAATATTACCAACTCATATCCCAATATGCATATGCAAAATATTACTTCCCTTTAAAAAATTCTCACTTCATATGCTTCTTTGGGTGCATCATGATTTGTGTAAATCACAATCAAGCTTTCTTTGTACAATTACCTGCAATAAACTCATTCCTTTTTTTTGGTAACCACGTATGTGGATCCTTTCCTTTGTTAGACACAAAATAGGAAACTTTGCATAATCTAATGGCATAGAAAAATCATGATGTGAACAATATGCATAATCAAAATATTCTCACTTCGCAACACGTGATAAAAATATAAAATCAGCCAAAGAAATCTAAATTATCTTTAAGCAATATATCAGTCAATCACATGTATATTATTGATCACATCTCACAAACCACCAAAAAAGCATCACACAATTCTTTCATAAAAGATATTTCAATCATAGAGCACGTCATCAAGCAGAATATGAAAATAAAATATCAAAAACAATATATATTCAAAGTACATGATCAAAGTGAATTGAGAACTTAAAAACATAAGTTTACTTGCCAAATTTTCTCTTTCTTTATTTCCTGCAAAGAGAATAATTCATCTATTCTTTGGTACCGAAATTTGTTTGGGTCCTTTCTAGTTAGAGAAAGCATGAAATCTCCAATTGTTTGACTTGGATTTCCTCCAATCAAATGGACATTCTTGCTTAAAGTGATTAGGATCACCACAATTCGAGCAATTATCCAATAGGCTTGACAAATTGCTACCAAAATGATTTTGATAATGGTGGATTGGTGGTCGGCGCTTTAATCTTTCCTTGACCTTTAGAAAGTCATTCTTGATCTCACTTGCACTTTCAAAGCCGAGGCTAGATTTGTTGTAGTACGGCATTTGTATAGAGAGGACATGCTCTAATGTCTTTGAGCCGAGAGAGAATTCCTTGCAAATTTTTGAAATTTCTTCCTTATAGGAATCAATTTCTTTTTGTAAAATATCATTCTCCTCCTTGATAAAAGAATTCTCCTTTTCCAGCTCATTGATATGTTTCTCATTCATAATATTTTGCTGTCTCAATTTGGAGACTTCCTTTTCAACTCGGAAATTTTCTTCAACGCTTTCTTATGTTCTGGGCATAACTCTTCAAAAAGGTCATCATCGTTGAGAATAAAATCTGAACTAGTTGCCTCATCTTCTTCAGATTCAATGTCCGCCATTAAGCATAGATTTCCTTGCTCATCATCGCTAGATTCAGACTATGTCTCGCTCCACGTCTCATCTTTTAAAGTTTTCTTCTTCTTTTCAAATTTCCCTTTCCTTTTCTTGAATAAAGGACAATTGGATTTTATGTGACCCTTTTTCCTGCACTCAAAACATATTAAATCCTTACCTTCATTGCCGTCTCTATCATAAAGATTTCTTCCTCCGGATTTCTTGGTTGGCTTCTTCTCTTTAGAGTTTCTTCTCTTTCTCGTAAGATGTTGAAATCTTTTAATCAGTAACTCCATCTCCTCATTGTCATCTTCTGAATCTGAAACATCAAAATCAATATTAGACTTTAAGGCGATCGACTTCTTACCTTCAGGATCTTCATCGTTTAGGTGTTCTTCTTCATAGGATTGGAGTGTTCCCACAAGTTCATCCATGGAGAGAGGTTGTATCCTTTGAGTTTCTCGAATGGACGTCTTAATATTGTTCCATTCTTTTGACAGTCCTCGAAGAATCTTGTTCGCTTTCACAGGATCTGATATAGGTTGCCCTTGATACGCCAATCCGTTGACAATGTGTGGCACCCCTCGACGGCCCTCGATCCGTTAGGGTCACCACATATCACCACCTTTCTCTTAACCTGAAAGTCTGTTACCTTGATTCCATAGGATTTCGATAAGTCCATGAGGTCTGGGGGTCTATATCCTTTCCATTGGTCCCTACGCAGAAATATGGTGGAAGCGTATCCAACAACTCCCTTTCCTAAATTTAGAAACAATGCACACCAACTAAACACTTTTATAGATAATAGCCAGACACTTTTATTTACATAAAACTAGATGGACATCGTTTTGTCAGTACCACAAAATGCCATAGTTTTCTATACTCGGCTATACTTCAAAAGATACCTGACATTTCCAAACTCTATACATAAAGTCCATCGATCAGTGCTGGTGTCCATAAATTTCTTCCTCTACTGACCCCATCTCACGGTCACACCCAGCCACTCGGTCCGTTTGCTGGTGGCGGTGGCAGCAGCCCCAGCGTTCGTCCATACCGACGAGCGAATACGGCGATGTACTCCTAGAGTACAGGGTCGGTGGGAAGACCGATATCGAACACCATAATCACTCTCACTCGTACGAATGTCAGTCCTCGTCTCTCAGGGTCCTGGTATTCCGACCGCTCCCGCTGTAGGTCAATCGGGAATCCATAGAATGCACCGGGAGGTGCGGGTAGTAGAGGCATCTTGTTTAGTCTGAAATGTTAGTCCCCAAAAGAGGTGAGTACAACCACCCAGCAGCGAAAGATCTACTAAACTATATTATGCAGAACCATCACCATCTAATTTCATGCAAGATAGATAAAACACATAATCAAAGGAGTAATAGCAAGTGCAGTTTCAAAACCAGAACACATCATTTCAATCGCAGGGGTCTTGATTATAAGACCAAATTGTTATGCCATGTCCCATACCGTGCCACACGGTTTTATCTTATAATCGGGCGCAACTTGCGTAAACCATCAGTTTAAAATTCAAAAGATTTTTCTCCCGGAGGACCAGTGTTTGTGTCCCTCTCGGCATTCGCACCCAACCTGGCGTCGCGAAAGCCTCCAGTTTTCAGTCACCGGGCATCCAGAGCGTGTTACGTCACACCTCTTAGGTATCTTGCACCTCACCTAGCATCACGAGGAATCTCTAGGGCTCGCCATGTAAATGGTTACCCCTACCCTCTAGAATCATACATCCGGGCATCTCGACACTCCCGGGGAACCTTTGGGGCTCACCGGTCCCCAGGCATCCAAAGGCATCGACCCTTACGATCCTATGGGCAACCTGACTCCCGAGGCATCGTCGACCCAAGGGTCCGACAACAACATTAACATCTCAGCCATGGTATAGCAACCAAATCATTTCAATGCCAAAATATTTTCAAAACAATAACAACATCTGAAATCCTTGAGATTCCTTTTGATATTCCATGTTCACAACTCATCCTTCAGCAATTTCAAAATCCATCAAAACTAAACCGAGAGTAGTATCCACACTCTTGGCTTGCGACAAATCATTTACCAAAACGACAAGTAAATTTACAAACTCATATAGTAAGTCCGAAAATCAACCCGATTTTCAATGGTTTAAAAAAATTGATATAGAATTCAAAATTTGAAGGCACCGTACATTCTCTTAAAATATTTGAGGTCGGTGCCATGGTAAATAGAATTTCTCATACAAATCGGGAAGCTTTTCTTTTCCAAATCAATCTACGGCCAAAATTTTCAAGTTTCATAGTCACCAAAATCTGTTTTCGATTGAAGTTCAAAGGAATCAAAAACAAACATAGAAAAACCTGAGCATTTCCTTAATCCCCTAATCCCAATCTACTTCAATCATTCAAAAATTCAGTATCCAACATCCAAACTCAAATATTTCCAAATCTAACTGCACTACATCAGACAACAATAGCATTGCATTACATAGGCTAGTAGACTTTCACTTGCCTTAAATCCGACGGTGTCGACGCCGAGAAATCTAGAAGCTCACGGTCACGGACACGGCTCGACAACAGCAAGTGCAAGCGGCGTCGACTGCGTGCGCACACGGGTGGAGGGTGTGACATCCTGAATTTTCAACCTGTTTTCTATTGAATTAATCGAGCATTTCATTAACGCGTCTATAGGGTTGTTCTCAAAGCTGATCACTCTCGAGTTAACTAGACTGTTTGGGTAAGCCATTAAGGAATTTTAAGGCAATAGACTTGAGAATTCGACCAGGAATCGACTTCTCGACCGTGCTCATCTTTAGAGGTCATTACGGCACAGTTAAAAATCCAATTAAGATCAAAGATAGGTCAGTTCGACCGAGATGTGTGGCCCGATCGTGGGGTGACTCCACTAAATAGGGAAATTCTCGTCAACCGGCACTAATTTGATTTTACTGTTGTTTTTGTACGCTGTGTCCGTATTTGAATCCTCGAGATTTTCACAACCATCGAGAGTCACCAATGTGTCGAGTGGGTTGATTGCAGCTCCAAGAAAATCGAACACAGGTCATTTGTCCTGAAAAGTTCTAAAAACTACCCAGTAGCCTAGGCCACGCTAAAAACGCGCCGATTGGAAACTAACCGCGAATTTGTACCCGATTTCAGAAATTGAAAGTTCTGTAGTGTCACGAGCTATTTTAGGAACGTTGACTCATCCTCCGAGAAATATTCAGAGATTCCAGGATTTTTGAGGAAGATCGATACGAACGTTGCGGAAAATCAGCGGAAATTCAGATGGGCTAAATCGATGGAAATTGGGACTTCTAAACCGAGCCTTTGGATGTCAGGGACTTATTGAAAATTTTTCGGGATTTTTCCTCATTGAAATTGGACCTGAATTTCGGAAATTGAGTGAAGAAATTAAACCTAAGATTCTGAAATTCGGTTTGGCAAGAGGCTGAAAATTGGCACTTCAATTTGAAATAATTATGGAAATTCTATAAGCAAGAAAGAAATGGGGGACATTAGGATATGTATGAAGGCTTAGGAGGGAACCATGCATTTATTCTTAGATATTTTCTCTTGACTTTAAGTCCTCCTTTTTGGCCAATCTTCTAGTGCGCGCTTCAGCCCATCTCCTTCTTCGCATGAGCTCATCCTTCACTGAAGACTCAGCTGTTCGGCTTCTTCTTGTTCATTTTTGCTTCTTCACAAAACCACCAAAACCTCCTCAGCCTCTGCCGCATGTTTTTCGGTCAATCGACGAAGCTTCCCCGATTTTCTTTTGACCGCAGCAGCCCACACGTCTTCAGCCTCCACCAGCGATTCTGCTCCAACAAAATTTTCATCCCTTCACCCGCAGTAACCGATTTCTTCTGCCCCAGCAACGAAGACCGCCTGCTGCAGCTCTCTTTGTCAATCACCTTGCTTGTTCGGTGAACAAGTCAGTCCATGCGAACCAGCTTCTATTTTGCTGCCAGCCACCAAAAATTGTCTTCCGCCGACCCCTGCTCCCCACGGAATTGAAGTCAGCGTGCGTTCTCTCTCCAGCTCGGCAACCCAGTGTCTTCAGTCATCCCGCCTGCAGCCCTCAGCTCCACGCGGCCAGCTCGCCCTCTCCCAACTTAGATTTGTTCCCCCCTGCCGCATGTCTTCTAGCTCTGCCCAACGCCCGCGGGCAGCACCGTCTTCGCTGCTTCCCTCGGAGATGACCAGCACTCCATCGTGGACGCCTCCCGTATTCAGCCTAGCGACGTTCATCGAGCACCATCTTCACAGCGTCTTTGGCCCAGTTGAAGTCTTCATCCCACTATTAGCCCGCATCAATGGCCCAACGTAAGTCCAGCAGTTTCCAAGCCCGTGCGAATTGCAGCTTAGCCACTTGAAGTCAGCCCAGTCTAGCGAAGCCCAACAAAATCAGAAGCCCGCGAGAA